>OW052221.1:184126320-184476180 GCA_932526605.1 Nephrotoma flavescens | reverse complement strand
TAAGCGTGTTTCGCCAAGTGCCTAAGGCAAATAGTGTAAAAAGTAGAAGTGTTTTAGTTTATTTATTGAATTGGGCTGTCAAAATGGATGAAATTAATAATTCACGAGTAGATGTTTTAACTGTAACTGAAGTTTGGATTTACGAAGCAGAGTCTCATTATTATAACATAATGAAATTTGACGTTTGCACTGCACAAGAGCAAATCAATTTCGTATAACAAGCGTCTAGATTTTACTAGAGATAACAATAGATTCATAGTAGTTCAACTATTACAAAGTAATTATAATATAATTGGAGTATACAGGGAGAGAAATTGTAATATAGATCTATTTTTTAATGATTTAAACAATATTCTCTTAAACTTTCTAAATCCGTTTCTTCTCGTAATTTCAATATCAAAAGGTTTTGACACTCTAAAAGAACTAGATTAGACGATACCGTTTTAAGCAATGGTTATGTTATTCTAAACAGCACTAACATAGCTCGTGCTACTCGAATTCAATATAATTCCTTGACTTCAATTGAATACATAATTTCGGATTTTGTCTCTTTAAAATTCGTTATTAGACTCAGAGATATTTCTTGCTCTGATCATAAATTGATAGTGGTTGATATTGATACGACTATATCCAAAGAACATTTAAAGCCAAATTTATTAACTGTCCTAAATTATGATAGTAGCAAGAAAGACAATGTTCTTTGTTCGCTACAATATGAGTCTGTGTGCTTTACTGATTTGATTGACTCTCTTGCTACAGTCATTGGTAAATACACAGTTAGTATGAAACCTATAAATAAATTAAAAACATGGGCTAATGCAGAACTTCTGAAATTAATACATAAAAGAGAGTATTTTTTATCGAAATCTTAAAAAAAATCATTTCATATTTTTATTAAATCCCAATTTTTGGAATTCAGAAATTTAGTGAAATTGTAAACGGAATATTATCATAAGTTATTTGACAAAAATAAAAGCAACTCCAAAAATACCTGGAGTATATTAAACCAACTAATCTTTAATAAAAACAGAAAGGAAACTGTATCCATTGATATTATCCGTCTCAATAATCAAAATATTACATGCTCGCACACCATAGCAAACACATTTAATCAATTTTTTACTAACGTCTCAACTATTCAACAGCTAGTTCATCAGAATCCAACTGCCATCATTCCACATTTTACTTCGTATCTACATCCCGTACAAGCAACCTCATTGCAGCTTCACATATAATATTCTAACACTAATCAATAAAAATGATGCTACAGGGTTTGATAACGTATCATTAAAATTTATCCTGAAATTTAAAACTCTATTGGCACTGACCTTAACAAATCTCATATACTCATCAATAGGGTCTGAAGTTTTTCCGAATATATTGCTAAAATTACCGCGATTTTCAAAAAAGGAGATAAACTAGAGATATCGGACTATAGGCCAATTTCTGTTTTAAGTGCTATTTAAAAAATATTTGAATATATAATTTTCAAACGTGTAAACTCCTTTTTAAAAAGAAAATACCATCATTCATAAAAACCAATTTGGATTTATAAAAGGGTCTTCAACACAATCAGCTATGGCTAATGCAATGAACGATGTGTTACTAGCATTGATGATAAGTGTTTGATTTCTGTTCTGTTCATAGACATTCAAAAAGGTTTTGATAGCGTAAATCTTTCATTTTACTCAAAAAAATTCGCAATTGCTTTTGAAAAGTTATTTTGATAATTGCAAGCAATTTACAGTCGATAACGGTGCTAAAAGTGATAAAACAACTTTAATTGCTGGTGTTCCTCAGGGGTCCATTTTGGGACCTGAATTTTTTATTTATTATATTAATGACATATTCAGTTTAAACCTGCATGGAAATTTGCAACTTTATGCTGATGATGGTGTCATTACATATAACACTAAAGCCCATCAGACTTGCATATTATGATGGAAAATGACTTGTTAAAGATTATAAATTGGCTGTAGGCGAGTCAGCTTACAATAAATTTTACTAAAACAAATTATATTATATTTAAAACGAATTCGTTACCAATGCAATTACCTAATTGTTTTTCAGTTAACTCTATAAAAATCCCGCAAACTTCAAAAACTACGTATTTGGGCCTACACATTGACATTGACGAAAAATTATCTTGGAAAAACCGTATCCATATGACAAAATGTAAGTTATCTTTTTTTAATTTTCCATTGAAACGTATAAGGTAATGCATTTCATTAAAACCGCTTGGATGTTATATTTTGTGAACATCCAATGTCATCTAAGCTACATGCTAGTTATTTAGTCTTCTGCTGCTGGATATCTGCTAGAGGAGTTAGCAAGATGTCAGAATAAATAGTCAAGACAACTCGTAAATTCCTTTAACAGCAATCTGTTCTGGGGTCAAGACATTTTAACCTCTTTCGCGGTTTGCTTTTACCGTCCTTATTTTTACGCCGTTGCCAGCCAATTCGAGGACGTACTGCTATATTTCCGATTTTATCACTGTCTGCACATTGCTTAGCCCCATGTCAGCCTATACTGGCCCATGAGTTTTGCACTCCGACAGGAGGTTGGTTATAGATGTGTTCCATTTCATCATACAGATCGTAATCTGTTGATAAAAATTTCCTTTGCATCCTGCCCTTTATCGAGATTCGAACCCGGTACCTCCCGATCCAAACGCCAAAGCTTTAACCACTGTGCCATTTGGTCGATTTGGACTAATATATTTAAACTTCGTTTAAAGTTATACAACACTCAGAGAAAAGATTACTACCAAATACTTAGTTAAATTAATTTGGTTGTTTTAACACAAAATTCTGAGCTAAATAAACCAAATCTCTTGTTTAATTTAGAAACTTGGTATTTTCTTACTTGGTTACTACAAAAAGTGAGTGAAATTTGAGTTACCAGGATATTGGTACGTAGTTTTCTTTAATTGAACCAAAAACAATTTTGTTAGGTGAACAATATTCTTGTTATAACTAACCAAGTAATTTGGTTTATTTTAATTAGTTATTTTGACCTATAAGTTTTGTCATACAAACTGAGACTTAAATTCTAGCGAATCAATAAAATTCGCTAAGGCACTGTGATTATACTTTGAATGTAAGTTCAAAGTATTTTCATTATTTTTGTAGTTTGATCTCTGCAATCTGATGAGACGACCGAATTTTTTAATATTCAATCAATGTTTCATTAGTTGGAAATCAAACTTCCAACAACGTGTTGGTTTGGTAACCCCACCTTGATGGAATGTGTTCAACCTAAAACGTTTGCAACATTTAACGTCATTTTTGTTACAGTTACTGAGAAAATTTGGTAGAATTATCTAGTAAAATAATAAAAACTAATTATTAATAAAATAATTTTTTCCCTTGGCTAATTTAACAAAATAGTTAGTCACTGTTACCAATTATTTTCCATTTCTATCCATTAAATTAACCATATGTTTTTGGTTATATAGGGTTTTCCAATAGGAATGATATGATTTTTAAGTGACGTTTCGGCCATTTGTAATATGTCACGACTGTCATTTTTTGTTTCATTGTATTCAGTAATGTTTACAATTTCATCATGGTGATATATACGCAAGAACAACGTTTACAAATTATTGAGTTTTATTATCAAAATAATCGTTCTCCAATTGCAACTTTTCGTGCGCTTTTGCCATTTTATAGTCGTAATAATCGTCGAAGTGTGCTCGCTATTCGTCGAATTGTTGAAAATTTTGAGCGTATATTTTCTTTACATAATGTTCAAGTGCCAATAAGTCAAAGAAACGCTCGAAGTAATGCAAATATTGCTGCCGTTCAGATAAGTGTTGCTGAAGACCGCAATTTGTCGATTCCAAGACGTTCTCAAGAATTGGGACTGTCTCAAACCACAACCTGGTGGATTTTGAGAAAGGATTTGGGTTTGCATCCGTATAAAATTGTTCTCACTCAGGAACTGAAGCCATTGGACCACCGTAAACGTTGTGAATTTGCTGATTTTGCCTTGGAACAACTTGAAAACGATAACGATTTTTTAAGAAAATCATCTTCTCCGATGACGCTCACTTTCAACTGAGTAGTGCGGTAAATAAACAAAACAGTCAATTCTCGTGCGAAGAAAATCCACAAATTATTCATGAAAAGCCATTACATTCACCTAAATTGATAGTTTGGTGTGGTTTTGGTCTGGTGGAATCATCGGTTCGTATTTTTTCGAAATGAAGCTTGTAACACCATTACTGTCAATGGAGATCGGTATAGATCGATGATAACCAACTTTTATGGCCGAAATTGGAAGAAGTTGATCTTGAAAACATTTGGTTCCAACAAGACGGGGCTACGTGCCACACAAATTGTGATATTGAATGGCCTCCAAGAAGTTGTGATTTAACACCATTAGAAACGAATTCGATGAACCCAATTTTCGAGCACTTTTTTCACTAAATCAAGTCGTATGTCATGAATAGCACGTTCAATATTGACTTGTAAAGCTTGAAGAGAGTTTGGTTTATTGCTAAAGACCAATGACTTCAAATAACTCCATTTGAAGTCATTGGTCTTTAGCAACAAACCAAACTCTCTTCAAGCTTTACAAGTCAATATTGAACGTGCTATTCATGACATACGACTTGATTTAGTTGAAAAAGTGCTCGGAAATTGGGTTCATCGAATTCGTTTCTACAGAAGAAGTCGTGGAGGCCATTTGAATGACGTTTTATTCAGAACTTAATTGTATCGAATGTACTTCACATTAAATAAAAAACATTTCAATTTCCTTAACAGTTAGTGTTTTTTTAAAGAAATCATATCACTCTTATTGGAAAACCCTAAGTTAAAAGTTAAATAACCAGGATTTGGTAGTTTTAAATTAAAATTTTATTCAACTAAGATCTTGTTTGTTTTTAACTAAGGCGAAATCGAAAATCACCTAAATTTTGGCAAAGTAGACTCAGGTTTTTGTTTTTTTTTGACCCAAGTTTTTCTCTGAGTGAATAATTTACCCAAAACAATTAAATCAACCGTAAGAATAAAACAATTTAAAGAGTTTTTAAGAAACTACTTATATCAGGATTGGCTCGGCCTAGGTGCTGACTTCTAGAGCAATTACAATAATTAATTTCTATTTTTATATAAGATGGCACGTGTCTGATGTGTGGGTCTTGTATTATAAGTGCACAATATGTTTACCTTTATTATATTATTTTCATTATTTACACTTATGTACATTACATGGGTGTGTAACGAAACTCGGTTTTCAAAATCTCGGTTATTCAAAATCTCGGTTTTTTTTTCTAAATCTTGGTTTTCAAAATCTCGGTTTTCAAAATCCCGGTTTTCAAAATCTCGATTTTCAAAATCTTGGTTTTCAAAATCTCGGTTTTCAAAATCATGGTTTCGTATAAAAATAATTTTTAGGAAATCCTGGTTTGAATTTTTTAAATTTTGCATGTGGGAAAATGGGACTCTTAAATGATTTTTTGACAAAATTCAAAAATGAGTTTGCGATAAAGTTCTAGAAAATGGCTAATAGGGATGGAATTTGGATGGAGGGCTTATAGGCTGGACAGATGTGGATTAGTTAACCTGTTTAGCATAATTCAATCAAGCACCCTAAGAAGAAACTTGAGATTTTTCAATTTTTCGCTAGTAGAGTTTTCAATTTTTCATAGTATGTCGATCTGAATTGAATTTTTAATTCCTAGAGTATACTTGACCGAATTTTGCTAAGCCAGTTTAACTTAACCGCAGTCTGTCCAGGCTATTAGTGCCCGTTGAGTTATCGAACCCGCCAGCCTCTACAATTATTGCATTTCAAAATGTGGCATTAACAAAATATTGCATTTTTTTTATTAATCTTGCACATCTCGCACATAAATTGAATTGTATTTTGTATAAAAAAAATTATGTAAAATTGTAAATCATAGCGTTCCAACACAGCATTCTGATGCTTTAGGAAAGCTGCTACTAAAATAAAAAATAAAGAAAAAATAAATCATTATCAAGAAAGTGCAGTGTTGGCTAAAACATAAATACTCCTCCATTAACTATATTCAGGTTACCCATTCGTCTTCTGATCCGAAAGCCGAAGCAGTGTAATTTTTCATTGACGACTCTCTGTTAGAAAGTAGAGTAGGACCTGGAGTCTTCTGTGGCCATCCGTGAAATTTCTCATAATTCAAGCTAGAGTTAAGATATGTCATAGATAATTTAATGACTTTTGTAGAAGTTGTGTTCTGACTTTCAGCCAACTTTAGCTGAACGAAAGTTTAGTACATCAAGTCTGTAATTTGATTTAAAGCTTCAAATTTATCTCATGTCCGTTTACTCAAAGGAGAAGTGTCTATATTGAACACATATTTGAATTTTATAGATAGAATTCAACTAGTAATTTTTTAATCAATATACAAAATATTAGTGTTTAGGCTTATAGGGCATATGTAAATGACCGTCAAAAAAACTTTTTGGCTTCTTATCTTTACTTACGAGTTATATATCGTAAATGAGATACGAGTACATAACCACTTGGTATACATAATCGTGTGATGGGTCAACTAGCGAGCCTAATTAATTATCTAATTTCACAAACCCCATAATTTATTTGAAATATTTTAGAAGCAATTTTGATAGGTACAATGTTTTACAAAAATCAACTGTAATGATCGTGTAAATAAATAGTGAAGCGACTAAATGACGCGGTTCATTTGAATTTTAAACTCAAATACCGAGAATCTCAAGTTCATGTTCAAGGTACACTCAGGGTGAATGTCCGCTAGACGCTTACGTTTTTTGGCAAAGCATATTAATAAAAAAAAATTTCTTTAAATTGAATATCCCTTTTGTGATTTACTAACACAATTGTGCGAGTACCGCAAAATTACCATGTCAAAAATTTATTTTTGTATGTGCTTTGAACCAACTTACACATTTGCGTATTCCTTTCAAACTTATTTCATCCGAAAAAAACACTTTAACTATACATACAATTGTGTTGGTAATACTTCAAATTAAGCGAAATTTTTTAACAAAAACGCCATTACATGCTATGATTTTTTACTCACACATTTGTGTGGTTTGGACTTAAATTGAGCCATTTTTTTGAATGAATTAGATATGAATTAGAAAATTTTTACAGCCACTATTCAAACACTCAATAGAATGTAGGCACTGAGTGATCATATGAAAAAGAACATAAATTTGGAATTATCAACAAATACCGTCGCCGTTAAACAATCGAGTATTAACTGGTTGAAGTTGTAACGTGTTATGACGTTCAAATACCAATCTAATTTTAAAAGAAAACATTTTGTTTGTTGGTTTTTTTGGCTAGTTATTCCCGAGCGTACAATTTGGTAGTTAATAAACGAAAATAAACATGTCATTGGTTGGCATGTCAAAATCCATAATTTCTTTAAGGTGTGAGGCTTACATATATACATACATTACAGCATATAAAACATAATCCGGAGCTTATAAATATTTCAAGCAGATTACGTTATTCAAAATAAAATAAAATTTATTTTTATATATAAAATACCAGCCAGCCATGCAGGCGACGCGACGGTCATAACATCTAGTTTTTGTATTCGAGATACATAATCTTATTTTCCCAAACTATACAACTAAATGAAATTATTCATCAAGTAATTGAAATAAATCTTGTTAATTGTACTAAATTCTAAATTCTAACTCATAAAATGCCCATCGTATTTACTAGCATGAGATAAGTAAACATAGTTTTTGTTGTAGTAAACTAATATTAGTAACATTGTCAAGGTCACTACTTGAAAATTTCAAAATAAAAACATAAACGTATTCTATTTTAATAAACATATGTTTAATATTAGAATTAGTCGAAAATGATAAAAATGTTGTTACCTTTCCATAGTCACAAGTTTAACGATTTTAAATTGTGACCGGATTTGTTCGACAGGGCAAGGGCAATGCTTGCGAATTTTATTTAAATATGTTATTAATTATTCTGCTTCCCGCTATAACCATATATTCATAAAATGAAAATGAGCGTTGAAACAACCTTACACTCCCACCAAACAATTATTATGTAGTATGAAAATTCCACGGTTCATCTCCGTTTCATTCCATGACTGAATTCCATATTTGAAAAAATACAAAATATACCAAAGCGTAAAAAAAATCGAAATCCATCACACTTTCCGCAACAACAAAAACTTATTATCTGATGCCCTTTGTAATCGTCCTTCATACGTCTTAATTGTTGAGGTATGTAATCGTGATTTAAAAATCGAATCGAATTTTTTGTTTCCTTTTTTTGTAGTTCAGGCATAAAATTATTTCGGTTTTAGGATAGGATTTGGTTTTGGAATTCATACAGGCTTTGTTTTGGAATTTATCTCTAAATGAAATTATATACAATATTGTTCATTGTAACGGCCGGCTATTTGCTTTTATGGTGAAAGACGCGATAATAAAGCACGAAAGGCGTGTACTAAACTACTAAAGCATGCGAAAAAGGAAATCATATTAAATTATAAATCTGAAGGTAGAATAAATATTTGAATTTGAATTTATAAACAGGTAACAGAGTAGTTTAACATAAAAAATTTTGGTGAAAAGGTAAAATTGTTATTAATTAGACGTTTTGTAAAGATAAGAAACATACGATTATGCTTAATTTATCTTCAATTCCAAGAAATGATCAACTGTTTAAAATATTAAAGGAATTCCAAATTGTCTAAATATCAACTTCTCGTCCTAGCTCTGGTTCGGAGCAAGATTGCAAGAAAGAAACCTCTTACTTGTGGGTTGGTTGAAGAAAAAGACAGAACCAACAACAACAAACTCTCTTAATTTTACTGTCACAACACTACAAAACCTGATGCCAAGTATGTTAAGTCCGGCGAAATAAATGAAATTTGTAGCAGCACCCACCAGTTATAATTTGGTCAGTTTTGGCCACCACCAAGACAATGAATGAAATTTGCGACAGTAGTCGAAATGAGATTTTAAATAAATTAGTTAGGTCATAATATTGAAATACATAGTTATTTTACCAACGAATTAATTTATTTAGACACCAAAATGAGGGGCTGCTTTGAAATAGGCATTTGTTCGGCGGTTCTAATATATTCTGTGTTATGTGAACACATAACTAAATGGCCTTAGGGCCGATATATTAGACATTGCTTTGAATTAATTCGGTAATTCAGTATTAAGTATTATTAGGTCAAGTCCAACGCAGTGTTTTAGACCCGAAAGTAAAAATATTAACTCACGCAAACACTAATAAATTAAAGCCTCATTTACTCTCATGTGCAGCTATCCCACTCCAGAGGGTCGATTTTGTTCAAAATTCGACAGAAAGAACATGTTGTTGTCGTATACGAGTATAGTATACAATTTTATATTAGTGTGGATAAATTTTCTGTGATCATATTTGTTTGTTTTCTGCGAATGTAAGCATCAAAAATTATGAATCGGTTCAGTTTTTTGGTGCTTATGTCCTTCCATCGTCTCACTTTTTTGAAATCTCACCAAGTATTTGAGTGGCGAGTTAACACGTTCGCGCAAACATCTTTAATTTTATAAGAATTAACTCAACATATTTTTCAATTCTCTCAATACATTCCTTTCCGCGACGAAATATCTTTGCAATTATAAAAGTTCTCAAATGTGTTTCTGAGTAGCACACACATTTAGGAAGTGTGCGTCAATGTGTTAAGAAAAAAATTTTAACTACACATATTTAAATTTTTTTTTTTCAGTGCGATGTCGAATTAGAAATTATTTTAAAACTAAAATTAAATAATTAAATAAATTTAATTTTATTTATAGCATATTTGCATTGCATTTACACATTTTAAATGGTGATAACCTGATCGCTTAATGGGTGGCACGTGTATCAATTGGCCTGTTCTCACATCACTACCACCTTAAATAATTTTTAGTTCACATCTATTGTGTTGTACGGTAATTAATTTTAAATTGAATATACAAGCTTAATTAATAACAAAAAAATTAAATTGGGAAGAAGATTGATTCAAGATAATTCGCCTTTCAATTAGAGGCACGTTTCAAGTTCACCCCGGAAATAAAATGGTCGATCATTACAATAGTATAATTAATTTACGTTACTTTACGAAGAAAAAAAATTAATATAAACTTACAAAATAAATTTATCACCTTAATCGAAACAAGAGATGAATATTTATCCGTTATTGAAGCCGCTTCTGATATTGAACCTTGTTGATATTAGGGGTGACTGCTACCGCGACAAAAGTCCTCTCCACTCTCGTGCTGACCCCCGATTTCTAATGTGCACTTGCACACAATAACTCTTCGGAACACTGTATTTATACCTCTCAAATATATGTACACAAACACTCGAAATATGTTTCTGCACAAGAAATCTTTTTGGGTTTATGCAAATTTTTATACTTTTTAAATTTTTTGTTGACCGAAATTTTGCGGTATATCAAAACTGATTTTACTTAAATTTTTATTAATTTATTGTAACTTTATTTATTTTTATTGAGTTAATTTGGTGTTACTTATACTTATAAGTTCATTAAAAAAAGCAGAGTTATTTAACAATTACAGTATATGATTTATTTATTAAGTGGTATGTATCTACCATATTATACTTGTTCGTTTAATTTTTTTTTAAGCTTTTTTGTTAAAAAAATGCTATATGGTTTCGGTTTGCCGTCTGTCCGTCTGTCCGTCTGTGTGCACGATAACTTGAGAACGGATGAAGATATCAACTTAACTTCTTCACTAAAATTTCAAGCAATTCATGGGAATAATCCCTATTGATTTGGACATTTCTGTGTTTAGGGTGTTCGGAGATAAGTAGGGTTTTGTTAACCCCCGTCCTTAAAATTGATAGATTTTTTTTTTTATTTTGTATTCTATTTTTGTTTCATAGAGCATGTGAATGTGGAATAAAAATATATCTCGTCTGGGTGTGGTTTTGGGTGGGTGGTGTGGTTATGAGGGTGGTAGGAGTGGAGGTATGGGATGTAGAGGGGGTGGGATGAGGCGTTTTGGGTTTTGTATGGGAATTTGTGATTTGGTGGATGAGGGTTTGTGTGGTTGGTGTGTGTGTGTGTGTGGAAGTGGGTATGGAGGTGTTAAAGGGTGGTAATATGGGTGGTGCGGGTGAGATGGATTTTGGGGGTTTGAATTGAATAGTGGGTGTGGGTGGCAATAATGTTTAGGTGTGGTGGTTTGTGTTTATTTTTGTGGAAAAGCTATTTTCTTTTATTTTATTGGCGATTTTCATCGAATGTAGATAGAGTTGGTTTCTACGTCTACAAAAGGGACGAGAATTGACAAATCCTTGTTATGACAGTTTTAATCCCCCTTGCTTCATAGCAAACTATGATTCACATTTTGTTCACCAGATGTCAGCTACTTTGTGATTTTAATTAAAATTAACTAATTCTCTGGATATAATTTAAGTTTTTTTTGTGTTTTTACTATGCAAAAAAACATTTAAAAAAGCTTTATCCGATCAATTTGTTTTCTGGATCATACGTTCTTGTTGCAAAACTCTTATTAACTCAATCAATCCCCGTTTTTTTTCAGTCGATCAACGATTTTGTCGATTAGAGAGGGGGAAAACTGGTTACAAGGTAAGCAAAATTCATTTAAAAGTTTCTCCTTTGATCATCGACAATCGATCAAATTATAGGTGACATAATACCGAGTGACCTTATACAAACGTTACAACCTTCTTACATTTGATTAAAAACAGCAACTCGCGGGTGATTCAAATCGCTGTTTGGAGCTATTTCACCGTAATAAAAAGGATTTTATGCATCGATTTGATTGTAGTGAATTTTATGCCAAAATAACGAAATATATACTGTTGCCTATAAGTAATTAGAATTGAAAAACACTCAAAAATTGAAGTTTCACTATAATATTAGAAAATTTTTAATAAACTCAAGTATTTCCGTACTATTAAATTGAAAAAATTTAATATTTGGATAAAGTTTGGAGCTAAAATTACGAAATGGAATTCCCTAAACAAAAGATACTAACGCACAGGATCGAAGTGACCCATGCATGTAACAAAAATTCTTAGACATTTGGAATTATATAAATATTTAAATTAATCACCTCTGTGCGATTCGTATATGTGTGTTTCGCTTAAAGAATTTCATTTGGTAACTTTCACTCAAAGTTATTCCCAAAAATTAAATTTTTTCTGTTTAATAGTGTTGAAATATTTGTGTTTATTAAAAATTTTCAAATATTGTTATGAAATTTTAGTTTTTGAGTATTTTTTCAATTCTAAGTAGAGATACCATGTACATTTTGTTATTTAGGCATAAATTTCACTCCTATGTCGGTATGTGACAAAGGATGAAACATGGATCAACCACTACCCTCCGGAATGAAAACGTCTGTCAGCTGAGTGGGCGGCAGATAGAAAACACTTTAATAATTTCGACCGATATTGTTGTAAGTTTAATTTAGAATCTTTAAGTTCCTAGCAATTTTTCTCGTAACTGCGATACTTTTCAAAATATTTAAAAACAACGAAAAAGTGCTTATTGAAGCTGGTACTTACAGTGGACCGATTTCGGACAGAAATCACTGGGACCTTGTAACGCCCCGGGGTTGTTCCATTTTTTTTGTCACTTTTCATTTTCTCTGCATTTCATGGTAGTGGTGAATAAAATCCTGGCCGTCAATACGTTAACGTTTCGTTAGCATTGTAGCTAACGTCGTACATTTGTTGTTGGATTCGAGATCGAATTATGGTCAGCTGTTTGTTTTCCCCTCAACAGCGATCGTATAAATATCGCGGCAATCGCCACTGAAGGGGACAGTCAGTTATTATCTTGTTTTTCTCTTGTGAGGCTGATGTTACCTCGACAACACCCAGTAGTATGTCGGTGCAATTGTGAATTATGTAAATAATGTAAATTATTACTTAATATTAGTGTTGTTAATTGGATATATATATATATATATATATATATATATATATATATATATATATATAAATTAAGAATAATTTTAAACAAATAAAAATACAAAAAAAAAAAAATTAAAAATAAAATAAAAGTAAAGAAAATTTGCGACAAGGAACGATATTGTAAAATTATTTTTTTTACGTGAGAAGTGTATTGAAAGTTTCTGGTATTTTTTTTGGTGAAGGACCAACCATGATGGTTAATATTAATGGGGTCTGAAAATTTAGAACCACACATTTATTTATGTTTTTTTTTGGTTCCAAAGATAAGTTTTGTGTTCGGCCTTCAGCCTTTGAGAATAAAAACTCGTATGTACTCTGTATATAATGTGTTATTATCAATATAATGAGTGAATTATCATAAAAACTAAATTCATTGACAAATAAAAATAAAAAAACCGATGTTATGTAAACCTAATAAATATAATACCCTTTTTTTTGTTAGTAATTATAAAATAATTCAAACGAAAAAAAATTTAAAACAAATACAAGTGTTATTATTATGTGACGGTATCCAGTAATCCGCTTTTTCTCTTAATTGTTCATGTGTTCATGTCGAAAATTTTTCGTCCAGTTAAGACGGTTGTGCGTGAAAAAAAAAATATATAGATAAATACAAATAAAAGTTATAAAAAAAACTCCCGCAAAATTTATGCAGCATAAAGAAAAAAAATAAAAATAAAATACCTAATTGTTCAAGAACGTGTTAACCGGTGTCATAGGGTTAATTAGTGCTTAATATTTTAAATAAACTGTGTTCCAAATTAAATGAATGGATTTCGGGAAAAAAGGTTTTTATGTGTGAATCAAATTTAAATAAATAATAAAATTTGAAAACCATATTAAAAAAAAAAAAAAAAAAAAAATTGTGAGCTGAGCAACCTGCAAGCA
The DNA here is from genome assembly GCA_932526605.1 of Nephrotoma flavescens. Classification (NCBI taxonomy): domain Eukaryota; kingdom Metazoa; phylum Arthropoda; class Insecta; order Diptera; family Tipulidae; genus Nephrotoma; species Nephrotoma flavescens. The sequence continues at coordinate 184,462,335 of OW052221.1, read as the reverse complement.
AACCAACATTGTTGTGCCGTGCTGCCGCCTTACTTTATTAATCATCAGCTGATCATCAGTATTGTCAGCCACAACACATTGTTTCGGTGCTAAGAGATTTTTTTGAATGCATACCAAAATATACCACGGTATTCTACAAATTATAGAATACAGGTGATCAACGACTTGCGTGTATGGATTTGCGACGTTTTATTGTCATCGCTTCGTTTATTTTTCTTGTATGATAGAATTTGTTATATTTTTTTTTACTTAATGCCCTTATTGGCAACATTCCATTACAATCATTTTTAATTACAATTACATTACATTAGTATAAGTAATATTCAAGTTAGAATTTTTTTTTTGATGCTTGATTCAATAAATAGAAAAAAAAAAATTTATAAAATATATTTTCTTCTGTTTCTACGTTTTATAGTTTTTCTTTGTACTTTAAGTTTTACTCTCAATTTATTATGTGTAAATAAAAATTAAATTTAAACAATGGAATAGAAATTAAATTAATTTTAGACTATAATTAAATTATTGATTATTTAAATTAACGTAACTAAAATCATTGAGATCTTGGTTGTTCTTGCAACCATTTCAAATGATTAATATTTTTTTTTTGTTTTTCAATTTAAATATTATTAAATATTATGATAAAATGGAGTTACATAAATCCATTGAATTCTTTTCAAATATTTTGTTATCGGTAATTAAAACATGAATTATTAAATCTAGGTTGTTGCATTAGGATGGGGTTAAATTAATTCGAGTTGCTTTGAGGTGGTAATATGTTCTGCGAGTTTTTCTCTGTCCTTCCTTTTATTTTGGATTGGTGGTCTCAACTAGCTTCTATCCAACTTCGGAAATACCACGCCAATCCCTGAGCCTTAGCCGGCAAAACAAGTACCACACCGAAGCTCTGGATGGTTGAAATAATTTCAGTAACGAAAGACATTCAATTTTGGTTTTCGCAACCCACTCATGTCAGACAATTTCGTTACAACCTCCGAAATAATGAAAAAGTTTAAGTATAAAGTTTCATCCCGATCGAACCAACCAGAGATTTGGTAAAAACTACTTCTGACTTCGGTGGTATAGTGAATAGTAACCTGCAAAAATCTTGAGATCAAAACCCTCTCGATTACTCTCTTAATTTCGGTAAAATTAGTTTAGAAGATGGTGCGCTGAGGCCTTCTTGGGTATTTTTTTTGGCTTACACGATTTAAAAAAAAATTCTGAGCTATTTTGCAGTACTTGAAACTGATTGCGATGACATCTGACTTCGGCAAAATTAATTTAGAAGGTCCTTCGACGGAGACAAGGTTCCATTATTTAGTTTTATATTAGCTCGCATAATTTTGGCAAACATTTGGTGAGTTAAGGAGTCGATTAAAATGGATGCTATCTTCAGACAAAATTATTTAGTGGGTCTACCAGTGGGGGTGCGCCACTTTTTTAATTTTTTCGGCACAAACGATTTTAATAAAAATTGCAGTGATAAGGGTTTTTTTGGTCTTCCGGTAGGGCACAGACTGTTATTTGAAAAAATTATATCGATCGATTTCGATTAGGAGGGATTTTAGAGTAACAGGAAACGATTCCGAGTGGTTTTTATTGATAAAAGTTCTTCAGAGGGTCTTCCAATTGGACCTTGTAATTTTTTCGGCTAGCACCATTTTGATATATATTGATCAATAGGATATGTTCAATTCCAGACATCAAGTTCGATGGGTGCTAATTTAAAAAAAAAATCGTTTAGGGGCCACCCGGTGGAGGTAGGGTCGGGTCCCTGTTTTAAATTTATTCAGCTCAAATGATTTTGACAAAATTGCAGTAATGAGGGTTTTTCAATGCCAGTGGGGGGTTGTTTACGTGTGCCAGGACTCGATTGTTATGGGCCCATGGGTGGGGTTTTATGCCTTCTTTTAACATTTTTCCATATTTGGTTTGAATTATTTTGAAAATATTTGGTAAGAAATGGTTTTTAATTGCAAGTAACCAAGTACAAGGAGTTTGGATATCCGGAAATTCATTTAGAAGACCTCCGAAGAGGCCACCATCGCTGTACCATGTAGTGTGATGTTGCACAATATTGTGGGATGTTACATATTTGTATGATGTTCCGCACGATTTTGATAAAAGTTGGTGAAGAGGGGATTTCAAATTCCAATCGAATGCGGTGGGTGGACCCAATGTAAAAAAAATCGTTTAGAGTTCCTTTGGTGTGTTCCGGGTTAATTCCCGTAATTTTTTCCTTAGCTCAATCAACTTTGTTTTAGGTTGCGAGGGATTTGTTTTGTGTGATTTGATGAATTTTAATTTTGACAATGCGACCACTTCATGATAATGGAGTTATTGGCAATCGCATCAAATATAGGAAAATGTACTGGCTCATTTGTAAAAAATCTGAGCTCTCAATACACAACAAATTACTTCTATAGGCAAATGCTAAAACCAGTATGGCCTATGGTATCCAACTTTGGGGTTGTGTCAAGAAGAGAAATGTACAAATGATACAATGCTTCCAAAATAAAATGCTATGGGGGATTGCGAATGCCCCATGGACATGGTACATTAGGAACAACAACCTATAAAGAAATTTGAAGATGGGATTCGTCACCGATGAAATAAATAACCAAGCAAGGAATCTCTACACGAAAATGCAGATATCCGTCATATGTTGGACACTACTAACGGAGTGGGTGGACTCTAAAGGCAGAAATCGGTGAAACTGGGCAGAATAAAAATATTTTTCAGGCATGTCTACCTGTGATGTAATGTAGCCGCCCAAGAAAAATAATATAACAAAACTGGTAAAACCAGATTTTATTTACGAAAATGCATACATACGTCACGTGTAACATACGTGTTTGAGGAAAGAAAATTAAATCAAAATTCTACGTAGTTCTACGTAGATCGGATCTTTAGCCTACGTCATCGAGGAGGTAGCCACTGTTTAAGGAAGAACGTGATAAGAAAAGAGCTGGGAGTTTTTCGATACCATAAAAGATTGCAAATGTTAAAAAGAAACAAATAATGGTGAGCTGTACAGTGCCACCCATAGGTAAATATGCACACAATTTACTTGCTTCGATATCGCCTCATACTGTATCGCTCAAAAGTCACCGGTGCATTTTTCTGACTGTTTATGCATTTAAATTTGTTAATAGTTCCGATAAAGAATCATAATAATGAGCCAAACGAATTATTTAATTTTTTCAAGAATTTTTTCGGCTTTTCGGACAAAATATTATTTTCATGGACACCCATACAATGTTTACGACTATTTTAGTTGCAGAAAACAAAGAGGCCATTTACTAACAATATTTCTACCACAAAAGTAGAAAAAATTCACTCCCCTCCCCCAAACCTTTAACCCCGGGGCACTTGTGTACACAAAGATACACAAACCCTTACAAAAATGAGAACTCCCTTAGGTAGCTTCTTCGCAGCTTGGTTTCGTACTGGCCTCGTTGTTTTCTGCGACTAAAATAGTCGTAAACATTGTATGTCCATGAAAATAATATTTTGTCCGAAAAGCAGAAAAAATTCTTGAACAAATTAAATTCTTCTGAATTATTTAATATTTCAGGCATGATTAGACGAAGCCACAATTTATATGCCATGGGGGAACTTAACCTGAGATTTTGGAACTTGTTTATTTACACAAGTTTGAACACACGGCTGGTGTTGCCCACCTGGCTAGCAATCACTTAATTACGTACCATCTCAAAATATCATTCGCTATTTCCGGCCCAGGAAGGTTTTGGAAGTTATAGACGATTTTCATATAACTTTACATGGGCCCATATCAAAGCTGGAAGATTGTGCCAATCCTCACATACGGCTTGCATTGAGGCGCTCATTATAAATTAAATTAAACACAATACATTATTTTGAAGTATTTGTTTTACATGAACAACAAATGGACGAAAAAAACTGGGATGGGATATTTTGTTGTTGTGTTTATAATTTAAACCGTCTTATAGAGGTATAAAATGAAAAAACTGGAATGGAGTATAATAGTTTCGTGTAAATAATAATAAAAAGAATTCCTGAGATGAAAAACTGGGATAACTTGCTTTCTCACGAGCTGAGATGTTTTATCGGATTATGCTTCTACTATTGATATTGTCGAACGGTCTACATCGTCCTAACGAAAAGATCTACCAGTAAAAGATAAAAGAGTTTTTGTGATTGAACAAACCCTGGCTGGATCAAAGGCAAACATAGGCAAAATAAAGATCAAGTACTTTCCACTTTGGCAGAAAACTCAGATGGGGCATCTAAAAGACCTTGTAACGCTCAATGTTACCAACGTGACAAAGGAATTTTAAAGAACTTCTCCAAAACCATTGTACACTGAGATTAAACTGAAAACTACCATTCAAATCTGTCTCAAGAACTGTCAAAATTTTCAATATAACGAAGGCTTAAACATTGGATGTATAAAACATAAGAGTAGAGAAGATTAACCAGACTTTGGAAGAATATCTACAAAGAAGTCAGCGGAAATCATGTTTGATACGGCGAGTATGTATCACTACAACTATAAAAAGCACACGAAAATTAAAGAAACATGGAATAGCAGGACAAGGTAGACAACTTATATTTTAACCTCAACTTTATACCTTATTATTATGATAAACAAAAAATAAACAGTGGACAACAACAGAGCTGCTACATCAGAGCCAAATACGAATATTTGGCAGGGGTTCGTTTATCGTGTGATATCTATTTTTGAAGCCCGGAAAACGAGCCGATCATATAGCATCAGTACGTAGCCGAGTATGAAACAAAATCTACTTACCATACAAATCTGTCTAGAAAAAAAGTAAGATCCTCGAAGATGTAATAAATGATAGAAAGCACTAGCATTAAAGTGAGTACCCGAGATAATTATGTTGCATATCGGATAAGAACGACACTAGAAAAGCTAATTAAACTTTCGAGATAAACAGGATTATGTTGGGTATGAGTATATGAGGTTGGGTATGAGTATATACACGGTTTTAAAATTACACTTTTAAATACCATTCCAAAGGATGAACCATATTTGAATAACGAAAGCAATGGTCAACGAAGGCATTATTGTTACCAGCAAGAAGGCGAGCACTAGAACCATTTTACTAACTGTTATAGGCGATTGCCATCGGCATGGGATAGAAAACTGGAAACGTCGAAATTTGTAAACATAAGTTCGATAAGTCAGAGAGTTTGCTTACTCGTATTGCACTCAGCAAAAATATATGATAAATACATGATTGCATTTACCATAATATCATCATACTATGTTAAATATAATTATTTAAATGATGATATTCTTGATCATTAATTATAGTTTTTAATTATTCTACACCATTGATATAAATAAATTATTAATTTATGGATTTATGGCTTAAGCCTCATAAACATCATGCTGTGCGATTTTTGAATTGAGAATAATAAAGTAAAACTATATTGCACCTGGTGGAAGGCTAAAGAAAGAGAATGATGTTTGATTAGTAAATAACCAGTGCTGCTGTCTTTGAATTCTTCACGATAGCAGTGAGCAGTGGGGCAAAATCATATAATCTGAAAGTTATGCTCGGTTGTATACGGTTCTGAAAGGAGCACTTGAAGACGCCTTTTTCGTGTTTATGCAACAACCAAATAATACAAATTTATGAAGTTTGAGTGTGCAAGAGCACGCAATTTATCTGGAGTCGGCGCACACGAGGTTGCTCACGCAAACAGTCTTCCAGGAGGGGAAATTCATAGGGGGAAAATAGAAACGGTGGATGATACTTTTAGCAGGGGTCGATTTTGTTCAAAATTCGACAAGTTGACGAAATAACCTAAAGTATATAGTAGTGGTATGTGTGTTTATGTGTCCAGGTTAGTGCAAACGTGCGCCATTTAATTTTTTAGATATGACATTTCTAGATAACATTTTCATTTATAATTTAAAATTTGTAAATGCAAATATGGTTTAAATAAAATTAAATTCATTTAATTATGATTAAAGTATGTGTAGTTAAAACAATTTTTTTCTTAACACATTCACGCACACCTTCTAAATGTGAGTGCTACTCAGGAATACATTCGATAACTTTTGTAATTGCAATGATATTTCGACACAGAAAGGAATGTATTGTTGAGAAATGAAAAATATGACGACTTATTCCTTAAAAAATAAAAGTTGGTTGCGCGAACGTGTCAAAAAATAAAAAAGTTGTATGACTACTGTAGCAGTCATTTGCACGAACGTGTTAACTCGCCACTCGAAAACTTGGCGAGATGTCAGAAAAGTGAGACGACGATAGGACATACGCAACAAAAAACTGAAACGATTTGTACCTATTCATAATTTTTGATGCTTCCATTCGCAGAAAATAAACAAATATTACCACAGACAAATTACACACGCTAATATAAAATTGTATACTATACTTCTCATACGTATACGAAAACGTAATGTTTCGTCTGTCGGATTTTGAACAAAATCGACCGCCAGGTACTAACCCAACTATAAATTTTGTTCGTTTTTTTTATTTTTATTTATTCAAATAGTTTTTCCTTAACGATATATTGTAACGATCGTTTCGTTTCATTGGGTTTTTTTTTTTTTAATTTAATTTGTTTTTGAAAATCTTATATATAATTTGTTGTGCCTTCTGGTATCAATGGTTAAGATTCTAATGGTTATAATAATTCTAGTTTTGTATTAACTTATATTTTTCAGAAAAAAAGAATGTTTCCGTAAATTAAATGTAATTATATAGTGATGTGAGTTTTATTAATGGTGTTATGACACTGACTAGTTTTTCAAATGGTTCATGTGATTAAAAATGAAATTAGAGTAAGGTAAGTAATGTAAGTACAAGTCACTTGAAAGAATGAGTGTATACAACATATAAACAAAAAATTAAACTAAATTCAGCAACACATGATATAGCTTACTTTTGTAGTAGTTTAAATTGGGCAAATCTATAAAAAATAAATAAACTTTAATTATTTTTTTTGACGTATAGTCATTTTTTAGTAATGTGTTTTTGTGTATTCGTGTATAGTACAAACATATTTCAAAACAAAATATTGCAGCGCACGCTGCACAGATATATTATTTTATTTTCATAACGTCAAAATAAATGCACATAGTGTTGTCTACTGTTTAAATTAGTTGGCTCTCTTTTTCGCCTTAATAGTTTTACAGCACATTACAGCACTTGAAAATTAGTCAGTATCATAACACTATAAGGTGAATAAGCGTATCATACGTCGGATAGACCCTAAAACATCTGAGTATCTATTTTGTACGCAAAATGACAGAGCGAGTTGGCGAGGTGAGCAAGAATATCGTGTACATATACGGTGTATAATACACAATTTTATATTTGTATTGTGTATCTTCCTCTCTTGTGTATGTGCATTCTATTTGCCGTTTTTGCGATGGTAGGTAAAAAAATAAATGGACCCGGTTTAATCGGTTTAATTTTTATGATACTGACGTCTACTCATCTCTTCTATTATTTTATGTTTTTAGGATTTTATGTTTTAATATTAGTTTGTATGTTTATGATTTAATATTTAAATCTGTGAATTATTTGCAAATTAATTCAAAAATATCAAACTTGTGAAATGTTTACGCATAGAAATGTCAATCCAAAAAAATCAAAGTATGATTATGCGCATGCGTCTCGCCTACTAATACTCGTACAATCAAGATGCTCAATACTCTATTTTTTCGGTTTGCTCACCTCGCGCTTTTTGTACAAAATTGACACTCTGGTGGGTCAAAAGCAGGCATAACTTACAGTATGAGTTCATGTATATGGAATCTATATTATTACTTTCAGTTACTTAATTTCTAACACAATAATTGTTTTATAATGATATTTGCTTTTATTTGTAAGTAATAAAGCTTTGACTTTTGACCAGTAAACTAGAGTCAGAATGTACAAAGTAAGTGCTTTCAATAATATTAATAATTTTATACGATTACAAACTACATATGTATATTATGTAAACAATACATGAGAATACATTAACTACAGAGGATTTCTAATGTAAACATTTTTTACTACGAATAGTAAATACATTGCATTTCATAGGTAAATTACTACCACTGTAGTATTATAGTTTTGATAAAGAAAGGTATGAATGTTTATTTTTAGTATCAAATGAAATATGAATATTAAGTGCTTGGCTATCAAATATTTACTTTTCCCCCCCACTCATATTTACGATTTATGAATGGCATGAACAATAGTTGATTGATTCCGGTAAGGAGATCCATCGCACGTTATCAGAAGCTGGTGCGGTTATTCAATTGCAAGCCACTTTAAAAAAACCCCTCAAATTAAATACCACAACAACAAATATTATAAACATTAACTTTGATTTAAACAATCAAATCATAAATTTAAAGAATTTTTATTTTATATTCATATTCCGTGATTCCACTTAAATGTCTATAATAAAATAAAAGGATTTAATCGATATATCGATTTCAGCTTGTGTATTATCGTTTCAAAATATAATTTTTTTATTATTATACTTTAACTGCTGTACGTACTCGCGCATTCAGCAATGTAATCCATAGTCATTAAATGTATGTATGTATGCATAAAAGTTTGACGGCGGGCGGTAGTTTGCGGGTGAATAATAGATAAACGTGTATATAGAAAAATAAAAAACAAAATTTAGCGTTTATCCGTTGTATATAGATAATCGGCGTTCGGAATTTTTGCCTTTTTTAATGTTAATTTATCGAAACATAAATTTGATTTTTATTATTAGAATGGGATTAGATCGCATTTTTATGGTACGATGTTTAAATTTTTCTTTAAGAAATTCGTGGAACGAGCGAATTAATTCTGAGAATTGATTTTGTTTTGATATAGTAATAAACCGTTCCGAGCGAGCAGCTTGAAATGAAGTCATATTCGTCGTATATTTTGGTTGTCTAGTCACAAATTCGTTGTATAAAAAATAATTACTCACCATTGTTGGACATTTTATTAAATTTATTGTTTACCGAGAGGCCAGTGAACCGGTTTAAATGGAAATTTGATCACCTAAATTGAATAAGAATTTTTGAACGCATTGAATCTGTGTAAACAAATAGGGAAAATAAACAAAAACTGACTTTCATATGCATGATGTGTTCACACGTAATTATGCAAATATCATAATTATATTGTTTGAGCGTTGATTTCGGTGTTAGATTATATCCCAATTGGATGATGAAATTTTTGTTTAAATAGATTTAGCCTTAAAAGAACACGAATATAACGTCTTATCAGAAATTGTTTGCGAAAAATAAACAGTTGTCCTTCTCCTAAATTACTTATTAATTTATTTTTCAAACATTTCAAAGTAAACACGGTATAACGCGGTACTCCGAAAAAATAGGTTTGTGTCCTCTCCACATCCCGGAAAGATGAACCGATTTGGATGAAAGTGCACACTTAAACGTTTTCTATAAAGAGGGAGCTCGGTGAAATTTGGAGGAAATCGGGCCACCGGCACCTAGTAGTTTTTCAAACAAAAAGAAATCCTGGTTTCTAAATCATACTGGTTTGTTGCCAGTTTATTTTAGATTACTTTTTTTTTGAAAAACTATAACAGTAGTTGTTACTTCCGGAGGCCTGATTTCCTCTAAATTACACCGAGCTCTTTCCCTATAGATTATGGTTCATTTAGTTTTTCCAAAATTTAAGCAGAAAAGGAAATTTTCTATAAAAAGTTATTTTCTTATTGGTTGTTTTATTTTGATTATTTCTTAGTTTTCTTATTTCAACTTGTCAAAAGCGATGTGCACTAGAAATCTGTTTTTGACCAGAAAAATTACCAATTGATATAATTCTTTATTAAGAATGAAGTTAAATGCATAATTGAGGTAGACGTTTATCAAAATAAAATGTTTAGTTTGCCTGTGAAAATTTGCAACATGGTTGTTTTAAGTAACACAAAATCAAGGCATTAATACACGTTTATCATGATTGACATCGAAGTAAATTACAAAATGAATGATGATTGATTGAGAAATTACGTCAAACGTAATTACGTGATTACGTATTACGTGATTTATGCTGGAAACAGACGTGCGAAATTTTGCATGTGGAGAATTTAGAATCTACTATTTTATATGAAATAAAACCAGGGGCGGTATGTTGTACCATCACTTCGAATCGAAAAAAGTCGAATTCGAAAAAAGTCGAATCGAAAAAGTGAAAGTTGTATCATTTTTGCTTTTCGAAAATAATACAACATACCGCCTTTCGACATTTTTCGAATTTCGATTCGAAGTGATGGTACAACATACTGCCCCAGGGTTCTAAAATTCGCCCTACAAAATATATTATTCTTTCTTTACTAATCGAACAAATAATTTTTACTACTGGGGTGGGATGTTGTAACATCACTTTTTTCGATATTTATCGAATATTATATCTCTTTTTCCTAAAACAAAATTGCTTGTAGTTTCACTTTTCAATTTTGCTTTCTATATTGCGATCGCACACTACTAGAATAAATTGTTTATTTATCTCTTTTTTGTTTTTCGATAAAGTATCACTCTTAAAATAAGTAAGTGATACAATAAGAGTAGAACGATATTATGTTTTATTCGAATAGGTAGAGTTCGCAATAGAAGCAATGTAATTGAAAAATGGAAAAACGATAAATTTAATTTGTGATGAAAGAGATGTAATTTTCGATAGTATCGAAGGACAAGGAAGTGATATTACAACATCCCACCCCTGATCGTCGCGAATAGTGAATAGAAAGCAATATAAAACAAAACAAAATATAAAACAAAACTAAAAAGTTCCCTATTCCCACTATTCAAACAAATACGAAAAGTAAAACAAAAGAAGAGAATACAATTTTGTTTTAGTTCTCGCAAACAAATCAGCCATGCTACACTATAATTTGGTTTTCTGGATTCAAACCAGTGATGGAAAATGGATTTTTTGAATTGTACTGAAAATTGAAATGAAATTGTACTAAATCGAGTTGAATTGTATTTAATTTTTTTTTAATGTTTTTTTATATGAAATACCCAGAAATAGTTTTAATTCAAAATTTATTCTGAAAATTACCTTATTCAAAACGTAGAATACATAAAATACATTTGAAAATTTATTTTATGTGATTTATAAAATAAATAAAAATTATACAAAATAAATTTTTCAACCCACAAACCAAATCTAATTCAGCAAAAAATTAAGAAATCCAAATTTTTCAGATTGTACTGAATCCCGCTCTAAAGTACTTTTGTACTTTTACAAATTAATTGTATCGAAAAAAGTACAATTGTACCGACTTTTCTATCACTGATTCAAACTATTGCGCAATAGATTTTAATTTTTAGTTTTAAACCCTTATTTTAAATTAAATCATTAAATTTTTTTGTCTTGTTTTATTCTTTTCTCTCGAAAATAAAATTTAAACAAAAATCTACATCTCAAAAATGTCCGTAAATTTTTTTATTTTCATTTCAATTTTTTCATTTCGGATTCACGGTCAAAATTTTGTCCGTGAATCCGAAATGAAAAAAATTGAAATGAAAATAAAAAAATTTAAGGACATTTTTGTGATGTAGATTTTTGTTTAAATTTTATTTTAGAGAGAACACAATAAAACAATACAAAAAAATTTGGTGCTTTAATATAAAATAAGGGTTTAAATTAACAATAAAAATCTATTACGACTTAGTTTGAAACCAGAAGCTGAAATCGTGTGTAGCTTGGCTGTATGATTGTGTTTGGTTTTGAATCGAGCGAAAATGATTATTTATGAGCAGTATGTCGATATTTTATATGCCTGAATTTTTTGATATTAAAAAATAAACATAAATATTAGCTCACCTTTAGCATAATCCTCAGGCAGGACAAACCTTCTGATTGTGGAATTGACTGCTGAATTTGCTATACTATCAATGTAAATGGTACACACGTTTTGAATGCTGCAAATAAATAAAAAAAAAACAAAATTATTGTCATTTATAGGAACTGTTTTTAAGAATTCAGTTGTAATTTGTTCCTTTTCATAAATAAAAGCTATCTTATTAGAGAAATAATGTAAGGTACGGTTAAATTCCTGAAAAACTGTTTCTCTACTCCGAGATCTATGAAATGGTGGTCTTATTTCCCAAAATTACTCTTCACACCACGGGTTATTTTTGACGACATTAGTAATATAGTCACATGGAATAGATCCCTGATGGGGAATAAATGAGACAACTGTGATAAAGAAGTGTCAGCAAACCTGACGAGGACTTAACACTTATTTTCAACCAATTTTTAATCATGTAAATTAATTTAAAATACGGTCGTTTCTCGGGTTCGATCTTCGCGTCAAACTTAACATCATACTAAAATTTATGTCCCGAAATCACATAAAATATTAATTTTTTTCCCGATGCTCATAATATGCATGAATATGTCAACAGTAACTTTTGCAAAAATCTTACGATGGTCTTTTTCACCGAAGAGCTTTGGTAGTTATGTGAGAACAACAATACAAATTTTGATCAACGTTACCACATGGTTACTACATGGGACGTAGAGCCAGCGAAAAAGCAAAATAAGAAAATTTTTGAAATATGAAAGAACCACCTTAGTAAATTAGCTCTACCGATCCGTTGCAAAAATACGAATCTTTGCTTCCGAATGATTTTTTCCAGAAAGCATCGGCTTTTAATTTCCGCGAACAATTAAACCGTGTCATAAACTATTAAAATTATATATGATGTATTTGAAAAAAACTTAAAAATAAATCATCAATCCCGGTTAGAATTAAAAAATATACCTGACTATTAGACTTACATAATTTAACCCTCGTCCGGCGGTATAATTTTACTACGCTGAAAGGCGGCAGACGTACAATTGTACTTTCATATATTTTATATGAATATCGTCACTGTAGTCATAATTTTTGTTAATAGATAATATTTGGAATTTCCACATTATTAAAATGTAGAGATCTCACAAAGCTTTAACTCTCTCCGGCTTGTACAAGAAGACTTATTAGTATTTAAAAACAGAAAAGGTACAATTGTACCTATGCCTCCTGACGAGGGTTAAAGTAAGACTCCCAGGATGCGCTTATCAATATGTTTATTCGGTCGGATCACATGATCTCGGAGGGTCACGTCTTGCTGAAACCACATATTATCTACTCCTTGTCATCTAATTTAGGCTATAAAATTTTTTGTATTTTGTCACGATACCCCGCCCATTTTTCACCTTAGTAGCGTTACCGACATCATTTTCGACGAAACCTGATGACTTCACCAGATTTTCCTTGATTGGCATGTGATCTTCAGTATCTCGAACCAAAGCATTTTTCTTGTTAATGTTGATTGTTAATCGCTATCAATGTTTTAAGGAATCCGACCAAACTTGTAAATATACGTAGCAGCCAATGTTCTTTCTAATCAATTTTTGGGACATGAAACCCCGTCCTAAAACCGATAAAGCCTTTATTTAGGTAACAGTTTCATACATAACAAGAAAACATGGTCTTATTAAAAATAGGATCTGGATAATCATCGAATCAAACTATATTTGATTATAAAACGTTATAGTCTCAAACGTTTTAAGAGAATATCGAAAAGAAATTATGTCAATCTTTATAAAGGGTTTTCCAATAAGAGTGATATGATTTCTTTAAAAAAAAAGCACTAATTGTTAAGGAAATTGAAATGTTTTTTATTTAATGTGAAGTACATTCGATATAATTAAGTTCTGAATAAAACCTCATTCAAATGGCATCCATGACTTCTTCTGCAAGAACGAATTCGATGAACCCAATTTTCGAGCACTTTTTTCACTAAATCAAGTCGTATGCCATGAATAGCACGTTCAATATTGACTTGTAAAGCTTGAAGAGAGTTTGGTTTATTGCTAAAGACCAATGACTTCAAACAACCCCACAAGAAATAGTCTAATGGTGTTAAATCACAACTTCTTGGAGGCCATTCAATATCACAATTTCTTGAAATAATGGAATTTCTAAACTTTTCTCGCAATAATTCAATTGTTGCACTTGCTGTGTGGCACGTAGCCTCGTCTTTTTTGAACCAAATGTTGTCAAGATTAACTTCTTCAAAAGTTGGTTATCATCTATCTATACCGATCTCCATTGACAGTACCAGCTTCATTTCGAAAAAAATACGGACCGATGATTCCACCAGACCAAAAACCACACCAAACTGTCAATTTAGGTCAATGTAATGGTTTTTCATGAATAATTTGTAGATTTTCTTCGCACCAGAATCGACAGTTTTGTTTATTTACCGCACCACTCAGATGAAAGTGAGCGTCATCTGAGAATCGTTTTCAAGTTGTTCCAACTAAGGCAAAATCAGCAAATTCACGACGTGTACGGTGGTCCAATGGCTTCTGTTCTTGAGTGAGAACAATTTTATATGGATGCAAACCCAAATCCTTTCTCAAAATCCGGCAGGTTGTGGTTTGAGACAGTCCCAATTCTTGAGAATGTCTTGGAATCGACAAATTGCGGTCTTCAGCAACACTTGCCTGAACGGCAGCAATATTTGAATTACTTCGAGCGTTTCTTTGTTTTATAGGCACTTGAACATTATGTAAAGAAAATGTACGCTCAAAATTTTCAACAATTCGCCGAATAGCGAGCACACTTGGACGATTATTACGACTATAAAATGGCAAAAGCGCACGAAAAGTTGCAATTGGAGAACGATTATTTTGATAATAAAACTCAATAATTTGTAAACGTTGTTCTTGCGTATATCTCACCATGATGAAATTGTAAACATTACTGAATTCAATGAAACAAAAAATGACAGATCATGATATATTACAAATGGCCGAAACGTCACTTAAAAATCATATCATTCCTATTGGAAAACCCTATATGTATAACACGGCACGGGCCGTATTATGAAACTTTTAATTTCTTTTATCTAATAAAGGCCAGCGTCGTTTTTTGTGCGAATTTCAAATTGATTATGGAAACTTCCATCGTTATATTCAAAGTAGTTATGATATTTGGTATAATAGAAATCTTTTTGCCGAAATTCTCTACTTAAACCCGTCTGGCTATCTACGCTGCACGATGCTTTCAAACTTGAATATAGTGAATAATAATTTTTGTTAATCGTGCGTATAAAATAATTTAAGTTATTCGTCTCAACCATTTGCTTCTTACAGGATGTAACGTGAAATACATCATTGTCAAATCCGACAGTTCATTCAATTACAAAACCTACATCAAAGCTTCACTCTATTAATGTCATCAGTACATATAGTCACGGGCAAAAGTATTTAAAATTTTTATATTTGAAGCAAAATGTTGGTAAATTGTGGAGTATTTATTAAGATCAAAATTTTGCTTCTACATTTTGTTCAATAATTTCTTAATCAAAAAATGAAACATAATTGGAATTTCACTTGTCCACGTCGCAACATGATTTTCTTCTAGGTTTGTGATTTGTTTTACTTGGGGTATGTTTTAGTCTTGTTTAATTGTCCAGAAGTGAACCAGCCAATAAATAATTTATCAAAATGCCTAAAACCAGTGAACTTGCGGTAGACCTAATTACAGAAAAGTGATATTTATTACAATAAACAAATATAAAAAAAATAAACCGTTTAGTCGTCGTTTAGCTGGAGAGTTTATTAAATGTCGAAGACAGCCAGTTCCAATGTTTCAAAAACATCAAAAAATATTATAGTAAAGAAAATCAGTGGACGAACTCCCTCCAGAAGACTTAAGGAAATTGGTATTCAACGATACATAACCAGAACAGTCAGATATATCACTGACATCAACTTTATTGTTTTAGACTGTCCTGCACAGAGCCCAGATTAAAATGTATTTGAAAATGTTTGAGCAAGTGAAAATGAAATTCACCATTTTTGGGTCAATTTAACTTCTCTCGAATATCTTAAAAAAATTATAGATTCAATGCCAAATAGTCTTCAGGCTGTACGAGTATTAGACGCAAAGGGTCAACGTCACTCGATATTAAAAGTTTGAAAGAACCGAAACTATATTATGCGTAATAATTAAAATCTCAAAATTCCAAATATTTATGCCCATTTGAAATAATGTAGAAACAAAAACAAAGAAATTGAAGTTTTTCCTATCATTTTGATTTTGTGGTTATTTTTATTATTTATGATTTTTATAAACATTTATTTCAAATTAATATTTTAATGTTAAAACTTAAAAATTTGTAATTTGTCTTAAGATAACCAACCTTTCGTAAAAAAAACTTAATTTCCAATACTTTTGCCCGTATGACTGTAGGTTTAATCAAAGAAGGCGATAAAAATTCCAACTGTACGTATAGTAAAATAAATTATCGAAATCATGAAAGATTTTGGCCTCGAGATTTTGCAGATTTACCATTCGCTTTATCGCCGGCGTAAAAAAAAGTGATTTTTAAAAATCTTCCGTGCTGACTAATTGTCTGCAGCTTCTCTACAAGCGACTAATTCTCTACAGCTTCAGACGGGCTGTAGAGAAGCTGCAGACAATTAGTCAGCATCGGCCATCGTGGTGAAACTTTATATTTAAGCTTTTCCTATAAATTGGAAGGACCAATGACTTTTAACCGAAATCAGTCTCCATAGGAGCTTTTTCGTTTTTTGTTTTCCAATATTTACAACCCCAAGCTGAACGCAGTTATATTAATAATCACCTTTATTAATTAACTATTCTAATGTGGAAAATTAGTCGATTTAAGCTCCATATATAAAGTATTTCTTTCATTAGAATCCTAACTAATGGCAACTGAAAGATTCAAAATTAATCTTGCAAGTTATCAGCCCAGATAAGTTTACAAAAAACTCTGGGCGAAAATGACGATTTTTGATAAAAAATTGTTTCTAACATAAATTCGGCCCACCCTTAACTGATCGGAATGAAACCCCATACTTCAGCTTTTTCATAAATTTGGAGATCTCACTGATTTTTGGTCGACATCGGTCTATTGGAAGTGAAATTTCATAGGAGCTTTTTCGTTTTTTCGAAATATTTTGAGAAGTATATAGCATTTACGAAAAAACAGTTAAAAACCAATCCAGAACTTTATTTCATCAAAATTCGTCATCTCTACAGTTCAGGCAGATTGACTATTCGGATAAAACATCAAACTTAAACTTTTTCTAATAATTGCGAGATAGTTGTGAAATTTGGTGGAAATCTGTATTCCAGAAATGGAAGCTCCAAGTGGGAGCTTTGTCAATTTTTGCAATGATGTTGAAAAGTTTAAGATTTAGGTTAGGTTTCAGTGGTTTGACACTTAGGCCATTTTTGACCCATTGTGATACCACGCATTCACGCCACATCATTAACCCATTCACCTATTCACCTACTCACACAACTACAGCATACCACCTGCACATTACAAGCTCCATGTCAACCTGTACATTGACATGGACGGTGGGTCGGCGCTGAACTTTGCACTACATCAGAGGGTCTTAGTTGTGTTTACTAACATCACCGATTGTAATCGATGATGAAAATTCGATTTAGGATTTAACAAAACGAAAATAAATTTAAAGATTAAATTTTCAACCAACCTTGTCGTTTTTTGAAATTTAAACAGGGATAATATTTTTTGATTATACAAGACAGTTTTTATTAAAGTCCGGTTTATTTTTGTTTTTTGCTTTAGAAATCATGTGTGGTCTATTCGAGATCTATGTATGTATACATTTGTGGTAAAAGAAAGTCGAGTGTTGGCCACAACATATTCAACTCTTCATTTTTTGTTTTCGCTTATATCTTACAATCCGATTAAGATATCGCGATAATTGCAAACTAATTTAGCAGCACTAAAATCGGTGGAGTGGTTTTAAGGAGAAAGCCGGACAACAAAACTGGTGCGGACGAACAGACAGACAGGCCAAAATTTTAAAAACACGATTGTGGTTTCTTATCGAAAATAGTCATTTATTGCAAAACTACAAACAGACACACAAATTTTATTTATGTATGCACAGATATTTTTTTTGTATAATTTTCTTTGATGCTTCCTCTAGGCAAATCACACAAACTAGTTTGTAAATGGACCACACAGTTGTAAAGTTCAAAATAACTAGAATAAAATGTTCAAATATGACATGTAATATTCAGGCGCCAGGTGGTTTTTCCCAATTCTGTAATTTAAGCTAAAAAATGGTTGTTCTGGTTGTACGACAGCATGAATAGGAACAATAAAACTCATGGTTAGATGTGCATACAACAATATATTTGTATTCAACCATTTCAAAAAAGCTTTACAATGTAGTACGGTATTTAAGGTATGTGATCTTAGTCGAAAAGAAAAATAATTTATGAATGTTGTCCTTATGTATATTGGTGGATATAGAGGCACCAGTATGCGACAGTAATTTAATAAAAATGAAAATATACATTATTTACGTACATTTGTAAAATGGAAAATGGTAATTTTGTTCTTTTTGGTTTTTCCACCATATTTGGTTTGTTATTATGTACGTGTTTGTTGAACTGAAATTATAATTATCGAATTAATTTTTATTCTTAGCGATATACACGGCTATGTTGGATTTGTTTATATAAATTAAATTTATTTTTAGATTGAACAGTCCTCCTGTAGTTCTAGAATAGCGTTGTTAGGCTTTGCGTAGCTCTAAATAAAAATGTTAATGTATTAAGGTTAGGGGTGATAACACACATTTCGAAATGTTAAACATGCAAATAATAAAAAGTTTGATTAATCCGTGTGATTGATTTGGCAGGTTTCATTAATTATTTTCTATAATAATAGTTTTTGATGGATTAATAATTTTATTATATAAACATTATTATGTTAACCGCATCAAATATTTTCACAAGAAAACCGGTTTTCAATGGCAGAGGGAACTTTAGTTTCAGCGAAGAATGAAATATTTCAAAAAAAAATTTGAGTAATTTTATGTTGTGGGAATTATTATTGGATTTACTCTGACAGAATTAAACAATAGCTATTTGAGGCAAACCATCCCATCACTTCGTGTAAAATAAATAATTTTAGCTCGTTCCACCCAGTAATATCACAAACTATATTAAAACATAGTTGGGGCTAAACCCTCACCAGTGGCCCTGTTCTGTATATTGATTTTGTCTCGTGAGTTACTCATTTAAAATGAGTGAAGCAAAAAAATCGAATACGTACGCTGTGTATAATACAAAATTATGTCATTGTATTTGTATTTTTCTTTTGTTCGTATTTGTGTCATTTGTATGATGAACAGTATCAAAATAACGCGATCCTTATCCTACATTGATTTTGTAAATATTTGTGTTTATCGTCCACGAATTTCCAATTCAGGATAGACAGATTTAATTACGACCAAAACCAATATTTTAGCTATACATATATACATTGAAGTAAAAAGAAGCTTGTTGTAAAAATATTTGGTGGGTAAAAATTTGTGTTGTTTTCCCTGTGGCCCTATTCTGGTAATTACCAGAACAGGGAAATAACACAAAATTTTCCCGGGGAATAGAAATTTTAAATGTTGTAACAGTTTTATTCCCTTTTCATCAAAGTGTATTCTGGTATTCTGGGAAAAAATTTAAAACCTCAACCAGTCAAACTTAAGAGCTTACGTTGTGCTCCGTTTTGGACCATTTAGGAGAGCGGTACGACCACCAAAATTTTAGAGGTCAGTTGTTTATTTGTGACGAGAAGCCTATAAAGTTTTGGTGATTGTAGCACTAACCGAAGTGGTGCAATCGGCTTGTAACTTAAGCTCTTAAGTCTGACTGGTTGAGGCAAACGTTTATTATTCCAAACCTATTTTACGAAAGAATTAACTGGGAAAAAATTTCACGGAAATTTATTATTGTATCAACTTACAGCCATATTATGACTGAAAATTGATAATATAAATTTGGAAATATCAATATTCGATTTTTCACTTTACAAGCAAAATTTACTTTTTAAGGCAATTCGATTAAAATATCAACAAAAATCAATTAAATGCAAAAAATTATTTTTAGATGCAGGAAACCCCCCAAGAACACGATTAATTCGTGCCGTGTTCTTTGAAAACGTGTTGTTCGAGGCTACAAAAAATAAAATAAAAAAAACTTTGTTTTAATTTTTTTTTATTATGTTATACCATAGAAAAATAAGTTTACCATAGATATCTCATTTGTTAAACTTATTTTTCTATGGTTATACAAAAAACAAAATAAAACAGAACAACGAAAATCGTGTCCTTCGAATACCGTGTTTTTTGGAGGGTTACCTGTACATATTTGTTTTCTTTATTTATTGCGATCGCATATCGAATGCGAATAATTAATTTGTTTTTCTCGCAAATTTATTCACCAATTGACAGAATTAACTTTTCGAGGAAAAGGGGGAAATGGGAAAAATGTCTGGGAATAACTGCTACAAAAAATATTATTCCCTATTCCCGGGGAATTACCAGAATAGGGCCTCTGCTCGTAATAAGCTATACGGAATAAACAAAGACAATGCCTAAGAAAAGAAGCATAGTGTAAGTGACGTTTTCCAAAGTGAAATAACTTTCTCAGAAGATTTTTTTACAACATGGTAAATGAGTGTTAAGGATTTGGGGCAAAGTTCAACTTTGAATGAAGACATGGCTAAGTGAGAGAGAAGTTTAGCAGTTGTGAAAATTTGAGATTGAATAATTGTTGGTGAAATTAAAATTGAAACGTTAGGACGATTCGACGGTATTCTAGAATACGATGAAGTCAAAATAAAATCATTTGTCCACATAGTTCCAACAGAATTGCTTAACGTTGGATGCATCATATCACGTTACGAGGAGTAAAAATTATTCTTGGTTGATGAATATTTTCTGTCTTGTTTTAGATTAGTGCAAATGGATGATAATAATCTAGAAATTGTAAACCTTAGTATGCTGAGATTATTCACCGTTTGGTGAAAAAATATAAATCAGAGCAATTAAATGCTCGATCAAAAAGAAAATTTTACTAAAAGATAACAAACCAATATGGCAATCGCCGATCGACAAATTGCACAGTGGATGGAAGTTGGCGTTGTTGTTCCAAATAAGTCGTAATATGTCAGCCCAATTGTTTTGTTAAATAAGAAGGACATACATGAGTGTTACAAGTTTAGAAAATAGAAAATCACTCGGGGTTGTTAATTACCAGATTACCACATAAAGCCATGGAGCCACTTATCGTGATTACGACCTATCAAACAGTGATGACGATGACGGCGATGAGACCCAGGTTTTCTTTGAAACGAAAAAGTGAAAATGTGAAAGCCGGGAAAAAATCAGTAAGACAATGAACCAAAGGAAGACGAAACAAAGTAGGACGATGAATTTAAGTAATATGACCAATAAAGTAAGACGAGTTCGGAGTTCCCCCACTTTTTCGGGGATTGAGCGGTCAACGGAAAATCCAAGTCATGGAAATCGAAATTTCAATAATTCGTATTTTCAGCAAAAAATTAAAAGTTTTTAGTACCATTTTTTCAAAAAGGAAGGAAGGATTTGTTTTAATACAAAAAATATTAAGTATTTACCAATCCGTATTGATCGCCTGAAAAATGAGAATTGCTATTTTGATGCTGAAAAGTTTATATGTTTTTAGTTCTCGCGGTGATAGGGCTAACAGGCCTATATGGTATTTTTATATTTGCGTTCTGGAATTATTATTAGCAAAATCAGAGAATAATTAAAATCAAAAGAAATGCGTCCATTAGCTTTAAAAACAATTTCGTTGAAATACAAATAAGAATAAAATGTAATTTACACACGCTAGGGCTATACGACACACGCGTAGGTATTATCGAAGTGCGGTATCTACCAGTTTGATGTGACAAAAAATTAACAATCCAACAATTTTTCCTCGGTATTTCTATTGTTTTACATTACTCTTAAATACAAAAGTTATCGAACGAGTAAAACAAATGGCAATTGTTTTACACTTTACAAATAAAAAATTAAGGGGACATAGCACCTTCAAAATTGAAAAAAAAAAAAAATTTCAAAGATTTTTTTTTTTTGGAATTAAAAGAGATATCTTAATGAAACTTTCCATTGACATTTTATTTAACTGAAAGTATACACAAAAATTTTTTTTAGATTTTTTTCAGTCCACTGTCGTGGACTACAAGGATTTTCCAAAAACACTGAAAATTCTCGGCGTACATCATAACTGCTCTCAGAAACGTCTACAAAAAAACGGGGTTTTATTCAGCATTAAATCGCCCTTGGAATGAACTAAAAGGAAAAAAATTGGTTGAAAAATAAAAAAATGGCGGCAATTTTGCGAAAATGCAGCTTTTTTGTCCCCCCCAATTAGTTGTAACTCAAAAAATTGAAAGCCGATTATTCCTTCCGTAGTTCATTCTGAGCAGAAATATATGTAGATCAACGTGTTAAAATTTTAGAACGATTGCATAAGTAGTTTTTTCTCAATCTTGCAGGCCAACTTGAAAAACGTAATTTCGAGATAATCGCGTTTAAATTATCGCGCTTTAAATTAGGCGCGCTTCGCAATAAATAAAATAATAATATAAATAAATTTTTTTTGAGATTTTCATGTTTATATCATTAAAATCATGTTTTTAAACGTTCATTCTAACATATTCTATCATAAAAAAAGTTTCG
Source organism: Nephrotoma flavescens (assembly GCA_932526605.1). NCBI lineage: Eukaryota > Metazoa > Arthropoda > Insecta > Diptera > Tipulidae > Nephrotoma > Nephrotoma flavescens. The sequence goes on along the minus strand of OW052221.1, from coordinate 184,439,740 downwards.
CAGTTTGAAAATTTGAAGGGGCTATGTCCCCTTAAGAAAAATTTCGGAATAGTGCGAAAATTGGAAGTTATCCTTTTGGTTTGTAAACATTTTGGACAACATGTATATTTTACGACTATTTAGGAGATATATACATATCTGTGTATTCCAAAATTATTAGAGCTGATTGTGTGAGATGCTATTAAATCTACCCTGATACATCACATCTCTATCTATGCCAACACGGGTTCATGCCTGGAAGATCGACATCTACCAACCTTGTCGAATTTACCTATAAAGTGTTAAATGAAATAGAAAATCATCATCAAGTAGATGTAGCGTATACAGATTTTAGCAAGGCATTTGACTCAACAAGCTACCTCAAAGCACTCCATATAGACGGCGTATTCGGTTTTTCAAGCAGATTTATTAATTGGTTCAAATCTTATCTGACAAATCGACTGCAATATGTATTAATTGGGAATGAGAAATCCAATGTTATCAAAATGACCTCTGGTGCCTCTCAATGATCGCATATTGGACACTGGATTTTTATTGTGTTCATCGATAGTGAATGGTGTGCAAAAAATTCAATACACCTCAATATTAAGAAATGTAAATTTTCATCGAAAAAAATATCCAATAACTTCGACATATAAAATAAATAGCGCGGAAGTTCCAAGAGTACGTGAGATTATTGATCTGGGAGTCACAGTAGTTGAAAACGTTAGTTTTAACCGTCATATAGAGAATTGTATTGCTAAAGCGAATTGCATGTTTGGTTTTGTCAAGCGGTGAACAGGGGAATTCACGGATATACATACTCTACGCACATTATATTACGCTTATGTAAGATCTCAAGTGGAGTATGCTGTAACGGTTTGGAGCCCCTCTTACGCTGTGCACATGACCATAATCGAAAGCATTCAAAAAATATTCCTTACATTGCTGTAAGTGAAACATATCCATAAATGTTCCAAGCAGGACTTTGTGTAATCATCAATTTTTGGCGGTCGAACACCACCCAACCAACTATGGCGACAACAATCCCATTAATCAATCGATCAGCAAAATCATTCAATACTCTAGTCGATCAATTTGATTTCAATTTATCAAAAAACAGTTTTAAAAACAAATTAAAATGGTATTTTCTAAATTTTTAATAAGTCTTTCGACAGTTTCATATTTGAAGTAGTGACTGTTAATTTAAATAATTTTTTTATTTTTATAATTCTTACTTATTTACAATCTCAAAAATTCGCATAAAATTCCTGTTATGTTATTTGATTTCCCCGCTTCCTATTGGAATTTGTATTGAAAAAACAAAAATAACATAACATTCATATATTTTATTTTTAAAATTTTGTTTTGTTTTCCTTTTTTTTTAATATATCTTATATTTTACTTTTTTTATATTTGAAATCATAATTGCAAAGTACTAAATCGATTTCCTTTAATAATTAAATAAATAAATAAATTCGTCTGCTTGTGATTTATACATTTTTCAATATTATTAAAATATCTCATCAATCAACATAGCAACTATATACAAGAAATCAAAAAGTAATGGGCTCTCTCACATCTTACACATGGAGTCCTGGGGACTCGCGAGACAACTCAAAGGGCTTCGCGAATCTCATAATCAAATTTGAAAAAAAAAAAAATGAAATGAAATTAATTTGTTGCTTTGAAACATCACTGAACATGACTGCTCATAGAAGCAACTTATTATCATACTATGACATATGACGGCCAAAGTCTAATTGTTTCAACTTTCAAAACTAGAAATGAGAAGGCCACTGAAGCATCCTATATCGTCAGTTATCGTACTGCACTGGCAGGAGCAGCTCATACAATTGCTGAGCCATTGATCAAGCCCTGTGCAGTCGATATAGATAAATGTATATTCGATTAAAAGGCAGCAAAAGAAATCACTGACGTGTCGCTATCCAATGACATGGTAGCTCGTCGAATTAAAGATTTAGCAGATAACGTGGAGGCTCAATTGATATTTCGCCTGAAAAATTGTAATTTTTCTCTGCCAATGAACGAGAGCACAGATGTAGCTAGACTTGCAAACTTGCTTGTTTTTGTCCGATACCAGCATATAAATTTGCTTGAAGAGGATTTTTTTTGTGTGAACCCTTGCCAAATAATACAACTGGTGCCGAAATATTTAATGTCGTGAATGATTGTTTTTAAGACTAATGGTTTAGATTACCGAACAAGTGGTGCAGTGGTTAAAGCTTCGGCACTTGATCCGGGAGGTAATGGGTTCGAATCCCATCAGAGGCTAGATGCAAACCGAATTATTATTATCGATTACGATCGTTGATGTTAATAAATACAACTAAGACCTTCTGATGGAGTGCAGAATTCAGCGCCAACCCACCCACGTCAAAGTACAGGTTGACGTGGAGCTTGCAATGTGCAGTTGGTATACTGTAGTTGTGTGAGTAGGGAATGGATTAATGATGTGGCGTGAATGAGAGGTATCACAATGGGCCAAAATTGGCATAAGTGTGCGATAGCATCCAATGAAAACTAATGGTTTAGATTGCAAAAACTGTGTTGATATCTGCAAAGATGGTGCAAAGGTAATGGTAGAAAAACCGTTGGCGTTGTTGCTAAAATCAAGAATTTAGCACCAAACTGCACCAGTAGCCATTGCATTCGCCATCGCCAAGCACTTGCAGGCAGTACAAAAACTGCCAATGTCTTTGACAAATCTGCTTGATAAAAGTCTATAAAGATCATAAATTTCATCAAATCGAGACCCTTGCAAACACGGCATTTTAAGATAGTTTGCAAAAATATGGACAGGATTCATAAGCTTTATTTCTCCATACTGAAGTACGAGGGTTTTCACGAGGGAAATTTCTTGTTCGACTATTCGAGCTCCGTTCCGAATTGGGAACTCTTTAATGGTAAACCGAATTGATTTATAAGAAAGGCTGGCAGAATCACTGCGGTTGTTTCGACTTGAATACTTCACCGATATTTTCGCAAAGCTTGTTTAGAATTTGTCACTTCACGGAAAACAAGTAAAAGTGCGTTCACAGCCAATGATAAGATTCAAGCTTTTAACAAAAAATTAATGTTTTGGATCATTTGCATTCGCGCTCGTGAGTTAGATCCGAGTTAGCTTCCCAACAGTTAAAGACTTTTTCGATGAAATTAATGGGAACATTTAGGAAGGTGACTTTTTTATGTTGTGTGATGAAATTCGTCAACATTTAGAAGATATTCTAAACTCAGTTAAACAGTATTTTCCAGATAAGCAGAATGAAAAGCTTAAAAATTACACATGGATTTGAAACCCAATCATAGTTCAGAAACCAGAAGAATTCACAATTAAGGAGTACGAAGTCTTCATTGACAGGATTTCAGATTCCTCACTACTGCATGTAACTTTGCCAGAATTGTGCTGCACTTAAAGAGAAGAATATGTAAATTTATCAATGAAAGCTGTTAAAATAGTTTTCCCTTTCGCTAAGACTTATCTGTGCGAGTCTGGATTTTCTTCGTATGTTGCAACTAAAACAAGAAGGTAACATGAGGATTTAACTTACAACTATAAAGCCAGACATACAAGAATTATGTAAAAATAGGTAAGAAGTCCACTCGTCCCACTAACAATGTCCGTTTTTTTTATAATTTATTATATTTTGCAATAAATAAATAAGTTTTGTTGAATTTGTAAATACAATCTATACAAAAATAAACTATTCTTCGGTGTTAGACATCATCGACTAGCATATACACACTTTTAGTCATTAATGAACAACTGCGGTTCCGTGTAAATTATTATGTTTTTTGGAGGGCTCCGCAGCTCAAAATGTTTGAGAACCACTGCTTTAGACTATACATAGTTGGTTTTAGAATTATAACCAATTTACTGGTAATCTAAATAGCACGGATACTTCTGAGGTATTTTTCAAAAATTGGCCCATATTGGCGCTCTATTCTTGAAATCGGTGGAAATTTCCGTAATAGGAATACAATTTGCTATGAAATTCTTTATATGTATTACTAAAAAATTTTCGCCGAATACTTTAATCATGTTTTCAAATTTGTATGTAAGTTTTCTATTATTTATTTACCTACTAAGCGAATAATTCCGAATCGATTTACCCAGTCGGAATTTTTGCCTTAGTAGGGGAAAAAACTTTGTTTCTTAATTCTAAAAAAGATAAGAAATTTAAAAAAATGATTAAAGTGGCGGCCGAACAATTTTAGTATTATAAAGAATTGCATAGCAAATTGTATTCCGATTACGAAAATTTCCACCGATTTCAAGAATAGGGCTCTATGTTGCTGATTGATATGCATCGTATTATTCTACAGCAGCAACGGTGGTGTTGTGAACTAAAGTGCTTACAATAAAATTGTTTATCTAAAATCTTCCAAGGAGTTCGAGAAAACGAAGATACTCGTATTCTAACAGATATTCTAACCCTCTATTAGAAAATCCGATCTCAAGCTATCAATTAGGCGCAAGTCAGGTTAAGAGCTTAAGAGGTTTAAAAACAGAGAGGAGTTACAAGGTTCAAGTGCATAAAATCTAACTGGTATGAAACATATTTTATTTTTCATGTCAGAATTAACAGAACTGTAAATTATCAAACAGTTACATAAAGTATTATAGCGCAGACATTCACAATCATTATCAATAAATTTTACTTGAATTAATTACTGAAAACCACAAGTATAACAATATTAGTTACAGCATACGGTTTACAGCAATATTCACCGCTTAATTAATTCAAATTTATTCAAATTTTCACATAAAATCTTCAAATTATGTAAATTTCTACGAAAATATAGAAACATAGGACTTTACTGTTAAAGTTAAAAGAGAAAAACGGAAACAAAGTACATTAAATCAAAGTGGAAAATGACTTAGGCTGTATACGAGTTTATAGAAGAACTATTAAAATCGTCATAAAACTAATAATTTTATGATAGATTAAATTTAACTAAAAAAAATTATCAGCGGCATTATCCATTAATATTAATATTTTATGTTTATATTGCGGTTAATAGTCGATATTTCGGTGGATTTTGTTTTGGCGTATCGGTTTTCAATCGAATGGAAAGCCTAAACAGTACAAATAAATTATGTAAACATGTATTTTGGGATACGAGTATGTTTCTAAGAAACAATTGATTTATACGATGATTGACAATATATTGTAAGTCAAGTATGAGCTACTATGTATTACTTATATAACTAATGAAATAACCTGACCTATATAATTCACATAATAAAATCAAGGATTACTAGATTGCAGGTAAACCTTCACCCGCTAATCTTATATAATTTGTGTTGCGTGAGCTATTTAGACGTATGTGGTATAACGTGCATATGTATAATATACGACGATATATAAACAAACATAAAAGTTATGTTCTAATTGTTGATCATCACTTAATAATAGGGGCGTTTAGAATATCTACACGCGTACATGTTACTTGTATTCTTGAATTTGATGAGCGATAAACAGCCATCCATCATTCAAACAAAATCCGATATTTTACTATATATTTGATCCTATCCATATTATTATCCTTTTCAATTATATCCTTGATACATATAATTTTAATACACGAATGTCCAGCCACACATCTAATCCTCATAAATAATCATAATTATCAATTATAGCGAGATATCTTATATTCGAATGTTATCTCAATACTTTTGTATATGTAGTGTATGTAGGGATGTGTGTGCGGTGGAAAATTATAAAGAAAAGTTTCAATTTTGCCTCCTCCAATTTTTTTTCTATTTCTGTTTATTAACTCCCAAAAGGATATAACCTTATTCAAGGGTTTGCTTTCTTTCAGTTTTATGTTTATATTGTGTGGCTAAGCACGCATGACTTAGGAAAATTTATATATTGGTGTTCATTCGTGTATGTGTGTTTTCCAATCGAAATCATACTACATACAATATTAAGTGCTACTATGAAATTGAATTTATTAGTTAATAGCACCACAAAAGGATTATCAACAAAATAAATTATGTGACATAATCTAATTTATATTTACCGTGAAAATTCAACAAAAAAAAAAACGAAGGAAAATCGAAAAGGGAAAATGTATAATGAAAATTTATTTAGAAATATATTTGCATATAGACATGCAATAGTTGCATTAGTTGCATTTTACCATTTCACTTTTGTTGTATTTTAATTTAATGGAAAATTAATTTTGGCAAATATTCTGTTTGTTACGAAATGTGTGAAATATACGAAGCCTTGATATGACATGAAAGGTTAGAATATGGATTTACATTACATACCATAAATTACGACACGTTTATTATTGATAATTGTGTTGTCAATCAATGTTTGCCGCATTACTTATAACAGGATATGTGCGGATGGTTTATGAAAAGGTGTATTTTGCATGTCAATTTTCATTTGCGTCATGGCTTAAAGATTGTGTATAGCGTGACCAAGTTATTAACACAGATTTACATAGGCGAGATTAACTGCAAGGTGTAGGGGATTTACCAATTAGTCATGAAATGGCCAATGCTTATGCACTACTATAAACGGGCCTGTTTATTACAACATAAATTTATTGTAACAACTATTCTTATAAACTATTATTTTACGGCAATGACCCAGAAAAATTATTGATATTTTAAAGGATTTAAACATTTGAATTTTGATTGTTTTGAGATGGGAGTGTGACCGCAAACCCTACAAACCCTACAAACGTACAAATGTTAATTTTTTTATACCTGATGATCGAACTTTTATCTGTTTGTTTATCATTTACAAGTTTAGTAAACCCATTTACTACCATGGTGCATTTAGCCAAAGGATAGAAAATATTTTCATCAAAAAATCCTTAGGTTATGCAATTTAAGCGAATATAATACTATGTCTAACAATATTTATTCTTACTAAACAATATCTTTAATACTGTATCTAACAATAAATACTCTGGTTTTATTAAATTATACTGAGTGCCCTGAATATGGATCAGACGAAAGCGTTATGTGTTCCAAAAACATCCTTAATTAAAGCGAAGGTGAAGTTATGAACGTTTAAAATAAGAAGACGGCCAACCCAGCACCTATATATTATAAAAAGATAAAGTTGAAAAGTTTGTATGTTAGAGATTCACACTAAGAAAACTTTAAACTTAGTGACTTCCTGAATCAGAATCAAATTTCTATAAATTTCTTTAAATTGGCATTTAATGCATTTAATGATAATGCACTAAAATTAAAATTCCTTTATCATTTTCCGATGAATTTAATTAAAATGCTTTATTCAATTTTATTTGGCAGAGTGCAATCAGCAAAAGTACAATAACTTTTATTTACATAAGGTTGGTATCTAGCTCGCGCTAAGATAAATTTTATAAACAAATTTGGCGTAAAAACTTGCTAACGATATAACAAAAAAATATTTAGCTCATGATTTCGCAGATGCTGACGTAAAAAGTTTTTAGTTATCTCATTCACATACAGACTGCGCTAGTGAAACTCTACAGACGTTTTCGCAGCAATTTATCTTCCTAGAACAATAAAATTTAGACAGCAAAACGTATTTTTTTTAAATGGATGAACAAAATATTTTTCTAGACTATGAAAATAGTTTCGAACAACATTTTTGTTTGTTGTAGGACAAATATTATACAATATATACATAAACAAATAATATACTTAGCTTTACTTCCATAACATTTTGTTAAATTTTAAGTACCGCTGATGTGTTACAATTGAAATTTAAATTGCAAATTATATTATTATAGAAATAAAAAAATTATAATTAAGCTCCTTATGTTATTGTTAAATCACTTTGGACGGCAGTCCAAACGAGTGACGAAAACACCTATTGTGCTGAAAGTCGAACTCGTATATATACAGCTAGTTTCGAACTTTTTCCCTTTGAGACCGCCATGGTCATGTTATATACCATTGGAAAGGTTTTGAAAAGTAGACCCAAATATTGTATAAAAGCATGAATTTTTACCAACATTGAGTGGAGATATGACCTTCCGAAAATTGCCCCAAAAAATCAGTTTTTCGGGTATAACTGCGCCAAATGGTGCCCCAATTATATTTTAACTAGCAAATTGTAGACGTCAATACCAATTCAACGACACCTCAAACGTCCAAAACGGATGATTTTGACTAAAGTTATGACATTTGGAAATTTTTCTATGACGTCACCATACAATCTTGCTTTGGTATATATGTATGTTTGTTTGTCCGTACTTCTTTCATTTCATCTCATATTTTCATCTCATATTTTTAGGGTTTGTAGCAACTTTTGTTCTACAACTTTTTGATTTGGCCGCCATGTTGGCCGCGGCCGGCCTCTGAACTGCCACTTTTCGCCATTTTGGCCACGCCCAAAGCGCTGAACATATTTGACGTACCCCGGACATATGCATATCGTTGGAAAGGTATTGACGCCAGCTATCAAATTGTGATCCTTTTTTCATAACAAAAAAATGAAAAAACTCACAAACTGATGTGATCGAAAAAATCACCAAAAACATTGAACATTTGACAGTCTCTTTACATAAAATCGATATTTTTTAATGAAGATGGAATATCAGCGAAAGGGTAGCTACCATTAATTTCTGTTTCCAACTAACACACAAATATGTATATTTTATTGTATTGTTTAAGGAATCAAAAATGAATGGTAGCCACATGCGGTTAGTGACAAAACAGCAAGAAACATGCAAAAAAAAATTGTTGAATTACTCAATCGAATTTCTACCACAAACACATGCATCTGATCTAAATGTTTACTACTCTGTAACATACACTAAAAACTAAACTACAAATGTTCAGCCGATAGCCTACGAGAACCGGGTGTGTAATAAGATCACACCCGGCATGACCTGTTTGTGGCATGTGGTAAAGGATTCTGAAATTCTTTCTACTAAAATCTACTAAAATACTTCAAAATGAAGATTGAAAAAATGCATGCAAAATAAAGAAATAGAATCGTCTACCATCACACCAGAAACAGTACACCAGAACGTAGGCTATCGTGCTGAACATAATAAAATAAACTACCTATCTGAACCTAATGATGAGACCTGACCCTACTTTTCAACATAAAAAACATAATATAAGTCTTTACTATTTCGAGACGAAGAGCATGGTGAAATGACGCCACCATCCGCTCTAAAAAAGCTTCCATTCTTTCTCAAAATTACTGTGTTATGGCCTTCTTTTAATTCTGTGCCATGATGGAAAATGGCACTTGACAAAACATATTTTTTATTTCCAAAGCTTAATTCAGTCTCAGATACAGAAGAAAGTTGTACTATTAATTTTCACGTAGTATTGATCGGCAATGACAAGTGAAAATATGAGAACGCGATGCGTATTCTCAAGATAACACTTACTTTTCCGTGCCAAAATCATTGATATCAAATAAAAAACCTCTTAACGAGGTAAATGTTCGAGTGACGAAAGCCGAATTCAATTCACAAAATTTCTGATATCAAATTTGTGCCGAAAAAAACAATTGCATTCGATTTTTCAACGATTTTTCGGAATGTCAGTGTATTCGGCGCGTTTGTTTACATTTTTCTTTCTGGCTGTCAAAAACAACAACTTGTCAACGATTTTCGGAATGTTAAACAACAACGCGATGAATGCACTAACATTCCGAAAAATCGAATGCAATTGTTTTTTTCGGCACAAATTTGATATCAGAAATTTTGTAAATTGAATTCGGCTTTCGTCACTCGAACATTTACTTCGTTAAGAGGTTTTTTATTTGATAAATAATACTGCCGAAAAAATAAGCCCGCCATTTTTTTCAGCTTAAACATAACCTAACATTTTTTCATCATCGTTCGACTTTTTGCAACAAAGTTCATATAGGAAATCTTATATTAAGTCGGACGTATTTGTCGAAATAAAAACGCTGATGATTTTAGCTAGGTGTCACAAAAATACAAACTTTTCGGATATAAAAATATATTGAAGTTTCTTATAGTTATTTTAACATTTATTTATTTAAAAAATATAGCAAATTTTATGTCGAAAATCGGCATTCTATATACAAGTTTTCTATGTCACGTGCTATTTTACGTGCCAGACGACCAAAAACCAGTTGTAACTGAAAACGCTCGAGCGCTACGAGCATCAGTATATTGAACATACACGTACATGTAAAAATCGTATGTGTCGACGTATGAAATCGACGGCAGGATTTGTATGTCGTTCGATCATTTCGATTTAAACTTTTTTTGATCGTTTGTATGGACAATTATGTTCGTTTATTTATCCACTTCAATGGGGGGTATTATTAAAAATTGATTAAGTTAGGAGTGGAATATTTAGGCCAGTGTACTGATTTATGTGTTCTTTATACATTGGAATCTACTTCGTAGAACACAGTATTTCCTAGACTGGTTTTAATTGGTCGATAGATACGAAAAGAGCGTTTTTTAAATTTGTATAAGTATCTACCAGTACGTCTTTTTTTAGAGGCCTGAGTATGGAGGTTGTAGTCCCGTGTGAACCTTATCCTTTCTTATTGCAATTGCAATTTTAAAACAAATGTAGATTGTCGTGTATTTGTGTAGTTAAGGTTTTGCATTATAGTGCGTAATTGGTGGAATACTGTATCGGTTGATGGTAGAGGAGAAAGTCGATTTTCGGTAGAGTTCACCTGGTATAGCTTGATAGTTTCTCCATAAACCATTTCAGCTAATGAGCACTTATGACCCTCTTTCACTGTCGCTCAAATTCCTACTAGGACGATTGAATTTTCGAGCTCCAATATATTGTCACCTCGAGCCCTCAGATCTTTAAGTTGTCGATAAAATCGTTTGACTATGCCATTCGCTTGTGGATGATAACACGTCGTGCATATCACATGTGACTCAAGAAGTTTTGTTAATTGACACGACGAATCGTGAAGCCTTGTTGTTGATGAATGTTGTAGCAATATGGATTGTGCTGATCAAACAGTATATGCTTAGGGCCTAACGAGTGAATCGGTCGACACAGATACAAGGTAAGTACACGTCTTGGTCGGTGTAAGGAGTATCCAACTATATCCAAATGTATATGTTCAAATCGAAGAGGCGAAACTTCGAATCGTCCAATCGGTGCCTTAGTATGCCGTTGGACTTTCAACCGCTGGCGGAATAAACAAGACTGCCCAATCCACTACAAATTCTTGGGATTGGATTAGATTTTACAAGTCGATGAAGTTAGCCCGAGGGCGAATATTTTGGTGGATTTCTTGGATTAGTGTAACCATCCCGAAAAAGTGTAAATACATTAAAAAATGTAGCACCATCCCGAAAAACAGTTTACTACATAGTAACTTTAGCATGCAAATTAATCCTATGCCAATGTTATCATACACGAAATGGATTGCAAAGATGTTCATAAGAGATGTTTTACTGAATCTTGCTACCTTAAATTTGTTAGTTTTTGCAAATTTCGTGAGCACATTATTTAAAGAGTACTGTTTACTAAAACTAAGTAGACCTTGGCACTATTCTGGCTTTCCCTGGGAATAGGGGATTGGGAAAAATATTGTCATATCATTTTTGTCTAAATTATATTTTTCAGGCCTACTGTTGCTATTAGTATGGTGTAAATATTTTAGAAACAAAGATATATTGGGAATTATTTTTCCCTATAAAGATTTTGTGGAATAAAGGCGGTGATACATGTACAAATTTTGCCTTTAAGACAAAACAAATTGTCTTATACAAAATTGAGAAATGTTTAATTTAAAATTTTTGCCTATAAGGCGATTCAAGATGGCCGAATTTTAACCAATCAGCGCGCATAATTTTTATGCCCTAAAGGCAAAATCTGTACATGTATCACCGCCTTAAAAGTTTCCCAAATAACTTGTTTTGAAAATATTTACACAAAACTAATTCCAACAGTAGGCCAGAAAAATACAATTTAGACAAAAATGCTATGAAAATGTTTTTCTCAATTCCCTATTGCCGGGGAAAGCCCGAATAGGGCCACTAACAGAAAATTCTTTTATTTGAAGAAATCTTATTTTGTGATTAAAAAATCGATTCCTTCAATAAATACGAAAAACTGGTAAGGCCAAAAAAAGTCTGATTTGTATCTCTTTATAGCTCTAATTATAACAATTAATCACGATAACCTATTATTACAAATAATAATTACCGCCATTAAATATTTCATAAGGTTAAGGCCTTTTCCAATTACTTATACTTATTTGTGTACAGTGTACACGTACTTATTCAAATAAGTAACCTCGCGAGGTGACTTATTTGAACAAGTACGCCTACACAGAAATATTTCCATTAAATTGTGTCTTGCATGCCGCATACATACATGCCGTTTAATTTTCAAATCTAGTGACAACGACATACGTCTAGAATTTTTTTTCTTCCATATAATAGAAATTGCATTTTGTTTTTTGTTATTACGGCTGTGCGCCAAACTTAAGGTAAAAGTCAATTTTACGGTAAATTCAATTATCTTTCAAAAACTCTATGGCAAACTGATTGAAAAGTCTATCCTTAAAAGGGTTTTTACTGAAGTAAACGATTTACCTTATATTTGGCACACAGCCTACGTCACAAAAAAGGCGGTACAATGAATTGGAATGACTTCAACGACTTATTTAAGATGGCGCCCCATAAGTTAATAAGTAAAAGTAAATTTTTCGGTTCATTTATTTTTCAAAAACTTTATGGCAAAGTTATCGAAAAATCTGTTCTAAATTCGATTTTTACCAAAGTAAACGATTTACCCGACTATTGGCCCGCAGCCTAAGTTCAAATTAGACTGCGAACCAATTGTCGGGTAAAACGTTTACTACAGTAAAAATCGATTTTAGTACAGATTTTTCGATCAGTTTAACATAGAGTTTTTCAAAAATAATTGAATTTACCGAAAAATTTACTTAAAATTAACTTTTACCCGACAATTGGGTACGCAGCCTAAGAGGTAATTGGAAAAGGGCCTCAGAATATCATTCATAATTCAATTTTAAATTTGTATTTTCTATTCTACAAAGCATGGGACTGGAATAATTAAGTATTTAATTTATTAATTTATTTATTTTATTAGCCAAAAAAATGTTTTAGTTAACAACATGTATACGAGTACGTTTTGTAATGATTTGAAATTTATTCTTCAGAAAAGATAGGCTTTTAACGTTTTAATAATGAGAGGCATTATACATAAAAATTACGCGAAGTATAGGGACCGTGCAAAAGTACACGCTTGAAATTCAAACGAATAAAATTCGTTGTAATCAACAAATTTTTTTTGTGAATTTGCGAAGTGAAACCAATTTAATGCTGTATTTAGTGACCGCGAAAAATTTGAATAATATAGAGAATTTCAAAGCAAATTGTATTTCGATTTTGGAAATTCCCGCTGATTTCAGGAATACGGCTCTTGAAATTCAATCTAATACAATCGTCTATGATTTTGTTCGATTAAAAAACAATCAAAAATTCGATGACTACATTTTGCCGTATTTTTGAAACCAGTCGAATTTTTTATACACCACTCTCATTGCGGTCAACTTCTCGTTGTGTGGTGATTATAGTTATGTCAAAAAAGGTGGTGTTTTTTGGTTATAGTTGTGTTGTCATATGTTGTTAAAGCCTGATTTGCCGCTATCAAGTCTATTACGGCTTCTTTTAGTTGTTATACCCTAATCTTTGTTTTGGTTTTTCGATTTTGGAAATACAAAATGTGACTTGACAGATAAACGTATGTGAACATGAAACTCATCGTCTTTATACCAGTAGAAAATTTTCGTCTACGAATTTCAAGAATGCAAATGCAATAATTTAAATTTTCGATTGGGATGACGTATTTAGGCAGAAAGTCGACGACGATGTGGTGTATAAAAAAATTCGATTAGTTTCAAAAATACGGCAAAATGTAGTCATCGAATTTTTAATAGAGTTTTTTAATCGAAAAAAATCGTGAACGATTTTATTCAATTGAATTTCAAAAATATGCACCCAGGGCGCGTATTCTTGAAATCGGTGGATATTTTCGTCGGCTGATTATAATTTGCATTAAAAATCTTTATATTTCTCGAATTTTTCGCCGGCTCCTTTAATCATTTTTCCAAATTTGTTTCCGAAAGTACTGCAACTGTTCTGTGGATTCTGTGGAGTTTTCGTTTATTTTATTTTATATTTACATCCTGCTCTGGCTTTTTTAGAATTGTTTGTACCATCGGCAGTTGTAGGCCGGGCAGAAATTTTAGACTTTATTGAAATTTTATATATGGGAAATAACAACAATTGTACCTGTTTTGTTCTATTGTTTCATAGAAAAATAAAAATAACAAACCATAAACATTCAAATTTATTCGTCAGCTGCATAGTAGTGGAAAAGGCTTTTTGAAACAACCGGATTTATTATGTTTTGTTGCTGCTTTTTCATATAAAATTTCATTACCGTCTAAAATTTCCGTTCATGATTTCGTCCCAGATGAGTATTTTGCAGTCACCTATCAGTTAGAACTGTCAGGATAGAAAAAATTGACCCAATTCGATTAAATCCAAGAAGAAAAAGGAAATGTATTTAAAAGAATTTCCATTAAATTATATTTCATTTTCCGCAATTTATTCTTTGCGGCAATGACAACAGATATAGAGAGATAATTCATGTAGCGTATATATTATAAAAATATAAATCATTAAAAATGGCTTCAACTCCACCATCAATAAAATCTTGTACATATATCTCATAATCATATCTCATAGTCTAATAAATTTATTGCCAATTTTATGATGTTTATCTGTATATAAATTAATTAAGCAAAAATAATTTTTTTGCAATTCTCCAGCAAATTATTTTTTAACAACTGCTTTGCGTTGTTAAATTATATTGGGCTTGATAGGAAAATATTGACATAAATAATAATATGTAATTTGGTGCAGAGCCGGTAGTCGTATAATTTTATTAATTACATTTATTCATGGTTAAGTACCTTTAACAATTTAAAAATAAGTCAAGCCTATTTATGAATAAAGGAATTTTATCACACCTCACATCTGTTAGTCTATCCTGTTTTCTTTTAAAACAAATATCAAGGTCACACATTTTGAATTAACAGATTAACAGAAAAGCTAAGATTGCACTAAACGCAACTAAACACTTAACCTTTTGAAAGTTATATTGCCGGCTTTAGAAGTGAAATGCGGTGCGAAGTGGTTGTTAAACTATGTAAATATTTATAGCATTGTAAACATACGAGTATTAAGTAATTTTATGATGACAATTACAAGTTTTTACCATCATGCCGATCGATAAATTATTCAACGACATACGTTTATAAATATAAATGCATGTCATAATATGTATAATTACATAATATGTAAGATGAATATATTATGTATATATTCTAATTTTAAATTTGTCGTTTCGATGTGAGAACTAACACCAAAACTAATGTACTTATAATTTAATAACATGCTATAGCTTTCATAATGTATAACATGTAGATCATACGTACTTTAAAACTAAAGAGCCTAACAAGTTCCTTTCGTCTCGAATTACGTCAATCAATTCATATCGCAAGAATACTAAAATTATAAGATTATTAACATTGAAAAATCACTGTTATAGTATTTTAACCTAGCGGCAGAATCATCATATCATCCTATATATGGCAATAAATAATAAATATGGTTACGAATCAACCATGTCAAATCCGGTTCGTATCACTGGATTGCGGATACGCTACCAAGTATTAACACAACTACTGGATATTTCCGAAAAAACAGAAATATTCGCGCACTAATTTTCCACAAACACAACAACAGTTTTGTTGCTACTAACTTTCGCTTTTAGACTAACAAAATGATGAATGTTAAGATTAATTTTTAAATTCTACCGGAAATGACGAGTTTTGATAAAAAAAAACTTTCACCAAAGTTCGGCATCTTTACAGTTCAGCAGCTCGATTCTGGTTAGGAAAAGGAATTAGGAGAAATATTTTCATAGTATTTTTGCCACCAAAATGTTTTTTCTGGCATACTATGGTAAACAGTTAGTGTAAATTTTTTCAAAAACAAAATTAAATTGGGAATATTTTTCCTATCCAATTTCGATACGGAAAAAATATTTCCTAAATTATAAAATTTTAGAACAAGCATGCTTTCTCAGTAGGCCAGAAAACTATATTTTTGACAAAAAATACATGAAAATATTTTTCCTAATTCCTTTTCCTATAGGAAAAACCAGAATCGAGCTGCAGGTGAACTAACTCTTCGGCATGAAACTTCATCCTTAGGCTTTTTCCATAAATTACGAGATTCTTACGAAATTTGGTGAAAATTTGTGTGGAGAAGTGGGATATTGCGAATACCAACGCAATAATTAAAAACATACATAAGTATCTATTTATCACAGCAATTGATGGAAAAGCTGCAGAGCCTCGGGTTTTCAACCTAAAGCAGTAAAAACGAGCTGCTTTGGAGACTGCAGAGAACTATCGATGAGCGCGCTGAAACTGGAAGGCGTAGATCGCAGCAATTATCATCGATGGCAGAATCATCAGGGATGCCTCCAGTTGCTCCAAACGATGAGCAGAAAACCCAGCCTTTTGAAGAAGGTGCAACAATGTTGAAAACGGACATCGATATCAGTACAGCCTCCAACACCTGCATAACGAAAACTATCCTTGGACATGGGAGACCTGATGAAGACTTTCTTGCTTCAACCAAAGCAGCAAGGCTACGACTAAAGCTTCCAATTGGTAGAACAACGAGCGGAGCAAGATGGTCGGTTTGCCGAGTTTAATCTTCAAATATTCACCTCAAGATCTTCAAACTAAAGAGCTAAGAAGAGAAAGAAAGTCTCTAGAGTTGGAATTTTACGACCAGCTCAACGAATTTGAAGGACAAATCAGGCAAGATTTTGAAAATAATATTAAGTAAGTGGAGGCTGCCTCGAAACACATACCACGCAAACTATTCATGTCCAGTTAAATAAAATGTTTATGACTTAACCAGTTGCCGGAAGATCAAGGGAAATTTTAAAACCTCTGACGTTTGATGGCGAGATCCTATGCCTAGCTTACGGGAATGCACCTGTAGATGTGTTGAATGGAATAACAGTGATATTATAGAATATGAGGCAGCTAGAGCATGTTTAGCTACTGAGATAAGCTAAATAATAAGAGGGATTGAAGCAACTAACAATACGCTGTTGGAGTCATAGAAAATTATATCTGTCAAATACAGAGCCAAGATGACAAAAAGTCAAAGAAGGAGTGTTAGATACGGGAAGTGTGTTCACTACGCACTGATTTCCAAAGTAACCAACACGAAAACTGGTGAGAGGAATAGACACCGGGAATAACAATTCCACAAAGGGTTCAAGAAACGACCAAGTTCAGAGGCAATCGATTGGTTCTAGTGGATAGTGAAGGTTTGCTTAAAGAGAGTTTACGGTCAGAAAAAATGAGGGTCAAATTGGCTTATCAAATGGAGCAAAGATCCTTGGAAGAGGCGCAGCCGAAGATTCCAGTACGGTTTTTAAGAAGGCCGCAACGGAGAGTCGTGCGAAAGTGGCACGTTTTAAAGTTCAGAAGAATGTGTGTGGTATGTGATGAGGCAGATAAAGGATCAGGGGCATGATGAGCCAGTAGCGGAAAGCGCCCAGAAAGACGAGAAAATATTTATAATGTAACCATGACGAATGTACAAATATTAATACGCTGTAGAGGGCAATAGCACGAACGCCAGAAATAAATCAGAAGCCAACACGACCGTCAAAAATCGGCAAACCTTCACTGTGGTTTGCCGATTTTTGACGAAGTGATTTAGAGTGCGGCTGTACAATTCTAAGAAGCGGAAAACCAGATCTCAAGACGCATAGTAAGATTGGAAAGGTTATTCCAAATGGTCAAGAGAATTAGCCTGAAGACTGAAGCGGTTCTGTTCGGGACAAACAGATTTAAGGTCTCTCACCACAAAGTATTACTAAGCCAAAGGTCATGAGTTTCGAATCTAGCCATAGTTCATAATTTTATTGAGCCGATCCTTATCACGTATCGATGTTACCTCCATGTGGAGGGGTAATATATTGGTAATTAATAACGAAAGCGCAATTGTAAACGGCGGCGACAGTTGTCATGAAAAATACTGGAATTAACTACGGCGTTAATCATCAAGACAGAGGAATTAATTACTACATGCAAGTGAATTACAATTGCATTTCGCACATATACATCGACATATACACCGTGATTTTTTTTTATTCATTCTGCAGAAAAAATAGAAGGAATAAAATAGCGGTCACGAGACTTTAGAATATGCTGCGGGAAATGTAATAAAATAACACAAAAGTATATATGGAATACTTTTTTGACAGCACCTTGGGTTTTCGAGTTTTGATCGATAGGTTAAACAATAAACATGTCGTTGTGCTTTCTATGAAAAGATAGCCATAAAAAAAACTATTTAATTGGTTAACTAATTGAAAAAAAAACTAAAAACAATTGCCATCACAATTTTAACGCACTTTGACGCATTTTGAAAATAGATAGGAAAAAAGCACAACTTGTCGTTAAAAAAATATCAATATAAAAAGTATTACCAGAGCCATTTATGATTTTAAAGAGCGGTAATATTAAAATAAGAGCTTTAAATAGGGAGGAACCTCGTATTGAGTTACTATAAGAAACCGCGCTAATTTAACCGCGCTATTTTGAGCATAAATTTATGAATAAAAAATTAAACAAATCATCTAAATTTTAATTTTATATTTTTAATAAAATATTCAAAAAACACATACAATTTAAAAATCAGCCATCATAGTGTAGTATTTAATTATTAAATTTAAACTAAAGTGGAGCATAAATTTATTAATTTTCTATAAAAATTAGAATTTCCGTTTAGTTGTGTAGGTTTGTAAAGTTAGTTAATAAAGGGTGCTGCCGCAGATTCCTCTTACATTAAATTTAAAATTTAGTTTTATAAAAATTTAACTTCGTTAGTAAATTCTGGTCCCATGAACGTCAGAGTTTTCGAAATGAATGATGGATTTAACAGCAGTCTAAACGATCAAACTTATAACAAAATTTAAAAGAAAACGTGAACAGAAATGAAATTTTATGAATCACCATGTTGAAACAATATTATTATTCATGTAATAAAATTTTTACATCAAAATTTATTTACTGGAAATGTATACAATAACATCGTTGACATCAGCTGCGTTTTTTTTAACACAATAGAGTAGAGTTCGCGATAGCTATTTTCAAATTTGTCCAATTTAAAATTAAAAATTTAATTTTTTTAAACTAAATAATTTAGATTTAATAGAAATCTATGTATAACCAAAAAAATCCATCATACAAGTTGTATGGTTTTCGTGTAATATCGTTGTTCTGTATAGTTCTGTATAATAACGGAGTAGTTCAGAACTATACAGAACAACGATATTACAAGAAAACCATACAACTTTTATGATGGATTTTTTTAGTTCTAAATTAATTAATTAAAAAAAAAATTATATTTTTAATTTTAAATTGGAAAAAATTTGAAAATAGCTATCGCGAACTCTATAATCGATTATTTTCAAAAAAACGCAGCTATCGTTGATTTTATTAATTAAATATTATTACAAAAACAACAAAACGTAGAAAACTTCAATTTTATGCGACAGCAAAACCGAGCTTTCCGTAATTTCAAAATCCGTTTACAGATGTCTCTATAATAAATTTACTTGAAATTACAGAAAAGAATAAAATAATTAAACAACTATTTACGAAAATAAACCATCATTAAGAAGCGCGAAATCTTTAATATAATAATTTAACATAATTAATAAAACTCAAAACAATTATAATTTTTATTTATAATGCGGGTGGCGTAAATAAAACTTTCATGGCAAATATTCACCATCATAATTGCTGCGCGCTGTAAAACAATAATAGATAAGTCATAATTTTTCCAAATTTATGTTTTTTTTTATTTCAATTCAATCCAATTCGCTCGTGCTGCGTTATTCACAGTTGATGGCTGATGCGTTGCAACATTTTACATTGATTTAATTTGGCTATTTTCTGATTAATAAAATAAACATTTAAACCATAAATAATTGGCCTGCAATGAATTGAGATTGTGTTATAATATTAGTCAACTTAATAAGACAAAATAAGATAATCTATTGAACCAGGGGGAATTTGTACAACGTATACGAACTCTCAGTCATGCACCTTAGACGAAGGCCTTTAGCATCATACGTCTTCAATAAATCAGTATATCAACAAATTCGTATTTTATTACATTTATTACTTATTCGTATTTGTTTATATCAGTACTCGAGCATTACCGACTAAAGCAGCAAATTCTTGTTTCTACAAAAAATAAAATGTGTGTTAGACTAATTTAAATATTTTTGCGTTAACTCGACATAATATGACTCGATTTTAAAATATGCTTTTCCTGAATATTGAACTAACCATTGAAGTTGAAAATTAAAACTAAGCATTTATGTTTTTATATACAAAAAGCTTCTAAAAAATATTAAAATACACTAATTGGTATAAGAAAAAAAGATTCCCCTCTATGAAAAGCTCATGAAAAAATGGTGGAATCTTACGGCTTTTATATTTAGGAGGCTCTCGTAGTTTAGGAAAAACTGGAGAAGGCAAAAGCTACTAGATTTGTTTTGGTTTTACAGTGAAAAAATGCAGATGAGCAAATCCCGCTTAGCTTTAATATTAGAGGTCAATTTTGGTTTCAGCAATATTTGTTTATGAATTTCCAGTAACGAAAATAATTGTTCATCATAGTTGGCGTATTTATCAGTAGTAATTAAAATCGAGTTGCCTTTAAATAAAACTAAAAAAAAAGACTTTCATAAAACCGATTCATATTACAATTACTATATTTAAAAGCCAACTATGATGAACAATTATTTTCCGTTACTGGAAATTTACAAACAAATATTGCTGAAACCAAAATTGGCCTCTAATATTAAAGCTAAGCGGGATTTGCGAAAGCAACGCAGCTATTATTTATATAGTTTTGTTTTTTGATCACCCAGTAAAATCAAAGGCCTGCTACAATCACATATGGAATGTTTTGGATATTTTTTAATCGGTAAAATTTGAACTTAGTACCTACTTTGATTTCATGAACTCTAGGGTTATGAGTAAAAATGTAACTTAGATGGTTTTTGGAAAGTAATGATTTAACTATTAGAAAATTGTTAAACTTCAATTTGACCAATATTGGATTTTAGTACAAAAATGGTAGAAATAACCATATTCAGCGCATTATAATTCTCACTGTTTTTAATCAGGCCTCATCAAATATGAAACATTTCTCTATTTTTAGTGAGAACACAGGGCCCGATATGTATGCCTAAAAACAATTGTTGGGTAAAATTTTATTTACATAATTAAAGCCAACTTTGGCCATTTGCGAAATATATTTATTTGTTCATAGAAATATTTGGAAATAAATAATTTTGTGTTAATTATGGAAATATCTGACTCTACAAATAGTCAGATATTGGAACAATATTTAAATTAAATTTAGAGGAAAAACGGAGGAAAGGACTCGTTTAAATTTATTCTTTACTTACTGTCAAATTGAATTAAATGTGTATTTTCTCTATAGAACATAATTTGCTGAGCACTATTTGACCATAATGTTGATAGCGTCGAAAAATTCAAATACCTCAGGTCAGTTATAACATCATCGAATGATATGCAGGCAAAAATAAAAGCCCGAATCGCTGCCGTACAACGAGTTTTCTACACCCAATCAAAATTATTGCGAGCTAAACATCTGTCGGAGTCGTGCAAGCTCGCTCTTTATAAAGCACTCATAATACCTGTGCTAACTTTCGAAAGCTAGAGCTGAAACATGACCTCTAACGATTGTAGATTGTTATCTACCTTCGAAAGGAAGGTCATTCGTTCAATCTTTGATCCAATTAAGTCGGGAACAACGAATATCGGATTCGTATGAATTACGAGATAAAGCAATTTCTTTGAGATTGTGATATTATCGGATTCATCAAATCCAATCGAGTTAGATAGCTCGGCCACGTTACAAGGTCCCCACAACAACGGACGACCAATAAAGTGTTCCATCAACAACCAGCCGGTGTGCGTCGTAGAAGAAGACTTTGACTGCGCTGGCGTGACAACGTCGAACTAGACCTACTCGTATTAGGATGTCGAAACTAGAGGACGAGAGTGTGAGCGAGACGAATGAAGGACCAAAGTGCAGGCGACAAAATCCCTTCATGGGATGTGAAGCTAGAGAGAGATAAACTATTTGCTTATTTTGTAATAAAATTAGTTTGTGGCTACGTACGTATGTCACACACACACTTCAATTTTATTTTCCTACTTACGTCAGAAGTGATCATACTCTGACTACGAAGTTCAAGTACGTTTTGTGGATACGTTTGTTTTCGACAAATTTCACTCGTCGCAACTATGACATTCTAACAAAGTGATAGAACTTAATTCTGTATCATTCATCCAATTCTGTATCATTCATCCAAGCAGAAGAATTGTTGTGAAGTTTCCGGTGAATATTGCAGTGCATGAAACTTGCGGTTATCCAGCATTCGATGATGTTCAGTACTAAACTTACAATTGTTTCCATTGAATTCGTTCAGTTACGTTCAGAGTTTAAGAACACTAAGACTATTGAGACTGTATACGGAAAAAGGTAAAACGTTCATGATATGTACCATAGGCAAAGTATAACAAATTCGGAGCAACCTGTAGATTTGGCCAAATTATAAATATCACACATTATAAATAAATAAATGAACAAAAAATATCTCAGTGCTTGTAATAATCAACATACCGACGGAGTTTTCAAGAATATAAACTAAGTAATTAAATGAGTTTTTATTGAATTATAAGTTTTTCAAGGTGATTTTGATCGAAACATTAAAAATGCGTAGTAAACAATGAGATAGATAATAAATATTATAATTTTAATGACTAGTCCAGGCAGGCATCGAGTGCTGTGAATCCCCATGTGTGAATAAAATTAACTTGGCGTTTTAATGTTTAAGTGTTTACCTAGTTTATCTAAAATTTCCTCTCAATGATTTTAAATCGATTGCATTAAGACACGGGTGCCCAACTCTTGACATTAACGTACATTATTTATAATTACAATAATTTCATACTAACAAATCTCAATATAGCAAATAATTTAATTTTAGAACATACAAAATTTAATAAAAATAAATATTTTTTAAAATTAAACAGATATGCGCCGCCGAAAAAACGAATAAATATTTGTAATTTATCAAAATCAAATTTGCTGCTATGTATTTGGAAAATTCAATAAAATTTTAAATCATATACTTTTGTAGGTGAATTTCATGGTTCATTTTCAACAAATAAATTTGTAGATAAGCAAGTGTTAGTTTTGGGAAAGGGATTTCAGGTTGCTCTAAAGAAAGATAGATATTTTAGGAAATCAATTATGCTGTATAAGATAGCAGAAATTTGACAATCGAAAATAAGAGATTACGCCACTCGCCGCAAGTGGCAGCACCATCACTAAAGAGAAATTGTTTTGTTATGTAATTACCAGCGGAAATTATTTGTTCATTGTGTATCTTTTTTTCACTAAATATAACATATCAGCGGAAAAAATATTAAAAGGGATCCTTAAAATGGCAAATTCATGGAACTCCGAAGTAAAGGAACTCGGTAAATGAAATCTTGAAATTTACCAATATTCCATTTCCGTTTTGCCACCATTTCTAAACGAATTACTATGGAATTTGGATAGTAGTATTAATCAGGGATTTTAAAGTAAGTTTTGGACAAAATTCTAGGATGTGGTTTTGCTGGACTAAACTTGGCCATTTCATAACCAATCCGTATGAAAAATTGTATCTACGTACATTTTACACGATATAAATAAATTTTAAACTGGAGGGAACTCGGCTATTTCTAAATTAAATTTTGTAAAATTTGCATCGCATATACGAATTGTCCGTTCGGAAAAAATTATGGATTAGAATGTTCACAATAAATTTTTGATTTTCCGTTGCTATATGTTATTTTCAGTTTTTGGTCAATAATTCAAAAACTTCCACAACTACTTATTACTAATAATAAAGTAACTTAATAGTTGTAGAAATGGAATGGGTACAAAGGGCCGAATGGGTCGAAGGGCCGAATGTCGAGGGGCCGAATGTGTCGAAGAGACGAATGTGTCGAAGGGCCGAATGTTAAACGGCCGAGTGGGTCGAAGGGCCGATTTTTTTTTGTTTTTAGAAATATAATTTTTTAAATTTGTTGTTTTATTTGTAATTTTTTTTTTATTAAACATTTATTCTTATGAATTTATGTATTTTACTATTTTTCATCACGTATCCAGTCAGCGATGCATGGTGGCCGTTAACACAATTGTGTGGGTACTGTAAAAGTACCAACTTACGCATTTGTGCATTCCTTTTAAAATTATTTTCGTCCGAAAAAAACACTATAACTATATGCACAATTGTGTTGGTTGTACTTCAAAACAAGCGAAATTTTTGGCGTAAGTGTAGATGACATATATATCGCCGAAATCAAGTAAGATGATTTTTTTTTTTTTAAAATTTCTTTATAGGATTGTATACCTATCATTTTTAGGAGGTGCAAGCCAAAAATTTCGGAAAAATCACCACATTTTCCTGGAAAATTTTAAGTTTTTCCAAAAATATTTTTTTGATTTTTTTCATCTAAAAATTAAAAATCTGTTTTTATTTATCAATCCTTAATTTTAATGATAAAAATTCGAATTACACTGTCATGAAACTGGTAACAAATTACATTTTTGCGTTATTTTAACAAAACTTTTTATTTTCCGGAAAATTTTCCCTTTTTTTATTTTTTCAATATTTTTTTTAGTTTTATTTATTTTTATTAATAATAATTGGTACGTCAACCTTGCAGACACAGATCAAAGAGTTTCTGATAGTGCCACAAATGTTAAAAAAAATCAACTTATGTAAATATAAAATTTTTTTTAATGTAATTTTAATTCGTTGTCCACCTTAGGGTGTCAAACGCTTTTCCAGAATTTATACAATTCTTCAAGTGGCAAATTTTATTTATAATTTTAAACTAAGTAAAAAAAATAATAATTTTTTCCTAGAAAAATTGCAAAATTTTCCCGGAAAAATTACTTGTACTGTCGAAAAACTGTTAAAATACAATGCTAATATCAAAATTTAAAAAAAAAATTACACATTTGTACTAAATTGAATAAAATAATACGGAATTTGTCACCAAAAAACATGAAAAGGTCAAAATTTTCGCGGAAAATGTGATATTTTTCTCGAAATTTTAGGCTTGCACTTCCTAAAAACGCCATTACATTCTATGATTTTTCCCCACACATTTGTGTGGTTTGGACTTAAATCGTGCCAACTTTTTTTTTTGTTGAAAAAGGGATATGTACAAAAAAAATTAAATAAAAAAATTAAAAAAAAAATATATTTCTAATAACAAAAAAAAAAAATTAGGCCCTTCGACCCATTCGGCCCTTCGACACATTCGGCCCTTCGACATCCGGCCCTTCGACATTCGGCCCTTCGACACATTCGGCCCTTCGACATTCGGCCCTTCGACACATTCGGCTCTTTGAAATAGACCCTTCCACATTCGGCCCTTTGATATCATACCGTAGAAATAACTTATATGGCAGCAGAAAATCAAAAAACTATAGTGAAAATTCTAGTCCATAAATTTTCTCCAAATTGTCTATGTTATCTCAGTATGACCTGTAGGCTATTATAAAAACAACCAAAATAAGTGCTAAAGCAATTATTGCTATATTTGGTAGCAGGATTGGAAATCTAACATCAGTTTTGACCGAAGATCTGGATTTTGGCCATATTGACACTAATTAATTATCTAAATATTAAACTTCAAATTTCTTTAAAAGATAGTCGCAAAATACCTTTTATTAAAAGAATACATTTAAAATAGATAAAACATTTGTATAATCTGTAATCAAAACTGGAGTTAATTGACAAGGCATCAAGTGTATATTATTAGAAAAGTCGGTGAATTTTTGGTTTATTGAAAATGTAGTAAATATAAAGCAAATAGTCTTGATCATCTTGATTGCCATCATTTTGATTAGGATTCCATCAATTAGGTTATGCATTTTCTACATTGTACTGTCTATGTCTTGAACTTGATTCTTAAAATCCCACATTCTGTTATCAAAATCGAGATTCTGAAAGGCGACATTTTGAAAGGAGGATTTTTAATTTCAGGATTTTGAAGAGCGGGTAAACCACCCGAATCCAAAACAAATGTTCTGAAGAAATTGTCACGATTGATTGACACAAACGTATATCGCCCGATAATTATAATCACATCGTTTGAAGTATACAATCAATGGGTTTGAACAAATTTAAACGCAAGATGAGAACAGCTACAAAAAAGTGGATGTCTGTACCACGTGTACGTAGTACGTACCATATGACATGAATTCGTACAATGTTTTGGGAAAGAAATGGCACACGCGATGCATATGGAGGCATATTCCAGAAATTCTTCCAAAAATCATTTAAGAATCCTATTTCCAACCAACATACCCAATCTCATCATAATCGGTTAAGAAATTACCGAGTTCCGCCCCCAGATAGCCATATTCCAGAACTTCTACAAAAATACTTTAAGAATCTCATTTCCATCCAGCATACCCAATCCCATTATAATCGGTTAATAAATTACAGAGTTCTGCCCCAGATGGCCATATTCCAGAAACTCTTCCATAAATCATTTAAGAATCCCATTTCCATCCATCATACCCAACCTCATCAAGAGAGAGTTAAGAAAATACAGAGTTCAATATGAACGGCGAAAATTAAAATGGCGGTGCTTCCCCCTTCACCGTATGCGATGCGCCACACTCCCCACTCAACGTAACGAATTCTTTGATCCTTTCGCTATCGAGCGGTGTAATCAAATTTTGAATGTAGATGAAAGATATATAACTGCAACATCAATCTGTATCTACCGATTTCGTTATCATCAGTTTTCTTGAATTGCCTCCCTATGAAAGCAAATTTAAAGACGCATTCACGTCAAAACAATATTCTTCATTTTCTACGAATTATTAGTATATACTCTATTATCGATATTGTGTACGCAAAAATGAACTATCTACACGCGTAGACGCACACCACCGGTGAAAAGTGATAATTTACTAGACTCATAATTAGAAAATTTATTAATTTCATATTTGTATTTTAGAACTACATATGCCAAGTAATTTTAATGTTCACCATTTTGCCTAATACGAGTACATATTCTATTTACATGTCGCCTAAACAAAGACACTCCTTTCATAGGATTGGTATTTCCTCTCGGGAGATTTAATTAAAACATTTTGAAACTTGCGTTCGTTTAATATGAAAAAAATTCTGTTCATATATGTACGTACAATCAAACAGAAATGAAACACTTACCGAACAAAGAATAAATTGAATAGAATCAACATTTTAAGCAGCGTAACGTAATTTTATTTTCACCGAAAATTTTCCACTACGATAAGAATCAATAAATGTCGTTAGAACTTATAGTAAATAAAAATATGTTCACGTGGAAGAATGACGTTAATTTATTATTATGCAAATTTCTCTGAACATATATACTCGTAGAAGTACAAGGTTATTGTTACGGTTAATAAAAAAATTTATACATAAGAAGATTAATTAGTTTTCAGTTAAGCAGCTTTGTAGCTAACAAAAAATTAGTTCTATCAATTAAGGATATTAACGTGCACGATATTGATTGATTGGATAAAATGACTTTCACTTTATACCGTCATTTAGTTTAGTTATATTCCATACGGATGTAGGCGGTGATTTACTAAAAATAAAATTTTTATTGAACAATTAAAAATATACCTGGGCATCAGTACCTATATATTAATCCTGTAGTGGCTTATCAAAATATTGTATGTTCGACTAACTAAGGGGAAAACTAAGCACGAGTTTTCCAAAATAGCTACTGAATAACAAAAATTCTAGAAGACAATGTTCTCACAGATGCTGATCGAACCTGCGATTCCCCGAAAATTCTGCGACAAACAAATATGAAAACTACAACTTTACAATAACCAAGTGTGCGAGAAAACAATTGTGCAAACAACAATTCATCGAAACAAAATTTTCACTGTAATGCACCGGATTATTGTAATAAGGTGCATAAATTATTTTTCAGCTAATTTTTTGCAATCTTTTTTTTTATTTTTATTAATAATAATTGCTTCGTCAACCTTGCAGACACAGATCAAAGAGTTTTTATCGCTCTTATCGCTTCTTCTGATTGTGCCACAAACGTTAAAGAATCAACTTTTGTAAATATAAACTTATTTTTAATGTAATTTTAATTCGTTGTATACCTTAGGGGATGGGAGCTGCCCCAAACCCCCGCTTTTCCAGAATTTATACAATTAAGCCTTTATTCCACAATGAAACATATTTTTTTAGTAAAAAATACTGAGAAATCGAAAAAAGAGAGTATACATATTAAAATTACGTTAGAGTGACAAAGACAACAAATGTTGCCATAAAAAGTATTGAGTTTCATACTTTTTATGGCAATATTTTCCCCAGTAAATTTTACTGAGATTTTTTTTTCTTTCGTTTTGGTACGTGGCGAAATTATATTTTTATCTCGCTATTTTTTTTACTGAAAAAATATGTTTCATTGTGGAATAAAGGCTTTAATCAAGTGTCATTAATGAAGATGTCCTACTTTGCTTTCCGAACCACACAATTGAACAATTAAGAGAAAATTGATCAATATTTTTTAATTGCATTACGAGTCTTTTCGATGAATTGTTCAGTGTAGAATTGTTTCCGTGTAAAATTGTTTGTATTTCAATTATTCTTCTCTGAATTCATTTTTAACAATTGTTTGTCGCATTGTGTTTGTGATTTGTGATTGTGTTAAATAGTGTTGCGCATAATTTTCGAGTTGCTCGAACCTGCACAAGTTAAAGGTAACTGTAACTTTAGTAAAGAAAACTCTTAAGTGGGAACAATACTTGGAATAAACAAAATACGCGAAACAATGTAAGAGAGGAAAAGATAGAATTTCCGCCATACTCAGAGAATAAAGAAAATTAAAAGAATAACAAATATTTCGTCTAATGTTCGTTCAATTCTTGTGTCACTTAAAAAGAATAAAAAGAATGATAGTTTGTGTGCATGGAATAAGAAAATAAGAAAACCTACAACTGTTGTGTTTGTGCATTGGATTGGAACACACTAATTATTCATCCACCTCTCTCGTTCACATCAACGATGCAATTTGTCAAGCAGGTTTGATAAACCAGATTGAGTATTTGTTGATCAATCAAAAAGTTGATGGCATACATCTGTTAAAACAGTATTTTATCGTGAATAAAATCGTGTCGGATGAGAGAGGAACATTTCGAAAATGAACCGTTAGATAATATCGAGAACTTCTAATTTAAAGGAAGTGGCTGCTAAATGAAAGTTCAAATACACAGGATATAAGAAATCATATTCTGATTTCCCAATTTGAGATATTATAGTCTTACATATACTCTTCACGAGCCAGTACGAACAGCCATCTTACAAAAAGGTAACCGTAGCTTGGATAACGGCATTTCAATTGCCCAAGCGCACGAAAGTACACGAAAGCGAAATTCATTCGCGCGTGAACGAGTTGAACACTCGAGGTAGACAAAATCGTATGCGTCGTTTCGCCACAATCGAAGTGTGTTGAGCAAGCGTAATCGGAGTGTTTCGAATAAAAATGCTTTAAAGTCATGATTAAAGTATGATCCTCAAAACCAGTAATACTGTCAATTCGGTGGAGGCCATCCAAAGTTTTGAAAATTTTCGTGACGAATGGTTCAAAATTTCGAAAGTGTGTTGTTCAAACCAATCGGAGGTGAAAGTTCGAGCAAACGGGAAGTCTTCTTTTAAAGAAATTCATCCCAGTGAAAAGTGGTCGAGTCTGAACAGGAACCATTGGTGTTACATAAAATTGCAAGTTTGGAATCCAAAACAAAACCAGAATTTGCCCGGCAGTCAAATTTCATAGTAAGGAATTTTTTGTAACAATAGAAATTAACGGAAAGCCTCTAAATTTTTTAGTTAACACGCGGAATAAACAATTATTGTGAATTAAATGATCGTGAACACAAGCTTGTGCAGGTACGGTAATATTCGTGTGTCACAGCGAGTTAAATTGGGCGTGTGAATGTGAGATTATTGAACGTAGAAGGAATTGCTACTTATTGTAACTGAAACCGACCGAGCAAATGTTTTGGAAATAAACTGGTTCGACGTATTCGTTTTACAAGTTCAGAATATTGATGCGGGGTCAGAATAATTGTTTTCTATTCGTGCGTTTGGGAACCAAAGTCAATGTTCTTTAAAATATACTCGAACCGAACCTAGTTTGAGTGATTGTAATCAGTTCAAAGCCTACTTAACATTGAAATCTGATGCTACACCTAAATGTTTCAAGGTAGGACCGTTACTCTATGAATGGATGAATGAAGTTAAAAGAGAGATTGTCATATTGGTTTCATTTCAATTCAGTTTATGGGTCCCACCCCTCGTTGTGGTCCGTAAAGCTGACAAAAAGTTACTGAGAATCTGCGGAGATTTTAAGGTCACGGTAAACTCTCAACACTGCTTTGACCAGTATACAATTACGAGAGTTGAGGAGAGAAACGAATTTCGAAATTTATCTCAGCGAAGCATATTTGCAATTTGAACTTGACAGTGAATCGAAATACCTGATCCATAATAATCGAAACCTAATATTAAATAAATATTTGTACTCTCCATTATTTTAAAAATATTATCGGAATGCAAATCTGGGGCGGTATGTTGTACCATCACTTCGAATCGAAAAAAGTCGAATTCGAAAAAGTAAAAGTTGTATCTTTTTTGCTTTTCGATACAACATACCGCCATTCGACTTTTTCGAATTACGATTCGAAGTGATGGTACAACATACCGCCCCTGTTGATATCGTCAAATAGTTGAAATGCAGAAAAGCCGAAAAATATCGGTAATGCAGAGTCGAAAATAATGTAAATGTCAATAAAGAAGATTCATTATAACAGTTTATTATGGTTATGCTAGTTTTTGACCAAAATAAAAGACATTCCCATTTAATTACCGCCGGCCGAACCGAGCGTTTTATTATAAAAAATATTTTGACAAGTTTATAACGTTTGTTAAATACATTACGTACACATTTACGTGTACAAGCTTTAGCCTTTTCAAAAGTTTTACATCGAAATTAATTTCATTTTTCGACAAAAATGTCATAAACAAGAAATCAGGCACTAACGTGTCTTTATGATGCATCAAGCAACTAAGAAATACTCATACCTATTATAAAAAGTGAATACAATAAAAAATTCAATATATTATTAGTGAGAAACCAAGCTCAATGACTTGGTACATTCTCACCATCTACGTAAAATCTATCTGGCTGGCAAATCCGGAATAAAAAAACCTTTCACAAATAAATTTCGCTTAATACATAAACAAATACGTGAAGTGAATTTATCGGTCAACAGATGGCTGTAATTTTAAGCTATGATTTCTTCAAATAAATTAATTTTTTGGTTGATTTAGTCAAGCTAGATTTTTAAAATAGTCAAAACAATAGTAAATTTAGTTAAAATACAACATTTCTTTTTATTTAACGGTTTTAATTACAATATTTTGAGTATATTTAACAGGTTCATTTCAAATGATAAACTGTTTTAAATTAGGTGGTGTTGAGATTAAAATTGTTCAATATATATTTTCTCCTTAATGTTTTTTGCTGGTGTAGCTGTACATGGTGCTCTCTGAGTAACTTTAAATGAATCAGACGGCGTAGTAGAAACAACCAGAGGCGCCCTAAAAAATACCGGCTGAAATGGACGTCTGTGTTGTATCAAGGATCGCTATATAAATGTGTTCAAGGTACGACTGGATGTCTTAAGATTCTGCACGAATACATAACTCTAAAAAAACAACTAAGTTATGAATCCTGATTCATCAAAACACGACCTCCGAAATTGTACACGAACAACGCTCCAGAAATGGGAACATGGGTCATGCTTAGTCTCTTAAGACGTATAGATTTCCAAAACCTGTCGAAGCAAGTAAAGAGTTACTCATTAGACATTCTTATACTGCAAGAATCATATAATCGATCCACCCTTTCGTTAAAATACATGTACCCACCGAAGATAAAACAGATGACGTCAAAAATTTATACTTTGTCGAGTTGGGGAAAGTCATTAATACCATACCGCACAACAATGTTAAAACCATCGTCGGCGACTTTAATTCGATTTTTGGAGCAGAAAATACGTCGTGTACTTCAGTCCTAACAGCTGGTACCTTGGCTTACAACATTAGAACCTCTCTAGCAGAATATTTCCGTGCCAGGAAAGCTACGACTGAATATCTCCGTCGAAAGAAGCGCGAACATATGAGATCATACATCGAAATCATTAGCATCCAAATGGAAAATGGAAATCAAGGGACTGTTTTGCTAACACCAGAAATCTCTAAAACGACAACGAAAATGAGGAACTGAGAATAAATGTGGCTGATGTTCACTGAGTGTGGCAGACCTTCTTCTAAAATCTGCTACACATCGGAATGGGAGTCATTCATTAGAGCTCCACCAGGTGGTGAGGTCTCTGTCGAATATCTCACTGTGGAGAAAGAGGTAGCTATTAGTATATTGAAAGATGGAAAGGCACCCAGACTCAAGGGAATTGATTAAGCTCGGAGGCGCTACTCTTTTATCAAACCTAACCAGCGTAGAAAGCTTTAAATACCTCGTGTCAGTAATAACATTGCACAAGTTCGCATTTTATAAACAACTCATAATACCTGTGCTGGCTTTTGGAAGCTAGGGCTGGACCCTAACCTCCTAATGGAATGCCATTTCTTACATCTTTGGTCCAATTAAATTTTAAAATTGGAAAATTAAGGTAAAAATGTCATCATGAATTTTTCTGTTGTTGTTGTTGTTTAGTAAAGGGTGTCAAATTTTGAGCAAAAAAAATGAACATGAAAAATAATTATTCGATAATTTTAAAAAGGTGTTCATTTTAAAAATAAATGAATAGAGAATATGAAAAAATAGTGGTGTCATGTTTTATCTCTTCCTTTTCTAAATGGCCCCCAAAATCAACATTAAAATAAAAATTTCCACAATGAATGTCTAATTATTTTATTTTTAATTTAAATTCCCCTCAATTACTATTGGCCATCCTAAAATATTAACCTAGTCAAATTTTTTGTTTTCTTGTAAAATCCGTTCAAATACTTCTTCTGTTCAGTTATATAAGTGCAAATTGTCATCTACATTTAACAGACAAGCAAAAAAACCGTGCGCTGGAGTATCTCTCTCTCTCTGGCATTATATCCCATCATGGAATTTGGCCGCCTAAAATGAGGTTTCATAATCATATTTTCATTTCGGATAATGAGTGATTAATTCATTGATCCTAAACCAGCCGTGAATTTTTTTTTTTTTTTTTTTGGCTGGAGTATCGATGCACTAAAAATTGAATACTCTCGGCAAAGTTACCAATCATCTATAAATGAACATCTAAACTGACACAATGAAAACTACGAACCTCCACAAAATATCTAGAATCAGTGGCTATCCAGTCATCTATAGCTACTGCAGCAGAAAATACTATGGGAGAAGACCACCAAGAGCACGGAATTGGTTCGCTGAACAGTGTCGTCAAAAATAAACGACAGCACCGGTGTGAAGTTTTTAGACACTTTTATAATTTGGGCAGAAATTTACGCGAGTGTCCAAAACTAATATTTTTAGGCATAATTTCGATTTTAGACCTATATTTGCACATGCCTACATTTCTAAAACATGTAAATAAAAAAAACTATGGGAGCCAATCAATGGGGGCCACCAGGGGAGCCAATCTCTGAGATTAGTGTAATTTACCATTCCTGGTGATTAAAGTAATTTCTGAAAAGTTTATAAGTATGTATAAAATTTGATCTTTTTTATAAACAAATTTTTTTTGTATTTACATGTTTTAGAAAAGTACACGTGTGCAAATATCTGTCTAAAATCAAAATTATGTTTAAAAAAAATATTAGTTTTGGACACTCGCGTAAATATCTGTTCAAATTATAAAAGTGTTCAAAAATTTAAAAGTATCCAAAAACTTCACAGCGGTAACGAAAGCAGAGTGAAAAATGGTAAGCTCATTACACTCGGAGCACTGACGCAGAGTACCTTCGCACTAGGAAAGCTACGACCAAACATTTCAGGAAAAAGAAGTGCGAATACTATATACGAGGACCGGTATCATAAACATCAGCTTCCAAGCGGAAATATTTTGTCTCATTTACTCTTCTCATTTGTATGCCCTTGATGTTACTGTTACTAACTGTTGATTTGTGTTTTTTTCTGCTGGAAGGAAATAATTTTACATTTTTCGATATTGGGATGTAATTGTTTCACTTCACACCACTACCTGATTCTACCTATGTCGTCATGTAGTAATCATTCAAAAATAGAAGAACCGTTGCGTTAAAAATGACATTAAATATTTCATCGATAAATATGAGATATATTCATGGTCCCACATGCGAGCCTTTTGGAACACCAGAGGAGATTATTGTAATCTATCCGACAGGTATGAGAGAAACCAATTGACACAATCAGCAGAAAAGCCAAAACAGTTCAGACTGACAAACGCTTTACTATGACTGATGGAGCAAATAGTTTACTAACGTCTGTATAAACTGTGTCCATTTGTTGATGTTGTTCAATGACTTTAAGAACACTACTTCTATACTCAACCAAATTTGTCACTGTAAATTTACCAGGCATAAACTCATGTTGAAAATAAAGTATCGTTAAAATAACTACTTATATCGAATTCGCAAATGATCACCTTAAATCTTGTTCCATCAAGGACTGATTTACTACTCTTCTTTATTTCTCGAAAAACCTTGCATTTTACATTTTTTAATTTCACTAGGCGATCATGATACCAAGGTGGGAAGGAAGGAACGAAAGAACACAACACTGAATCCGCCTTTATCGTTTGAATGCCTTTTTATTAGCAGAACAGTTTTAGCGGAAGATGATGTTAAATGTTCCAATATTTGCATCGATATTGTCATTGAGTGCATTTATATGCATTTTTTATCTTTCTAAAGTTATAGGTCACAGTGTTTGTTGTATGGCAATTGTTATTCTGTGTTAGCAAGGGATGTAGAATCCAAATTCGTCCACTGGTTTATGGTGTACATCATCTAAGAGAAATGGTGTTAAACATTGAGTTATATTAAATGTATTTAGTTCATTGGTGAGATTAAATCCAAAATTCTTCCACCCTCGTTTGCAATGTTATTTGTTTGATTCAGGTTTCATCTGAGTATTGCGTCAATTAGTAAATACTCGAAAAAATTTCTAGAGCTACGTTTTGTGGTAAAACACAATTGGTTTCATCATCTTAGGGCCCACATCCGAGGGTTTTGCATCATTATGAACATTTTCAATTGCATCACAACATTTTGCATACAGTTCTCTTTCAGAGTGAGGGGAATGAAGGATATGTAAATGTAGATACATTTTCCCCACTTAATCTTTTACATACACATAATTGCTCAAATGAAGCTGGAGTTATTTCAAATTCAACATTTCCAAATGATGAATGAATGGCCAAAACAACTTCTCCTCAGGACCGCGTTTTGCGGCTGAGTAGTCGCATCTATGTATATGTTACGGTTAAAGTCATCGGAATTAAAACAAAAAAAGTTCAGACATCGGTAAATGTCTGAAATTTTTTTGTTTTAATTCGTTTACACGATTAAAAACCGGTTGTACAGAGAGAGAGGGCGACTGTTAACGAAATGTTTGCTAACCTTTTCCTTACATCCCTGTAGTTTCGTGTATTCTCCACTAAACGCCAAGCGACATGAGGATCGCAATTAGCCACCGCAAGCCCTTAAGAGTTAGTAAAGTCATTTGGCACAGGCCCGCGATTCGAACCCGGTACCTGCCGATCCCAACGCCAAAGCTTTAAGCACTGTGATGATGTGTTTTTAAGACAAAATTGTGGAAATTTGCAGTTTAGACGACATTTTGTTCACGTTTGGTGAAGTGATGTTCAGAAACTGTTTGAAAACTTGGAGTTTTGTAAAATTCAAACTATTTCAGCAGGATAATGTTAGTATAAAATATCACAATTTATTGTTGCGATTTTTGTATAAAAAAAGGCGAGTAATCGAAATCGGCCAGTCTCGTATCATGGTTAAAAGATTAGCGGATGAGCAAACTCCAAGTAATTGAGATTTTTGCGTAGTAGAGATAGAACTTTAGGAGATCAGATTGGTATTTTTAAACCTGGAGGTGCAATTGGAAAAACGAAGGATTGCATTGGATGAAGCTTGCCATTGTTTAATGTGCCACTAATTTAAAGCAGTGCGGGTCTGGAAAATAATCAATTTGAATAGAACGAAATGGATGTAACTCGGTTTTTAGAATGAAACTGGGATTTTAGAAGTTGTAAATGTGATTCTGATAAATTGAATTAAGCCAATTATCGATCTATGGCTTAAACTAAAATTACATGGTGAAAAATATGATTCCGATATGAATTTTGGGTGGACTTCAAACTTGGAGGCTGGAGGTGTTATGTTCGAATCTCACTAGAACCGTGATGTAAAAGCGAGTTTTAATCATCCAATTGGTGGCTGAGTTGGTGAGACGCAATTAGAATATGCAATAAAAGATGCAATAAAAAAACCTGAGTTTCAAATGTGGCTCTCGAAAATGATTACTTTAAATGAAAGTCAGTTATTAACCAGTTGGAATGAGACCTAAGGTTTTATATTGAAAACAGGAATTGACATTTGAACAAGTTTCCAAATTTATCAACTTCAAAGCAAATGTTAAGAATTATTAATATTTTTTTTAGTAACATTTTTAAAGTGCAATCAATATTGAAAATTTTCGATTCATTTATATTTACCTTAACATGACTAGACTATAAAAAAGGTTGTTTAAAAATAATGTTGTTTCCGTTCTGAAATAATAAACTGTTCGAAAAAAATTCGAAACTACTAAAATTATTGCACATGTTTGTATTCGATAGATGCGTAATTTGCACCATTAATTTAAACAATTAAATTGATGCAGATAAATCCGCTAATAACTTGATCGATTTAAGAGAATCGGTGTGTTGAATTTTTAACTAGACATACATTTATACCCTAATTATAGAAACTAATGAAATAAGTTGTAAAAACATCAAATATTTATGAACTAAACAAATAAATAAATTTTAGTCCGGAATGGTAAAGATAAACATGCTTTTAATAGAAAAGGTAATGAACGATTTTGCCTAAACATAACACGGCGGAACTAAAATTTTGTTAATTTTGTTATTGGTGTGCGCCTCAGTTTTTATCTACGTGGTGTATTTAAGATGACATTAAAAGTGAACTAGTTATATTTAGTGAAGTAGATCAATCCACAAGATCGAGCCACGCTAGCTTTCTGTCACATTCCTGTTTCTTGGTGCAAGCAGGCTTGAAGTACCAACGTTTAAATTTGTAAACATTTAATCAAAACTGTAACTGTATAAGTAATTATTCATGTCTTTTATGAAAATAAAACAAGCAATACAAGAATGTATACAAAGTGGCCACAAATCTAGGAATGGTTAAATATGTCAAAGGGATTGCGTTTTATGTAAAAATTTATATATTCAAAAATTCTAAGAATTTTTAATAGATTTTATGGTAAAATCTATCCAACCTTGGAATGACCTTGAAAGGAACTATACATTTCGCGATGATTTATAATATGGAGACCTCTAACCTTTTCATACGAAAGATTTTAATTTTGTTCCAAACTTCTCAAGTTTTGAGCTGTTGAAGAACTAATACTTTCAGTATAACTATTCCTCATGATGTATGTTTGCGTTTGAATTGCAGTGGGAGGGTCAATTTAGTGTCCCATGAATAGTTACCCCGTATTATTTTTTGACTTAAACTCTCCCAGCTGTTTATGATTATCAGTATGTAATTATTCATTAAATGCTTAAATTATTACTCTTCTGCAAGAACTATGAGAAAATCATGATGATAATCATCATGAGAAAAGTAGTTCTTTCATTTACTTAAATAATAAGCTACCAGTGCAAAATGGTGAATTTATCAACTAAAGCACTAATAACATATTTGTTGTTTTTTCCAAGACAAAATGATATGCTGCCTACATGGTTATATGGGAATGAAAAAAATTGTAACAGCTTCCAGCGCTACAACGGTAATTTTGAATTCTATGATGCTTCAAAAAAATTAGGACATTCTTTAAGGCTTTTTCAACGATACATACGACAGGTATATATTCAATAATAAACGAAAAATTAGCGAAAAATTGCCAGCGTCGTAACGGTCGATTTATGAACTAAAGTTGCATCGTATTTGTTGTCTGATTCGATACCTTTCAAATGATATACTACACGGATATATGGGATAATTGTAAACCAATATCGTAGTATTGGGTGTTGTTGCATTTAGATGATTTCATATGGTTGGCACAAGAGCCTCTTGAGGTAAAGATCCCAAAAGCTTTTCAATACTCCGAAATAAAACTAAAAGCAGTTCGGCGACAAATAAATGGAATTGCTTAAGCCGTTCTTGCGATATCATCGGACAGATATTTCGCATTTTTGGGATCAGGGACCTTCAAAACGTCCAGAAAAATGGTTTGGATATAATTTTTTCTTAAAATGCGACCCTTTGAAATTAAATTCAACATCTCGCAAA
Organism: Nephrotoma flavescens; assembly: GCA_932526605.1. NCBI lineage: Eukaryota > Metazoa > Arthropoda > Insecta > Diptera > Tipulidae > Nephrotoma > Nephrotoma flavescens. Next base: position 184,400,940 of record OW052221.1, on the reverse strand, counting down.
ACTTCCCATAGTTTTCATATAACTCTTTTGAATTGAGAGAAAAAGGAACTCGGCCCTAGCGGAGCATAACGATATTAATCGTAATCAAGACTGATCGCAACCAATTCTATTAGGACTTCCAATAAAATATTCAAATATACACTCCGCAATTTTCAATTAAAACCACCCTTAATTTTTTTGATATGAAAGTAAGGTCTAGAGCTTGAACTTGGCCTATCATCTTAGGTTTTAATTTTAATGTCACTATACGCATTTTAAAATGAAAACATGGTGTAATTTTTTTTGCTAATTTATAATAAAAAATAGATTTTAATCATGTAATTAATAATGAGTATAACCCCATTTTTATTAATTCCTTCAAAAATTCTGTTCAGCATGAGATTAACTCCTTGCAATTCCATTTTGGAGATTTGCTCCCATGCCCCTAAAGTTTTGGCTCATTGATACTTTCTTATCCTATCTTAAATCATGCCTATAATACTTGAATCCATGAGATTCGAGTAAATTAAACTTCTTCTCGTCCGAGAAGATAACAATTTTTCAAATTAGTCCCATGGACATGTATGTATTTTGTGGCAAAGTTTAATCTATTTGATTTTATGTGATTCCGTTAAAACTGTTTTTTTTTAACTTTTTGACCCATTTAACTCGGTTGCGCAGATCAAATTCCGAAACAATTGTTGTGGCCGTTGATTCCACTTTAATCGCAATTCTTAGGATTTATGTTGTTTGGCTCAGTGAAAGCTTCTGATTCTTTTTATCTTTCGATTTTTTTTACATAATTCTCGTTTCCATTCATAGAATTGCTGATAACCGTTCGTGATCTGCCTACTTTTATATCGATTTGCCGAATGGAAAGCTTGTAATCCTTAGTTAGTGTTTACCAACTAATTTACCAACTTTTTATAGAATACTAACTAATAATGTCACTAATTAGAAAACTCGTTAAAAATACACTAATGGTAAACTATTAAATCTTTCCATTAAAGATCGCATTTATTGATGTTGCATCAGAAATTATTTTGTTTTTTCTCATTCATACATGATGAATTTCGATTGCTAGGTCTAAACTTTTATTTATTTATGCTTCGTGATCCGTCTACAGTACAATTAAACAAAACAATTCGTTATTTAATAATTTACATTCAAAATTATGTGTGGCTTTAATTGACTTTTGCGGAGTGTATTAGTAGCATCTATTTATAAAAGATGCGTTCCAATTTCAAGATAATTTTTAAATTTTAATAAAACTCATTTATTATACGATAATTATCTAAATTTTTTTTCAAATGATAGTACAAAGGTTTCTCTTTAGTAATGAAAAATAACGCCTTGTAAGTGACCTTCTGCTGCGACATTTCTTCTGTGCCAGCCCAAAAACCTCCTTACCCCAGATTCGAATATTTTGTTGGTAGATTTGTACACCCTGATGAAAATAAATTTACATTAAAAATGACTTTATTGGAAAAATTCGCATTTTCAAGTTTGTATGGTCCAATTATCGAATTGACGAAATCTTGACGGCTTTATTTTTTGAGTTATCTGAATTTTGTATGTCTTCCAATGAAGATCTTTATCCAAAATCCTGAATAAAGTTGATTGTGAAATCTGTATAGTTGCTGTGAACGACGACGAATTGAAGCTTTTGGACTCTCATATCACAGCACTTACAGCAGCCAGCAACATTTTTCTGAAGCACCACTACTAGTATATTTTGCTTTTTTCATCCTTTACACCGAACAAGTTTCGAAAAATGTTGCAACAATTTTTCGAATGTTTAATATTGACGGATAATATTCTCTTCCATATTCTGTACGAAATTTTCTTACAACTTCTACGTAAGTTTCACAAAATTTAAACTTTAAATACGCTTTGTTCACTCGTATACCTTTCCATTTTGAATAATCGGAATGTTTGTACTTGTCATCTGTTAATTAACATATAGCACTCTAGTACAAAAAATAAAAATGGCGACAAATTTAAAAATTCACTTGAAATTGGAACACCCTTTATTTTAATTTTTAAGTTTTGATGCAAGTTCGAAACTGAATGCACCATAAACAGTAAATACAACAGTCGATCTCAATAGAAACATCGATTTCAACACTTTTTAGAAGTTGAATTATTTCCTTTAACCGTTTTGAAGACAAGCAAACGGTAATGACTGTTACAATTTTCAGTGAAGCAGAAGTTTAATGAGCGTAATCTGCAGGTAACAAATCCATTTGAAAAATCCCTGAGTAAGAATTTCGATTTATTTTAATAAGCTTTATATAGAGTGAGCTTATTAGGTTTTCGCATATAGGTGCAGGATTTAGGTTAAATAAAATTAAAGTGCCCCAAAAATGTGTATCTGTAAAATATTAGTCATACTTATAGCAAGTTTATTTATTTTTTTATTTTTGTTATTATCAATGCACTCTGTTTTGAGGCACAATGCTCTCCCTACTCATTCACGGTTTTTGCTTATTCCGTCCTTACTTTACGCCTATTCAGCAAACTCGAGGACGTACGGCTATAGGACACATTGCATAGCTCCATGCCAGCCTATACTGGCATGGAAGATGGGTCGGTCCATGAGTTTTGCACACCGACAGGGGGTATGGCCTTAAATGATGTGTTACATTTTACCACAGACCGTAATCTGTTGATAAAATTTCACTTTGCATCCTACCGCTAACATTATTCCAACCCGGTAAGACCCGATCCAAACGCCAAAGCTTTAACCACTGTATCATTTGATTGGTATATAGCAAGTTGAAGAAATTTAAGGAGTAAATTAGTTAGTAATGATTTTAGTTTGTCTATTAATTTAAAACCAATAACATGAATAGGGTTTACGGAACCCAATTCTCATATAGTAGTTGATCGATAATTTAACGAGAAATCAAACAAAAATGTTTTATTATATATTTATGCACAATGTACATAAGTAATACATGCATTATTGAACTGAAGCCAGAAATATTTATTTTGGAGTATATATAAGCGACCTCGATGATTTTAACAGTCCAAAGAAGGCGCCACAAGTTTCGAATGAACAATATACATAAGTATTTTCGCACCATTCAATATTAAACTAAAATCAGTGCAAATTGTCTAGGTCGTAGTTGGGAAATCGATATAATAAATAACAAATAAAGTTTTTGATTCCAGTGACGTAGTTTTATTAGATAATTTAAAAATGGTGTTACATTAAAAATTCACGAACATACGAGATATGCGTTGCTTCACAGTCACCTTAAAATTCAAGGCAATTTTCGGTTACAAAGAATTAGGAAATTAATAGTTTAGTGCTAAACAACTATAGCTGTTGTAATTCCTTATATAGTGGGAACCAGTTTATGATCAAACTCTATTTCTCGTGCAAAAACGGATCTTCAGTTTGTATAAACAAAGTCATATCAGGTTCTTATCTGTGACATCGAAAATTTTGTCGGAACGAAAACTATTAAAAACGTGTTTGAGACACTATTAAGAACGTGGTTAATGAATTGTAGATAAGCGCAGCACAACTGATGGTGGTGCCATTTACGGAAAGCTGCGTCCAATCTTGTTTTACTTGAGGAATTTGGATATTCCGATTCTGCTTTGTGTTGATCTCAAATTGACGTTAACCAAGCCAGAATGCAATACCTTCTACGTTGACAGTGAATATTGAGCATCCTAGCAGCAACGAGGCTGACAAGGAGTTTTATATCGTATTTACCATACCAACTCAAAGAAAAATCGTTAAAAAAAACATCCCCAGTAATAAGGCCTTAATCAAATGACTATAGAAAGCGGGTCGATTAATACATTTTCGGTGCTATTGAGAACTTAGTCACAGGCACATAAAAAATAATTGGACGGAAATCCGTGAGTTTGAGAAACTATCCTTGATTATCTATATTTGTAGATCAAATAGGCTTCGTTGAAGATAATCCCTTAAATACAGAAATAGTCCGGACGATTGTGTGATTACGATTTAGAATATCATTTGAAGGGTTTAGCATAAGGATTTAGCATAACGACATATTGAATACCTCTTTATTATGCAAAGAAATATTTAGCTGTTATAATATTGTTTTTCAACATTTGATTTGTTTTATATCATTATCCTACCGAGTCTAGATTTTGATGTCCAAGAACTCTGAAGTCTAAAAATGTTAAGATATCGTAACAAATTTCACATTTAAAATTACTCATACCAAAACCCAAAAAACACAAATTATCTTACTATTTAGAGAATTGGGGCACAAGTAAGTATTTCTGAATTGAGAAGCTTCAACATTATAAGCGTCAAGACCAGCACTAAATAGTATCATGAAAAGTTTCATTCTGTGGGTTCCGATATTAGCTGTAATTCACCAACAGGCAAAATAATTTAACGTCAATTTAAAATCAACCTCCCATTTTTATTGTAATGAACAATTTTTTAAGGCAATTTTTCTTTGAAATTGTAAAAGAAAGTAAAATTCAGTTTGGAACCTAAAAGATTGTAAACTTCTGGGAATTCTTGAAAATCCGTAGCAGCGAACTGAAGGACATTTTTGCAAGAAATTGTATATATGTTTTAATACATGGCAATTAAATGTTTAAAACTTAAATCTATTTGAATGCACGACAATCAGTTATTTTAAAAATACAGCACTAAACCAAATAAATGTAATGCAAATAGTGTATAACTGCCTACTTCATATAAGCAATGAATTAAAAAACTGCTCGTTGATGTAAAAAAAAATAAAAAACAGTAATATTAACGAACTTGACCGACCTTGACTCTGGGTTACTTTATAATAAGAAACCATTACTGGTAAGTTCTAGTTTTCAAAATAAACTTTGAAAGTTGTCACGCGACCTTGAGTTACGTAGCAGGATTTATTTGCAATTCCACCAATGCGTAACTAAAATATTTCGTTATCCAATCCAAAACTCGATAAATTATGTTTTACGATAGTTTAAAAGTATCCGCAATATTGCACACAGCCAGACCATTCAAAATATATCAACAAACTCATATATCACTTAATACTAATATGCTTAATTAATATCAATTAACTAATTAATTAATAAACGTAAAATACGAACCACATGAATAGCAGAAATATAATCCCTATAATAATCATCATTTTTATAGATCACCATAAAGGTATAATTTTTTTATAAATTTTCTCGTTAATTGAAATTTAATTTAAAACATGTTTTGAAAATTTTGCGAATTTTCTTTTTTATCACGGTACCCCCCAATATTTATTTTTTAACAGAGAAAAACACTTTTTCTTTTTTTCTTAATTTTTCTAATTAACATATTTACTATCACATAAAAAATTCACTTCACTCTAAACTAATAATTTATTTTCTTTAATTTTCTTTATAATTTTAAAAAATCACTTCTAATCACAATTCACATAACACCTGCTGTACAAAAACAATCAAATTACCGAAAATAAAAAATTCCACTATGACGAAAAATTAAAATTTTTTATTTAAAATTAAAAACAAAACACAAAAATAACAAGAAAATTATTCCGTTCTCATTTTATGCCCGATAAAAATTTATTAAATACAAATAATTCTTAACTGTTCAACGGATATATTCAAACTAACAAAACTGTTTTCTTTTATTTTCATTTTTCCATCATTTGTTTACATCGCGAAAATTGTATTACTATTACCAACTACTAGCGCACACATGCATAAGGGTACGTGAAGAAGGCGAAAACAAAATATGAAGCTTTTTATTTATAATTTGGTTTTTCATGTGTGATGATGTATACAATTTTCCGATTTTCTTTTGTTTTTACCCGAATGCTTCTTCATGTTTTCGTTTGATACATATTTGTACGAGTATGTACATACAGCCAAACACACATACATGTTGTCTGTACATTATCATTATATCACTGTTGAGATGATAAAATTGATTTAATTTAGTTGTACGAGTATGTGGTGAAGAGTAAAGAAGTCGTAGTCTCTTCGAGATGAAAATCTAAAACTAAGCAGGCAGTCATAATGTGAAAAGCAGTTAATTTGATTGGTACATTTTTGTTTTTGTAATATACATAGCTTGGAGTGGAACATATTGGTTTATAAGTCACGTGATATGTGCTGTTTTAGTGTGCATTTTCTTGTAGTTTATTATTCGGTTTAGTTTTGCCATATTTTTAATTTGTAGTACGGGAATAGGGAAAAGGGAAAATTTAATCGAAATTTCGATTGCAATCAGTAATAGAATGTTTATGATTTTATTTTCCCTTTCATTTCACATTACACATACATATTATGTTCAGTTACTTTCACATGTATGGCATAAAATATAATATGCCATATCATGTAGTACTCGTACGTGCATATTGTGAAACTGGAGCGAACTAGAATTGGAACTTGCGTCATCGCAGCTCTAAATAAATTGTGAACACGTTGTTGATTGTTTTGCTGTTTTTTTATAGTTACCAAAGTTTTTAACATTTAAATACATATTCATAATTCCAAAGAAGGAAGTTTGCCGATACTAAATATCTTATGGGAAATAATTTCCATATTTTTCTAATTAATTTATGCTGTAAAATTTTTCGGTCCTTCGGAGTTTTAACATCTTTTTTGTACTTTGTTTTTTTTCTGTGTGGCAATTTTTTGTTTTTTTTTTGATGATTATTAGTTTACATCAATATTGGTAAATTATGTTTAACCATTAATTAATGTGAATATCTATAGAGTATCTAAAAATTCTAAAGATGTGTAAGTAAGTCTCATATTTCAATTTTCCAGGAACGGCATATTGTTTCATAAAACCAGAAAGAAACACTGTTAACAACTAAAGAAATAATTATATGTACTTTCAAAGTTTTACTGTACTTTAGAATCTTCCCCCTTCGCACCTTAAAATCTATGACATGTTTACAACACGTCACAGTTTTCGTATTGAAAGCAATATATTGTAAACGAGAAATGAAGATTCGGGTGCAGTTTGTCCCAAATCTCGAAGTTAAATTATAAATGATTAGTATTAACTAAATAGATTTGGCCCTCTTAAAACAAATTAAATCAAAATAAAATAAATCGAATCCGCAAATAATGTAACGGATAGAATCTTTGTGATTCGGTTTATAAAAATAGTTAAAAAAAATTATATAATGTGAAAGTGACTTGTTTTATTTATAAAAATAAGAAATGACCAAAGTCACGAATCTGTAAGATGACAGAATTAATAATAAATAACAAGCACAAATGTAGGATCCTTGATAACCCAATCGATTGTTCAACGCTTGAATTATAAAATAAATGATTCAGTAAATATTAAAATAAGACATTTGGAAATAGTCTATGATCGTCAACTATTGTATTATCAATTACAACAGTAATAAAAAAATTATAAATCATAAAATGAGCAACTGGCGATAATTATTCAGCCTACTAGAAATAGCTAAACAAAACCTTTACCAATTTAGCTTTTAAGCTATCCATAATTCCAAAAAATATTCGTTGAAATATCAAAGTTACTAACAAACCCAATAGCCATTATGATTCCTACATTTATATGCTCCCATAAAAAATCTTAAGAAAAATATTAATTAGAATTAAAAATAAATTTAAACAAGAGAAAATTATCGCAAAGAAATTTATTATTGAATCCTAAACAAATTTTTACATTTGAAACTAGAAATTTAACTAAAAAACTTTTATTAAAATACTTTTTATTTTAATTTTCATTTTATTATTTTTATTTTATTTCGTTTCTAACTGCAGTAAGCCTAGAAGACGGTCGTGTTTGTTTTTTGCTTTGTTAAAACCAAAATAATTGTTTTTCTGTATAATGTAAATTTATTTTGCGTCTTTTCCCATCGGATTTTGGTTTGAAGGACTTGGTCAAATGGTTACACGTCTTACATAGTTTTCTGTTATCTGTATTATTTGGCTTCTCTTTATTTGTTTATTTTAGAGTTTGACACTTGGAGTCGTGTGACTGTAAAACTTGTCCCTGTGAAGCAAGTTTCTTCTGGTTTAAAGAAAGTATTTTTGAAAATTTTACATATGACGTTCACCTTACCTTTGAAGAGGATATATTTGTTTATTTGAATTTTTTTTACATGTAAGTATTGTTTTTTAAATGGGATCCGCTCGAAACACGATATTGCAAAACGCGATATTTCGAAACGAGTAATGCTACGAAACGCCATATAGTACAGAACGTGTATTGCGAAGCGACGGGAGCGCAGCGTCCCACCTTATATAACCCGGTCCTATACTCCTGCTCCTATCGATTTTTAAATTTCTATTAGCTGAAATTAAATTTCGCCTTCACCCGCTTGATATAACCCGATCCTAAACTCCTGCTCCTATCGAATTTTAAATTTTTAAAATATTACGTTTCAAATGGGGCCCGTTTTAAATCCATGCTTCGGACTACATCCACCAACATGTTTAATGTAGTTAGTTTGAATGTTCCGAGTCTTATTTTAAATATTGACGAACTTTGTCATACTTTTAATGGGGTCCCAATTGATGTTATTTGTTTATCGGAAACATTTTTTCGTCCAATATTCCCAATTGCGCGTTGGCCATTAGTGGCTTTAATTTGTTCAGGCAGGATAGGGCTAATCCACCGGTCAATTATGGTGGGGTATGTATATATGTTAATGAGCATATTAAATGCAATGTTGTATCGATCCGTCCCTCAATTTCTCAAAGGCTCGTTTCTAACTTTGAGCTTCTTTTTTTAAATGTCTTCGTGAATAAGCGGAAATTTCTTTTAGGTGTGGTTTATAATCCACCTAAAATGAACAAGAGTTTATGTGCTCGATTTAAAAAATCCCTTTGTAAGTTCAAAATGAAATATTAATGTTTGTAGAAGGGATTATTTGGATTGTAAACATGTAGGCATTGTAAAACAAAAGAGTGAAGTAGAAGATGGTCTAAATTATAAAAAATTATAAATTTAATAAAAGTTAAGCAGTTTTGTTAATAGAGTTTTATTTAAAGAATAAACTAAAAGAAATAAAAAGCTTACAGTTCAGAAGTGGGATTACCATTTTACAAGTGGAAAAAAAATAAGATGCCAAAGAATTTAAGAGTAAAAGAATTAAACGGCGAGCTGGCATCGCGTGGTTTCGATTGGCCGGGAAAGAGGTAAGACTTATTACAAAGGTTTTTAAGCGAATTAATGATAAACCAAACTAATAAATTTGATATGGTGTGGAAATTGGAAATGGGAACGAGATTGAAAGTACGATGGCCAGTAATATTGAAAGTAGAAGGACGTATACCATGCGGTTTTCCATACGTGATGTGATTGAAATATTGCCGAATTCGATCCAACGGATGATAGCGGACTGAGTTCGGATTAGTGGACGCAACAAGTTGTGGAATTGCACGATTTAGATGAAAGGATTGTTATTTTAGCATCCAGGGAGAAAATGAAAGCGTATGCATCAAAATGGTAAGAAACGGTGGACCGGAATATTACATGCGTTAGGTTTGTGCAAAATTTGAAACAGAAATTCAAGTCACAACGGACTGAAGCACAAATTTATGAAATGTTAAGGAAGAAAATGAGGCAAAAGTGAGAGGCAAAAAATAAGGAATAATTGAATATTAATTCGAAATGTGGACAGTGGATAAGAAATACATAAGTGAAGAAAATAAATTTTTTTTTTATTATTTTTATAAATGAATACAAACTGAGTACGTCATTAAAAACTGTTAAGGCGGTGATACATGTACAGATTTTGCCTTTAAGGCAAAAAAAATGCCTTATACAAAATCGAGAAATGTTCAATTTAAAATTTTTGCCTATAAGGCGATTCAAGATGGCCGAATTTTAACCAATCAGCGCACATAATTTTTATGCCTTAAAGGCAAAATCTGTACATGTATCACCGCCTTTAGGATTAGTAGTTTGCAACAACAAATCGAGTGGTACGAAGGAATGAATAAGGACAATGAAAAAAGGGAATGTAAAGTAGATGGCGTTGCAAATAATAAATAAAAAGTTGTACACAGACAAGAGGCTAACAACTCGAAGGAGGTTAGACGATAACAATGTTATAATTGTTATCAAGTGGGACATATAGCCGCAAAATGCACGAATCCATTGCGTAGAGCAATCTGCGAGAGATGTAAACAAATTTGGCATACAACGGACCAGTGTAAAGTGAATATAAATAACGTTGGGGAAAATCTAAAGACTTATATTATCGGAAATGAAGTCGAAACAAAACAACCACCCGTCAAGGAAGATAGAATGGAGAGTGAGGTAGATCACGTTAGTCAGGTGGAAGTGATTAATCAAAGGTTAATAAAGGACAAGGTATTTAAAGTCATTGAAGTTGGCTCGAAAAATCATCCCGAAATTGTTGGTAAGTTTCCTCGCTAAAGTGTAGTCAACCCGAAAAAAATGTAAACATTGAAAAAGTGTAGTCTCATCCCGAAAACAAAAAGTGTAGTCTCATCCCGCAAGTGTAGATACATTTTTCATGAAAAAATTGCATTTATTTTATTACCATATTAGTCTGAATTTTTGATAATATGTACTTATTAAACCAAATGAAAACATAATAGCTACGTAACGTACACTATAATTGAAAGAGAAAATCTTAATAGCTCTAAACGACCGATCGCAAGGGATAATTACATAAAGTTATACGTAGAAAAATATGATCTAAAATTTTCTATAGTCGATACTAGAGATAAATATGTGTAGTGGCGTATACGGCCATCTTAAATTCATCTTAAATTTTCTAGAGCTGATACTAGAGATAAATATGTGTAGTGGCGTATACGGCCACATAGGCATTGGACATAACTAGTAGTCCTGGGCAACACAGGTGCATATCATGAAAATAAAATATAAATTTATAAAAATTTGTTAATTAAATTTTAAATTTTCTAGAGCCAATAAATTTTCTAGAGCCCAGGACTACTACTTTTGACCAAGGCCTATGTGACCGTATACGCCACTACACATATTTATCTCTAGTATCAGCTCTAGAAAATTTAAGATTGTGTCTTAATACAATTAACAAATTTTTATAAGTTTATATTTTATCGTCATGATATGCGCCTGTGTTAGGCGAATCACAAATTAAGACTTTAGGCGAATCACAAAACTAATCACAAATTAAGAACAAAATTAAAAACGAAACACGACAACGTAAATTTGAACACGTGGATATATAAATTGACATGTATTGATTGTAGCAATTATTATATCGGCCAAACTGGGCGATCTTTTTCAACAAGATTCGCAGAACACATCAACGAGATTAATAAAACACAAATAAAATCTAATTATGCCCAGCATTTGACAGATAAAAAACACACAGTCACTGACAAACAGACAAATCTCCAAGTGTTATACAAATTAACTAAAGGCCCGACCATGGACAGATACGAAGAACTAGAAATTTATAAAAATAAAAATTGCCCCTTAATGTTAAATGACAAAATCAACACTCACACGAATATATTATACGATTATCTATTACAAACTTGTCACAAATAGTGTAAATTGTAATTTGTTGTTCTAATTTTGATTCATAGTTAAAAAAGAATTGATAAAGGAATGTAATATTCCGAAACCGGTCTTCTTATAAAAGAAAGTTGTATATCACATAAAGAAAGATTTTTAACATGTTAATTTAATGTAAAAGTTAATGTTTAATAAAAATAAAAAATTTTTATTGTAAATAAATAATTTTTTTGAAAATAATTCTGTGATATAAGTGCAGCAAAATTAAAAATGGAGAACATCCAAAACTATAATACATTTAGCTGTGTTGTTGGTATGCGTATTATCGAATTATCGAGTGCTCAGTTCCTTCAGTTTCGTTTAAATTTCAGTGATACTTTTGGTTTTGCGTTTTATTATTTTACTTTGTATTATAATATGTATTGTATAGTCCTCATTTGAATGTTTGCACGGCTTGTAATTCTGGATGTTTGTTGTAAATTTTTTTCCACATTTGGTTTTAAAAGTTGCTAAAGGAATCAATAAATTTTTTGCATGAAATAAAATCAAGCTACGTATAGAGATTACACCTTCTTTAAATTTTAAGAAATCCGATAAACAAAAGACAGCAATAAAATGTTGCGTATGTTGTGTACAAAGTCAATCAACTCAGTTGAGACCGTTCATACATTTTTAAATCAGAAAGCGTAAACCTTAAATCTATTTAGAACGTGCTTAATATACTCGTACGGTTTATCCTTAACATAAATCAAATTGAAATTGCCTTACTTTTTGAATAACGGTCTATAAAATTTTATAGTTATTTATAAGAAATTTTGATGAGCTCGGTAGTAGATTATATAAAAAATATTTCTATATATGCAACATTAGTTCGAAAGGATAAGGGATTTAAAAACTTTCGTAATGAAATTCAACAAAATAAATCAACACTAGATGGGCTTGTTGTGTATGAATTATAAATAATCCGACTATGAGCTTGTTCCGTTAAAATATTTTTTCTGAAATTAATGATTAATGTTAACAATTTAATACAAGGTCATGCAAATTATATAAATACATTCAGCATCATCATCTAACTGTGATTATAGCAATATGTTTTGAATCATACAGACACTAAAATGCGCGAAAACTGGTCTACGAGAAACCGGTTTTACTAGTTTTCTTTACTTTGCACCAAACAAAATTTTACCTGACCGATTTGTTACAACAGGAAACAGATCTTTCGTTACGTTTACTGAACAAACATTTTAGGTTGAACAGGTGGTCTGTTGCAATGCAATGTTTTTCTATAATACGTGTTTTTAATAATACCAATCAAGCTCATGAAAAAATTTTGATTTATATTTCAAAATAAAGAATTAAACAATTTAGAATTCATTTTTGTTTTGCACCTTCATATACAACTCTTTTTAAAAGTTAACTTGCAAAATTATGTAATAATAGCAACTCGCATTAGTATGCACTGGACGAGCGGATAGTAATAGGTAAAGATGCAAAATTTATATAATTAGGACACAACGGCCGGTTTCTAGCACTGATCGTACGGCGCAAACGGTCAATTTCAAAGCCGTTTTAGGTTGTAATAAACTTTATAATGTGAGCTCTTTCATATAATCACAACCCGTTGTTGATACATGTGCTTATACAAAGATGCAAGGAAAGTCTTAACGGCCGTATAAAGTTATCAAGATGATTAACGAGGATAGGTATCGGTACAACAAACTATAGATAGTAGATTGAAGTAGATTTGAACCAAACGACAGTGGAACTTTGTAGTGAACAAAATTAAGGTTACAACCACCAGTAGGCAGCAGCAGGTCAATTTTGGCTTTAATATAGGAAAAGGGAATAAGGAAAAATATTAATGTACATCGCGATTTGTCAAAACACCATTTTCTGGCCTACTGAGAAATCATGTTTCATCTAAATTTTTATAATTTAGGAAATATTTTTTCCGTATCGAAATTGGACAAGAAAAATATTCTCAACTTAATTTTGTTTTTGAAAAAATTTACGCCAAAGATTTACCAAAGCATGTCAGAAAAAAAATTTTGCGCCTACTATGAAAATATTTTTCCTAATTCCTTTTACCTATTGGAAAACCAGAATCGACCTGCACATGTGTCTAATATCACCACATGCCACTGCACAGAAATACAATATTCCGTAGTCAAATAGTAAAACAAAATATCATCAAGAGTTAACGTGCAAAAGGGGTCGAAGGTAGTCTTTAGTTACCAAGGATATTAGAGCCCTCATGCCTTAAGAATGTAATGTGCATCTTTGCACAGGTGCACACACTCATTTCTCCACGTCTCACGGGACATAATATGAATGCAGTAATAATAAAAATCATGAGTCTCTTACAAGGGCGCGTTTTGAGGGTGGTAAAACAGGCTGATAAAGCTGGGCCGTATAAATTAAAATACCAAGGACAAAGAAATGCTCGCATGAGCTAAAAACATTACGGAACTTACGCCGGGAAGTCCTCTGAAGACATTAGAAGGCATTTGGCGAAATAATTAAGATTGCAATAGGCGCTCGGAAAGCTGAGTATAAAGCGTGATTTCCATTACGAAAAAATTTATCTCAGTAAAAAATACTGAAAAGACGAAAGATAATATTAAATCTACAACAGAGTGAAAGAGAAACTAAAATTTGTTTATTATTTTTTATGGCAAATTTTTATAGTTAATTGACAACATAACCAAAAAATTTCATTTTAGTGATTTGAATGACCTAAATTATTATCGATTATTTTAATTTTTGGTATTTTATTTTTTGTTGTAAACTTGTAAATCTATTTTTAAGATGTCTGAAACCGAATAGTACACAACACGAAAGGAAAATCAAACCATAAATGAGCTATAATCAAAAAAAGGTTTGGTAATGTGGGAGAATTTTGTCATATTGCAACACAATATTTATGTAGATGTGTTTTATGGCAGTACACTACCACGAATACAATAATTTTTTCAGTAAAATTTTATTTGCTAACATTTTTGTTTCTTTCCCACACTTCACAAATTGATAAGTTGGTCTCGTAATACTGTTAAAGTTAGCCGAAAGTTTCCAGCCGAAAGATAGTTTCTTGAATACAGCAAAAATCAGTTATGAACTCGAATTTAGGAGAATTTAGGATCGGGTTACATCATTCGGGTGAAGGAGAAATTGTTTCAGTTTATAGGAATTTAAAAATCGATAGGAGCGAGAGTATAAAGAGAGTTTAAAAATAGTCAAGACACTATCTGCATTATCTTTCGGCTGGAAACTATCGGCTTACTTTAATAGGGTGGTCTCGTATTATTTGACTCAGAAAAACTTTTTTGCAGTGGAAATCGCGCTTAAGTTGTAAGCCTTGGGAAAAGTAAAAAATCATTCACTCGCCACCCGGGGGGTGAACTAAAGATGTATGCGGTAAATACCAGGGGTGTGATGTTGTAACATAACTTTTTTCGATATTTATCGAATATTATATTTCTTTTTCCTAAACAAAATTTCTTGTCGTTTCACTTTTCTATTTTGCTTTCTATATTGCGATCGCACACTACATACTAGAATAAATTGATTTTTTAACTCTTTTTTGTTTTTCGATAAAGTATGATTCATAAAATAAGTAGGTGATACAATAAGAGTAGAACGACATAATGTTTTATTCGAATAGGTAGAGATCGAAATAGAAGCAATGTAATTGAAAAATGGAAAAACGATAAATTTAATTTGTGATGAAAGAGATGTAAATTTCAGTAGTATCGAAAAAAGTGATGTTACAACATCCCACCCCAGGTATACAAGTATGAAATGCGGATTTCAGACAACAAATGGTGCACCAATATAGTTTGTGCTAAAAAAATTTGACACCGTGCCTTTATTTTTGTGTCATCAACAAGTGTCAGACGCGCATAAGAGATAAATTCGAAAATTGTGTCACCGATAGTCACCGTGTTTTTTTATTAGCTTCCGATAGATGTATCCGGAGCAGCCAATTTTCTAAGATTTTTCATTCAACTTTAATGGTAAAAATCGATAAAAAATTTGTTTGCTCTACCTATTTATCGGGAGCCGCTATCGGGAGCGCTATCAATGAGAAATTTAAAAGGCCTTTATTTTGTAACATTAGAAACTTAATCTTACCATAAAAGTTTGAAACGCAGTAAGATGAATTCTTGTTGAAATGAAATGTTTGTTTTATGGATGCATTAGTTTTTCATTTTTATGGTATAGCGACACCAGTGAATAATAGCGGCAGTTTCAGTAGAAATTTTCCATTCGGCTCCGTTTAGTGCTCGAATAATAAAACACGGCAAGTGTTGTATTGTTGTAGAAAAGGAACGTAGAAAACCTCCAAAAAGCACGAGGATGTGGAATTTCAAGCAATGTTGGACGAAGATGATTCGCAAACACAAAAACAACTCGCCGAGCAATTGGGCGTTAGTCAAGAAGCTGTTTCCAATCGGCTACAAGAGATGCGAAAGATTCAGAAGACCGGTAGATGATTACTACATGAGTTGAACGACAGGCAAATGAAAATGCGCAAAAACACATGTGATATTTAGCCTGCTCGGTGCAAAATAAGTCGTTTTTGAATCGTATAATTACAGAGGACGAAAAGTGGCTTTATTTTGAGAATCCCAAGCGCAAACGATCATGAGTAGACCCAGGAGCATCATCCACATTGACCGGATTACCGAATCGCTTTGGCAGAAAGACGATACTCTGTGTTTGATGGGACCAGAGGGGCGTGGTTTATTATGAGCTGTTAAAACATGAGGAAACGGTTAATATTTATTTATTTATTTATTCAAAGAATCTATTCTGTGATTAACATGTATTATTTCAGATTATTTAGTTTAAAACAAATACTAAACGTTACCAACAACAATTGATCAATTTGAACCGTTCGCTGCTTGAAAAATGCCAGAATACCGAAAGAAGCAACACAAAATACTTTTTCTTCTTGACTGCAAAACCGGTTCGCGACACGAAAGGTGCTTTCGTTTATCATTTAAACGACGGTGGGGCCATCTTTGATGTGGTTGCAATACTAACGTTTCTGTATCCAGTTGCTTTTTTGGGTAAAATTTGTACCGTCCGTGTGTTTTCATAAACCAATTTTGTACGTACGCTATTGTTGTTTTACATTGTGTTTGCAATAGTTATTTATAAGGAGAATTGTCCATTGATAAATAACTACTTCAAGCTTTTACTTTTCAAGTTAACGATGATTCAATATACTTTCAGTTTTATAAAAATAATGTTCAAATTGAACATTATGGAAATTCACATTTTTCAAAATTATTTTCAATTTTAACTAAAATAAATTAAAGAATATATAAAACAAGTTTCACTTTTCGTATTTCAAATTGAGGTGATGTTACAATTCAAATTTAAACTTTTACCAATCAAATTAAAATTATTGTTCTTGAAGGATTTGTTGAAAATTTAATAAAAACAAATTGGATAGTAGGAAATTTTTTTATCATTGTGCCACACTAATTTTCACATTACTTTATTTTTTGCAAATTCGAACCCTTTTTTGGAGGTGTTTTTTTTTCAACGAGTCATACCATTGAATTGCTGACACTTATACAGGTATGCTTAACTTTAGCCATTAAATTGGCTGAATTTATACCCTCAAAAAATTGCAAGCACTTATGAAGCAAGTTCCCAACATTTTTAAACATTTTTTCGTTTACCTAAGGACTTCCAATGAAGTGTTGTTACAAATTCATTAACAATGGCAACTGCCTCGGCTCTTGTTCTTCATTCATGTTTCTGTCAAAAGACAGGTGAAACCACACTGAGAAACAAAATGTTTTCTTATTGAAAATCGGTTGTACAAAATATGGTTATAACACTTTCACTTTTATATTAATAAACCATTTTCGAAATGATAAAAAGATATTGTTATTGATACATATGTAATCATATTGAATGAAATACTGAAAAAAACACTGAAACATTCTTATTAAACGTTGGTGTTTTCAATTTGAAGCTACTCGTTTATTTATTTGAAAAACATTTATTCATTAGGAATATCATGTTATCAATGTGATTGATTACTCTACATAAAAAAAAATTTAAAATCGAACTTGAAAGCATAAAACATTCTTTAATCAAATCGAAAACACAATTTTTTCAGAATGAAAGTAATCTGACGGCAGTACATTCTTATTGACATCGTGGTTATTGTTTTACTATCATTATTATAAATTTTGCTATCATAACATTCCTATTGAAAAAACATAAATTTCATTATGACAACAAAAAACGGAAATCGCCGTTATTTTTTTGTTTCTTTGTAAAAAAACAGACGCCAACGTTGCTTTATTTTAATAGTGTTATTTGTGCAAGTGCAATGTTCTTAAAAATAAACTATTAAAGTTTGCAGACCCTATAAGTTTTTATTTCTTGAGTTTTAAAATTAATACGTGAACAAGATTTGATTTGAAAATTGATAATTTGTGATAAAATTTTATTGAGGTTAGAAATCACAATTCATGTGCATTTCTGGATTTACAAATCGAATTTTTCGATTAGCAACATCCACTGTTTATAAAATAAAGATATTATCATCTTGCTACAAAAGTTAAAAGTATTTGAAGTAAGTATTATTATTTTGTTAATATATATAGTTATTTTGGTTAAAGGTAGTTTCTGGAAAAGGCGGTCCATTTATCCATGGAAATTTGAGGAACAACTAAAAATTGCGGGCAGTCAAATTTACTAACTCCAACTGAATGTTTTATTAAAGAAGCCACAAATATTGATGATACCCATTATAAATTAAAACCAGATTACAAAAATGATGTTAAGTTAAATTTGAGTGAAATTTTAAATGCTACCACAAGAGGTCATGCTATTATCAATGAGTATACACTACAGAACCCAAAACGATGGATGTAGAGCAATCCTTTTAGATATCATCAACAGTTTCATTATTCGACAAAAAATAAAAGTATAAAAGTAACTATACTAGTTTACCAATTAAATCAAATAATTAAAAACTTCGCCACCGAAGAATTGGTAATTAATATATGTATTTGGTAGTTAATATGTTACGATTAAAGTGCAAAATTGATGTGCTGACCAAAATTAGAGAACAACTATTTCTCTACTTCGGAGTCTATAAAATGGGAATCCTATGTTCCCGTCTCATATTTGACTCATTACTCAAACGCCTACTTTATATGGTTTTAGTGAATAGTCATCTGCCATAGTAGAGGCTAATGGCTTCAATAACTCTGACGGAGCACGATAGTGGTAACCGCATCGTTCAAGCAGCTTGACCCTCTAATGAGAAATAAATGAGACTAAGGGGATGTCGAAGGGCTGAGTAGAGTCTGCAAACATAGCGATTCGCACTTTAACCATAACATATTCACCAAAATAATGTATTCGTTTTATACTTTATTTTAATTATTACATATTTAACTTTTAGGTAACCTACTTTGTTAAGCAGCAGGACAAACGAGAAGTTTCAAAAATGTACTCAAAATATTTTAATTCTTTGCGAACCATGAAGCATTGTGGCTTAATTGAAAAAAATCGTACATCAGCAGCAGCCATCAAAATAATTTTTTTAAGAATTACATTGGCGCTTGACTTTGGTAATGTATACAATGTCGAGAGTGGTAGGAGTGTTTTTGTTTCATTATATAAGAGACAAAATTGTGACATCGATTATTAAACCACCGGATTTTTTTTTCATTGGAAGTCGATTCTGAAAAATAGATATAACTAGTACTATGATACTGTAATGTTTAAATTTGCATTAGAATAACAAGGATAACAAGGAGACAAAATGGAAATGCGTTGCTTAAAATTTTTTGACCGGTTCAATAATCGAGACCTACTTTACAACAAAAAATTGGACTAAATAAACGAACTGATCTCAATAAAAGAAATTTCAATCTACGATGATATGGTGGAACAATACTCTCTGATATTTTATCAAATTTTATATATTTTGTTTTCCTAGATTGAATTTTTTTTATAATTTTCTTCATTTGGTTTTCTTCTTATTTGTGTGTCTATTTCTTTCGAACTGGAGTTGGATATTGATATAAGCTTAAATTGCATAAATCAGGATAATTGTTATTTCAGAGAATTGGAACACCATTGCATTGCTTACCGATGTAAACAGCTTGCAGAAATTATTCAACATTCAGAAAGCTCCATCAATGATATTTTCGGCAAATGGCCTCATTATAAAAAGGCACTAGGATATAAATTGGTAAGGTCTGAATGTAAAATGCACTGAAAAATTAACTAATTGCTATTTTGTATACATTGTTTAGACGGATATTGGTTTTGAAATTATTTTAGACTGCAAATATTTTATCCAATAGTTTGAAAGTTCCTGATCAAAACTTATCAAAATAATGCAGGAGAAAATATAAAATGCCGCAAACCGAAGAATATTAGAAAATCTTATAATTAACCCTAGCTTATCACAAAGTAAGATTTTGTTTTATTATGTTGTCTGGTATACACTTTTCATAAATGTGTTATTTCTATTTATTTCATAGATGGCAAAAACACTATTATATTGTATTTAGTACATACTATTGTGCCACCTGTTTGTCGAGAAATGTAAGAAGCATACAGCACTTCTAAACAAGCGTGTCTCAAATACACCATTAGAGATTCTCAAAAATCAATATTTTTAATAGGCGAGACAGTAACAGAAATAGAAGAAAAAATTGAGATTAAATTAAATTAACCAATCCCGCCTTTCGTAATTATTCAAGGCATATTAGAAAATCCGGTCAATTTTGTAGTATTTTTGATAGCTGTCGGTATCAGTTTAGTTGTATCCTACAGGCATTAGATGTTTGCTTCAAAATATACATGCTCTTCAATCAACAATATCCTAAGTCTTCTGAACTAGAATGGAATTGCATACAATTATATTATTATAACACAATAAGAACCTTCGAAAGACAGCATACGTCTATTAATATAATAATTAAAAAATTAAAAGACTAATAATTTTAGATTGAAGCTGTTATGTGATAGTTAGAATTCATTTTTTAATAAACTGATTTACAATTTAGTAACAACAAACAATAACTTGCATTATATAATTTGATTTAAGAGTTATAATTTAAACGATCCAACGATAAAAAATTCGAAATAAATTCGAAATATATTTCATGAATTTATTTCAAATCTTTTATCGTTGGATTATACATTCTATTTTATTTTTACTAAATATATATTTTATTATTATTATATAACATATTAATAATTCGTTTATAATATAAATTTTTAAAATGAAAAATTTTAAAGCATTTTTCTTAAATAGCCCTCCACATAAAACAAAGATGACTAATATTGAGGGCATATTGTATCATATTGAGAAATACCTCTATCAAAATAGTTTTCGTATTGAACGATGATGTTACTTTTTTGTATGTATATTGATAAAATATGTTTTCAAATACCGTAATTTTGCATTCGTATTGAACTATCATGTGTTCACAGTGAAAGATTTTCGACAGTTCTAGTAATCATTTTGATTACATTTACTTTCAATTTGATTACTTTGTGTTTTCGCTATTACTGCATAAGCTTTCTTAAGGATTACACAATTTTCAAAAGGATACAAATATATAAATATTATATTGACAGCATATGTTATTTTATTATCGATTGTTATCGGTTGTATATTAAACACAAATTTAGTATTTAGATAGCAATTTTATCATTATGAGTAGCATTTTTTTTTCAGTGCAATCATATCAAAACTAAAATTTCCAATAAGAGTTCAAATTCCTCAAGAGCAACATTTTTAATTTGATTTGAAAAAACTTGAGTTTGAAATGAAAAACCACCTCAATTTGAATTACAAAAAGTTGCATTTACTTTGTTGATTCCTAATTCGTTTTAGTTAAAATTGAAAGTAATTTTGGAAGACGTGAATTTCCTTTGTAAAAAATTAACTGTTTTTTATAAAATCCTGAATTTTTAAAACAGAACATGTTTTAATAATTACACTGTTAAACCAATGTTTTGTCGAAATAACTATAGAAGAGACGAAAATATAGGCTCTATATTTTTACATATTCGATGTATTTCGCTTTCGTTAAGAAAATGAGAGAATTATTTTTTTTTTCTGATTTCCTCTCTGAAGAAATTCTAGTCTTTGTGGCGATCCAAACAATAATAAGACAATTTACGATTTCTGCGCGAGAACTGAACCGTTGCTCAGAAAGAGACGACTGAATCGATCGGGATAGTAGTAATCTGCTCTTTCACATATGTCTGGTGAGTACGGCGGGTGGGTTGGAAGCTCGATCTTTAGATCTCGATGGAGGTTGTCGTTTCGAATGTACCACGGTGCATTAACTATACATCGCAGGATTTTATTTTGAACTGTTTGTATGATTTTGATATTTGTTTTCTTGGTACAACCCCAGAGTTGGCTACCATATGTCCATACAGGTTTCAGGATTTGTTTGTACAACAGCAGTTTGTTATGGATCGCTAGTTCAGATTGTCGCCCTAAGAGCCAATGCATTTTTCTAAATTTTATGTTTAGTTCTTCTCTCTTCTTTTTTATGTGTTCCTTCCATCTAAGTTTAGCATCTAAAGTCATGCCAAGATATTTAGCAGTGTTTGCATGCGGTACTACTATCGAGTTTATCATTATTGGTATATGATTAACTTTTAGATTTGTAAAGTTGACTTGAATTGATTTTGCTTCATTTAATTTGATTCGCCATTTGTTTGTCCAATTACATATTTGGTTAGTAGCCTTCTGTAATTTACTAGTGGAGTCATTGATGTTCTTTGCTGTTGCAAGTATTGCGGTGTCATCGGCAAAAGTCGTCATTGTTGCTTCTGTAGTTGGTATATCTCTAGTATATAGGAGATAGAGGATTGGCCCAAGAACACTCCCTTGTGGCACTCCTGCTATTGTTCTTTTTAGTTGGGAGTATTCATTCTCATACTTTACTCGGAAGTGCCCCTCTGATATGTATGATTTTAAAATTTGAAAAAATTGCTCCGGAAGATCTCGATGAAGTTTGAATTCTAACTCCTGGTGTCATACTTTGTCGAATGACTGCGCTACATCAAGGAATATAGCTGAGCATATTTGTTTGCTTTCTATTGATTTCTCGATAACATCAGTAATTCGATGTACTTGTTCTATCGTAGAATGTTTTTCCCTAAATCCAAACTGTTGTGAGGGGATAAGATTCCTTTCTTCGATAATTGGTTTTAGTATTTTAAGAAGAACCTTTTCAAATAGTTTCGATAATGCTGGTAGCATATTGGCCTATATGAAGATTTAACATTCGGAGGTTTGTTTGGTTTAAGTATCATAATTACTTCTGCAACTTTCCATTGTCTTGGTACATATCTTAGTCGAAATGCTGCATTATGTATATGCACTAGCTTCCTCAACGCTTTCTCAGGTAACACTTTTATTATCTGGCCCGTTATAAGATCATATCCTGGAGCATTATATGCATTCAGATTATTCTTGATTTCCCATTTTAGTTCTTTCAACGTTACAGGTGCAATTTTTAGTTCATCCTGTTTATTTATCTGGGTGATATTTTCCTCTTCCGTTTGTTTGGGGTAAGGTTAGAATGTTTCTGTTTTGGATTTCGGCCCCAATTTTCTTTATTTTTAATTGGAGGAACCTGAAGTTTGCTTCTTTTAAGATTCTTAGTTGCTTTCCATAATGAATAATCAGTATCTTTTTGCCCAGTTAGAGTGCTGAGGTATTTATTAACTGACTGATTTTTAATGTCTTTTATGAGGTATTTTAGTTGGTTACACAAATGGTTAAATACTCTCTTATTTTCCGGATTTCGATGTTTTTGCCAATTCTTCCGTGCTTTTCTTTTATTTTTAAGAACTTCTCTCACTTCCTCTGGATAGCTAATATTGCGCTTCATTTCCTTACTATTATTAGGAGTGCTTTCCCACGCAGCACTTTGGATATTATGGATGAGTTTATCTAGTTCGTTTTCTATTTAGACTGGTCCCTGTATTGGGTTTTGCAGACTAATTCTTTCTGTTAACTGTGTTTGGAAGAGATCCCAATTGGTTTTGAAGCTCGTTAATTTCGGGTTGCTCTATTTCACAATAATTGTTTGGCTAAGTATCATAATAACTGGTGAATGATCTGATGATAGATTTTCACTGTTCTCTGTATGGATATAATTATCTGAGATCCCTCTTGTAATAAAGAAGTCTATAAGATCTGGAGTCTTACTGATATCCGTAGGCCAATAGGTTGGTATACCACCTGAGTGAAACTCGCATTTTAGTTGTTTTGCCTGATGCGAACAGTTCTTTCCCTTTAGCTTTAGTTAACCGTGATCTCCAATAGGTATTTTTTGCATTATAGTCCCCTCCAATTAAAAAGACATTTCCTAGTATTTTAAGAAGATTAGTATAATCTACTTCTTTGAGATTGTATCTTGGAGGGCAGTATATTGCTGAGATACTACAAGTTTTACTATTGTTTAATTGTATTTTGATTGTTGTGACTTGCATGGAAAGCTTCTCGACTTTAAGTTCTTCGTTAGGTTTTAATCTTTTATGATGATAGCTGATCCACCTGTTCTCTGGATGTAATGCATGGTAGCAATTATAGCCAATGATGTTTCCAATTCAGTATCCTCAAATTTTTGGGTGATTTTCCATTCCCCTTATGTTCAATGCCAAAATCATTCTTTTTAAGCCGTCGAAACCATTCTCTGAATGCTCACCATAAACTTCCACAAGCAAACGATAAGTTTCTTCTGCACTTTTCTTTGCAATAAAATTTTGTAATAAACCTCCCCACAAATGATGTTTATTTGGAATAAAATTCGACTTTACTAAGGAGTTAAAAATACTAGTTGTTTACACTTTAATCAAACGTCGCATATTGCATTGACAGCTGACATCAAGTGCTATATAGAATACCTGATTGCCCATTTAGAGTACACGTCAGCATGCTTGCTCCAGCGACCGGAGGTCCCGGGTTCGATTCCCGGTGGTGACAAGGAAAAAATTTCATGGGTGGTTTAGGATCAATGAATTAATCACTCATTATCCGAAATGAAAATATGATTATGAAACCTCATTTGAGGCGGCTAAGCCCCTTAATGGGATATAGTGCCAGAGGGAGAGAGAGAGAGAGAGAGAGAGAGAGAGAGAGAGAGAGAGAGAGAGAGAGAGAGAGAGAGAGAGAGAGAGAGAGAGAGAGAGAGAGAGAGAGAGAGAGAGAGAGAGAGAGAGAGAGAGAGAGAGAGAGAGAGAGAGAGAGAGAGAGTAAGCAGTACTAGTAACGACACCTAATGGGAAAGAGCGGAGTCACATTCACACACTCAATATATTGAATTTAAAAACTAAACGTTATATCTACTATGTATATGAAAATTTAATTTTTTTTAAAAGGAGAACCAATAATGAAAACATGAAAAAGCAAACAAAAGTTCAAATAAACCCAATTGTTAAATACTTATGAATTCTTATAAGAATACAATGTCTAACTCAGGACAGGAGTTGAGTTGCTTTAGTGGATTTCATTGATTAATAATATAGGAAATAAATCGTATGTCGGAAAATTCCACTACGTTGAAATAATATCCTTACCATAACAGTCACGCATCAAGTAGTGATGGAAAGTAGTGATATTATTTCTCCAATTTAGATATGAAAAAATTATTCCAAATTTATAAATATTTACATCAAACTTTTGTCCTCACTATAGACCGGAAAAAAATATTTGAACAGATATTACATATAAATTCTTTCCCCAGTTCCCAATTCCGGGGAATTACCAGAATAGTGCTATAGAGGAGCTGTTTTTACTGGAATAACATATACCATTTTAAATAGGCCCCAGCGTCGACTCTCCATATACAATAGTGAGTTCAATCTCTGGGTTTTTTTTGTTTATATACGATGTCTAAGCAATTCTTAAGCAAAATTAATCCGCTTATTGGATAAAACATACCAATTTAAAAGGCCCTGTGATTAAGCTTAGATATCTCTGAGATTTTAGTTGTTGGATAAAATTTGTCAACAAATCCAATCATAGTTTATCTACACTACTGATATACCTAATAATAAAATTCTAAATTGATTAAAAAAATTTGGTATAAAAATCTCTTAAAAACTTCAAACCAGTCAAATTTTGTTCAAAAACTTCACACTCGCATAACTTTCTGTCCAAAAATTTTGTTCACATTCTATTCATCACTCTCAATTAACCAAATCTCTCTAAATTGTGTTTATTGCACAAACCACACTGTTTTAGTTTCTTAAAGCGCGCATATACAAATTACACATATTTAAAAATCATCAACATACAACACCACCAACTATAACACCAATTATGCAATCATGATGATATACCACACTATACATATTCATAACTGTATGTTATAAGACACCAGCGATTCTAACCGTTGGGACTTTTTTGTGCTTTGCAAAAGCAAAACGAAAAATTTTAATTGGTCCCAAGACAACTTATTGATTTAACGATAATTTTACGAGTCCTTATAATTTGTGTCTGTAATTTATGTAATAGTTTACAAAAGGTGGTTACAAACTATTTTGTATTCTTTAGTGTGTCACAAATATTATACCAATTATAAAACTTTTATAGATGTAAAGCTTTATTTGGTTTGAATCTTAGCTAATCAATATTCAAATCCGAACCTAACAAATGCCATTTTATTACATGTTCGTTTCATTAAACGCGGAATACCATTTTTGGTATACAGTTTTTAAATTTTAATAATTATATGTTTGTGGCGCTTATTGATGGAATTATGATGTTTTAAATGCGTATATGTTAGAGTATATAGTACTTATGGAATTTCGCTTTGTATTTAAATCAAGCATTGACGAGTCATGAAAATTTATGAATGAAAATGAAATGGAAAATTGAATATTTACTAATAAATGGAAATAGTAAAGAGAACTGGCATGCGCAATGTTGCATTCTCTTTATTTACTGTCAATTATAGTAAAATTTCGTAATTTTTCATAAACTTTATCAACTTTAACTTTATTCTGCTAATTTTTAAATTATTTACGATAATTAATTTGATTTTAACAAGCTTTCCGTTACCCCGGCGAATTTATTATTAGTATTATAAGTACATAACCGACAATCAAATATTATCAGTTGTCCAACACACCTCTCAATCTTACAGACAGACGGGCGACAGAGCATAAATTCAGTTAGCGGAACAATACAAGTTGTTTCTGAAGACCATATTCATTTAGTCGTATTTTTGTACCAACAACTAAAATCACGCATTATTATTTTAATTCGGTTCTTTTTTATGTTGAGTTAAATTATTTATTTTTTTCACTAATATTTTCCAAACAAAAAGCAATAAATTTTTTATATTTATTATACTAAGTGAAAAATTATATTTGTACATAGTTTGGATGTAAACAACGTGTTAAACAAGTTTAAGTGGAAATTAAAACCATCGAAAGAGGTGATTCTGAAGTAAAATTTTACAGTGTTATTGTTCTTGTTCCGTTAGCCACACCTGTAGGTTCATACAGATAAATTAATTATTTTTCTTCTGATAATTACATATTTAAATACAGCATGTAGCTGATCCTTGGATTTAATTATAATTCATTTATTTATTGTGGATGTACTAGTAGGTATCGTATATGGTAATATCGTATAAGGGAATCACGTGATTCATCAACATTACGAATAGTCAAATTTTTGTATCTCATTTCGATAAAAATCCTAACAACAAAAATAAAATAGGGTTTTTATGACTTTATATGTCATCGTGAGGAAGGTTAATTCGAAGCTTTATTTTGTTGGTCAAAGTCAAATTTAAAATTTTATTATAAACTGGTTCATTCGGCCATACATATTTCAGCTATATTTTGCTGGGTGCGGCAAAATGACGACTGGTCTAAATAGCATTAATAAATATTCACTAATATCTCACGCAATGGCGGAAGTTTGACGCCTAAAATCTTACTACATTTTTTAATTTGAAAAAGTGGATTGAAAAGTAAATTTTTAAGAATCAATATGAATTTATAACTAAACTAACTGTCTCATCATTACATTTAGACGTTGCTTAAACAGGTTGCTATACTTTACTGTTTGCTGCAAAGTGTAAATGAATCTTTAAAATCTGATTGAGTATTTAATTTTCAATTTTTTCATTTTGCTGGAGTGGGAACTTATGAAGTTCTTTATTATATTGTATATACAGAATAAACCTCAAGAGTTTTTTTTAATAAAAAACTTTGTGCCTGAAAAAATTTTACATTTTAGATATCTCTAATCAAACTATGAATGAATTGTTATTTGGTTCACAAAAGTTTGCAGTGTCCTCTTGACCTCCTCATCTACGAAGCTTTTGTCGATAAATTTCAAACACACTGCTTGGTTTCTGGTATAACGAATTAATTCTGAATGTTAGGTGATTGAGCACATTTTCCGGGTTACAGTGATTCAAGGAATATTGTTTGATTGGTCTGTAAATTGTGGTTCTTTCTTTACAGAACTTAGCTTTACGATACTCTCACTGAATTTTTCTATTTTTTTGGTTACGTTTCGAAAAATACTTAAAGTTATTTTCCTTAGTTTTATTGGGTTAGCAACAACGCTCTGTTAAATATTAATTCGTTGGGTCTAAATCCGTAGTAGCAGGATAAATTAAATTTTACCTGCAGGTCTACAGAAAGTTCCACAATGAGTTTTGTGTCACTGTTCAGCAGATCGTCTCAATTTGTATTCTAAATCTCGGGTCGAATGTGTTTTTCCTATTTATCCGTTTCATTCAGATTAACCTGCTTAAGTATTCTTTTAATAAAATGGAAGAAATGTTGTTTCGTGATCTAAAATGATCAGCTTAGATATATCGAAAGTAATGTAGTGGTGTAGTAGTGGTGGTAGTGGTTATAGTACTTCGTACATCAATAAGATTTTTGATTTCGATTTGAATCATTTGAAGATGATTCGAGAAGGCATCTATTACAGAAAGGAATCTCGTTTAGTGATAGTGAAATAGTCTATATGAACCGTTTCAAAAAATTTTGTTGTTTATTTATTTAAAGGAATCGTAATTTGTATTTATTAAAATTTTCTTTTAATTTATTATTTATTTAAATTTATTGATTTTAAATTTATTATGTTAAATTACTTATTAATTTAATAATTTATTAAATTTAATTTAACTATTCGGCATATAAAATGATGGAGTGGTGTGGCATCGTGGCGGCGAACGATGTACTTTTGCGCAGCGAATTGTTCGTACGGATGCTTGAGATAAACTGAATGAATGTTAAATTCATTTTTCTTTAAATAAATTTGTTTGTTTTGCTTTGCTTGTATTCGTAGGCCGTGGTACCTCTCTTATGTTTTCGTTTAGGTAGAATCAAAAAACCCCATAGAGGTGGATATCCAAAAACAGCAACATTGTCAGAAATGGCTTGAAAGGTGAAGGTCAGAATTGAACGCAATTCACGACAAAGCGAAATTCAATTGACGAAACATCTCTGTGATTATTCTCTCTCAAAGTTTCCGCTCGTAGCATGGGGATCATATTAAAAAAATGAACTAAGATTGAAGCCCTACAAAATACAAAATGTGTATAATATAACACCTGCATAAAAGGCCGTTCGCCTAATAAGAGCAAAGGTGTTAAAACACTTGCATGTTTATGGAGAGATAGAGAATTTGGTCTTTTCTGATGAAAACCTGTTTACGGTTCAGCAATATGTAAACAAACAAAACGATCGTGTTTTTTAGAGTGCCAATCAAAAGACAATTTAAACCAGCGGATTCCTCTGCAAAAATAAGCGCCTATATCAGTGATGGTTCAGCGGTAACTGTCACAAGACTCTCACCACTCGTTTTTTTAACAGGGTGTAAAAGTAAATCAACTAATCTACTGTGAAAAATTTTAAACGATGCTTTATTACGTTGGGTACGTAAACAATTCGGTAGAAATCTTTGGACACTTCAACAAGACTCGGCACTATCCCATAAAGCTCGTGACAACCAATGTTTTTTACAAGAAAAAGTTTCCAGCTTCATTTCTTTACAGCAATGGCTACCATATTCACCGGACTTAAACCAAATGGATTTTTCCATATGGTCCATTCTGGAGGCCAAAGTATTAACTAAAAAATATGAGATGGTATACGCCTTAAAGATTGCTCTTTGCCGAGAATGGGACAAAATATCCTCAGACTACATTCGTGCAGAGCACGTGAGACCATTCGGACTCGATACTAATAACATACATAGTTTTTGTTAAATTTGAAAAGAATCAAAATTGACAAATTTACAGCATTTTTAATTAGTAACACTTCGAGTGCCAACCCCTGTATTTATTGGCCCCAGTGTCTACTAATGCTCCGTCTTCACTCGCAAAATTTTCGCCATGACGATAGAATGTCATGACAAAATTGTATTTTTGCACTCACAGCCATTAACACTATAACGACCTCACGTCTGCGCAGCTAAACTTCGCCAGGGACCGGCAATATTTTTAAAGAATTAATATAAAAAAACGTTATATAAATACAAATACAAATTGTTTTTTTTTGTTTTTTTATTTTTTTATTTTCTTTATTTTTTACTTTTCTTACTTTTTTTTAAATCAAAAAAAAAATAAAACAAATACTAATAAAAAAAAAAAAAAAATACAAAAATAAAACAAAAATCATTATTTCATTTTGCATCACACGACCGTGTGTGAAGGTCAGAATTGAATAATTCTCCGTAAAGTGTTAACAACAAAATGTATGTACCATGATACAATAATTTTCTCTTTATCAGATAAACTCACTAGAAATATATTGTCGCTAGTATACGAATTGTGGTGACCTTATATTTTTTCATTTTCGTGTGTTTTGTGCATATCCACACTAGGGTAACTTTAATCTGGTAGTTTTTTCGTTTCTTTCCCCTTTACCAATAAAATCGATTTTATCTGGTAAAGGGGAAAGAAACGAAAAAAATACCAGATTAAAGTTACCCTAGTATGTCATCAGCCTATGAATATTATATAAGAAGAAAATTATGGTCACCGTTTTAGTTCATTTTTTGAACGTTTCATGGTGGGTTTATCTATAAGAAAGAAAATTATTGTATCATGGTATGTACAATCATTTTTGTTCTCTGTTTTGTTTAATTGAGAGTCAATTACAAATTGTCTACTCATTTTGTCACAGTGTCATGACAAAAACATCAGCGATTTTAATAAATTTTGTCATGGTCACGCGGTGTAATGCGCATGATCGGATTCAATACAAACATATTTTGTCATGGCATTCTGCCGCCGTGACAAAATTTTACGACTGACGACCGAGCTTTAGAATTTTATTGTTGCATTCGTAAGTTTATTTTTGCGTTTTAGGTTTGGGTGGAAGTTTAATCTTCTGTATCTGATTCCTGGCCCTGTCAAAAATGTTCATCATTTGGACCAATTTTTGGTGGTTCCTCCTTTTCCTCTGGAATTTCATGACTGGTCTAGAAAAACCAATAAATTTTCGCATTTGCTAAACCACATTGATAGGTCTATTTCCATTGGAATGGGTTTGTCCTTCTCCGGTCACGGATATTTTCATCCTTAACAGATCATTGTTGTTTCTTAGGATTTATTTGATTCATTTTTTGGAGAACTTAACAGTCAGGACCTTATGAACACTATACATTATTATGACCGTGCTACATTTCAATGCTAGAACTTTGTCTAGGACCGGTTATAGAAGAATCGGAAAATAAATTGAAATGAAAAACCACAAATGTTTAAAATACGCTAGACAATTGTATCACAAATTATGCCGGGTTCATCTCAAATCGTTGGGAAAGGTGTTTGACTTCTCTAAGATAAAAATAAATATAATCTATAAATGTTTTAATTTCACCACAAGACATATCCAATGGAGTTTTTTTTTAAATTTAACAGTGTAAATTTTTGTATTATTGTTGATACATTTCACAATCATCGTTCAAATTCTTATTTAAAATAGATATTGAAATAATACAATTTGAATACATGTTCGTCGACTTTGAAAAATGTTGAATTGTTTACGAAGTAAATTTATACGAATGGCAAATCACCATGGAAGGTTATAGCGTTGAACAACCGACCTGCCGCATCGACTATTAGATGTTTGGTGGGGACAAACGGTTTGATAAATAATCAGCCAACTCTCGTACGCCACCAAAACGCACGGTCTGCTGAAAACATCGCTGCTGTGCGTGAGAGTGAACGGGAAGTAGTCAATTTCTCGCCATTCATAAGAAGCATTTCTGCGATTTCAACTTGGCGAATTGTATCGGAAAGAGAAAGTCACTGTTTATCAACACTATTTGTGTTTGACCTGACGGAATCATCGGTCCGTACTTCTTCCAAAACGAAACAGGCATTGCAATAACCGTCAAGGGCGAGCGCTACAGATCGATGATAAGTAACTTCTTGTGACCTAAACTGGATGATATGGACACGGATGACGTGTGGTTCCAACGTCTCAAGTCGCTCGTGCAGGATGTCCATCGTGGCATGCGCTGTATGACAGATTTGAGGCATGGTTATCTCATGCGGCAGCGACATGTACTAGCCTCTGAAATAGTGCGATTTAATCCTTTAGATTTCTTTCTTTGGCCATCAAGCAAATTCAGCCAGGGTTATGCATCAAACTCATCGAAAATTGAACCTCCCGAATACGTGCCACCTAACAAAGCTGCGGCTACCGTTTAAACGGTGATATAATTCATTCTTAACGCCATAATTTAATTTTTTTTAAAGTGAGTGGATATGTCACACACAACTTGTTTTAATTTAAATCTCTAGAATCTTGTTTTTTATCCATTCAATAAAAACAGCATTTCATCCAATTCTACTTATTTTAAACCCGATTAAAATAATCGAGTTTTATAAAAGTAATAATCCAGTTTTTACGGAAACCATAAAATGACGGGCCAGAAAAGTTCTAAATTACATAGTTTTTGCCTGTCTACGATATAAAGCTGTGTTCCGAACTGTTGAATTTGAACAGTCTAATTATCCTTGTATTAAGAACCGTCAAACTGAAAAGTATTAAATCATTTAAGAAACTAAAAATTTAAATTTATTTGAACGGCTCTTCTCCATCATCGTCAAATTCGATACGCGTGATTCATTTTATACAGCAACCACTTCACAAAATGTTTACAAGTTTATTAAATGATACCTTTTGGCAGACCTTTTCAATTACTGCAATTATAAATATTTTGAATATACATACGTTGAAAGTATTTTCCATATTTTTATAGTTTGGTCACTGCATTTGGTCACCTCACCAATTTATTTGAAAATTTTATTTTTATTTGAATATAAATTGATTGCAATTTAATATTTAAATTAATTAAAACACATTTTCTGTATAACGTATTCGCAAGTCACAATTACAGAAAGTTCAACATTCAAATTGTGCCAAGTCATTATTCACGGTGAAAACGAATTTTTTAATTCAAACGGAAATTCCACACTTTCAACCGTAATATAGTGAGATGATTAATTTAAATTTAATCATAAAACCATTACTAATTTGACATATGACAAGTGCTCAGATAATTATATCTATATAGATAAACCTAAGCAGCATTCAAACTTTGACAACCTACTTACATGTATTTTTATTGTGTGTGTAAATATTAAGCACAAGAAAAGCAAATTTAATTAAGCAGACAAATTTCCGATTTGATTTTTTACCACTTATTAAAAAGTGTAATAAAAAGAACAGAAAACTTATTAATGAGAAATTTGTTTTGTATTGTTGAAGTGTCAATATTTTATTAAAATGTTAGGTTGCACCACATCAAACGATATTGATTCTGCTAAATTATATATTATTACTACTCAACGATTTATTTTGTGGTTGAAGAATTTAACTGTAAACTTTTCGTTAATTAAAATTTCCTTTCTTGTACAGATCTTTGTCACAGTACGAAGACACTTGAGTGACTCAGAAATATAAACATGTTATCATAAATTTTATTGAACTAATTAAAACAAAGCGGTCACCTTGAAATCTTTGCCAGTGGTAAATTTGTATGCTTTCTCACTACTATACGAGTATTTCGGTTGTGGTTGTGTCGGCTATGAATGATCGTGAATCGTTATTAAAAATTATTTATTGAGCCAATAATAACTATAACAAAGTTGGTAATGGTTTAGGGCTCGTTTTTATTTTAAATAAAGTAAAACAAATTTAAAGACTGAGCTTTCGATGTCTCATCGACATCATTTTCAAAGCTAATGAAAATTTTTTATAAATTTCTTAAAAACAAATATAAAAAGCCTATACAGTAAATACAATTTTTTCAAATAGCAAATACAAAGTAAATTTTACAAACAATAATAATTTTAAAATCATATTCATATTTTATATACTTGTTTGTAAAATTTACTTTGTATTTGCTATTTGAAAAAATTGTATTTACTGTATAGGCTTTTTATATTTGTTTTTAAGAAATTTATAAAAAATTTTCATTAGCTTTGAAAATGATGTCGATGAGACATTTAAAGCTCAGTCTTTAAATTTGTTTTACTTTATTTAAAATAAAAACGAGCCCTAAACCATTACCAACTTTGTTATCGTGAATCGTGTTTATAAAAATGAAGGAACAAAGCCAACGACATAATCTAGGCGACATGCACATTATTGTTAAAACTTTATTGGTTTTAATTACAATACAAGCAATTTAATTATTGTGAGCTTTCTTGTAATTATAATTATACATTTTACGAGAATGTTGTATGTTGTATCGAATCGATTTGGTTCAAAATTATTTTTCGTAAGCCACATTTGTTGATGCTTGATCTGATCCGGTTCCGTTCATGGTACGAGAAACAACGCAGTGGCACTTACTACAATTAAAATCACAATTTATGATCGATCCAAAACAAAAAGTTTTCCATATAAAAGTGCGCGTTACATCTCAAGTAGGGATTTAGCTGCGTGTATTATCTTACGATTAATGGTTGTTTGGTTCGTTGAATCCTAGGCAGATCCCAGACCTGTTTCAAGAGTGTCCATTAGTGCTGGATGAAACAAACTGGTGCGCCGGGGGGGGGGGGGGGGGGGGGGTAGAGGGGCTTCCGAGGATCCCGTTTTTGCTTTGCTCTGAGAATTTTACCATTGTACTCGATCAATATTGAGATATGTATCAGCGGTCTGCTATCACGATATCATAGATTTTGTGTATCCTTCATATGGTCTCTCAATCGGAATGCTTTAAGCCATGAGGCCTTGGCGCTCTTCATCAAATAACGAATGTTCGACTATACGTTTGAATTGTCTGAGACAACAACTACTGGTGGACATCGATTACTCTGAACAATTGATCAAGCCGAGAAAACCATTTTTATATCAATTGAGTTACATGTTATAAAAGACAACAATCAGGACGAATTTATTTAGTTAAGGAGAATAATAATTTCTCTTTAAGAGAATCTGCGTATCTGCATTAACTCTGTAACATGCCTTACAATAACAAAATGTTTACCAAATTTAATTTTGAAATTAATAGATCTTATACAGAATTTGAGATATGTACCACTAGCAGTCGATGCTCTTTAAAGTCATCTTACTAAGTTGCAGCGAGGTCTGTCCGACATTTTTTAAGTGCAAACTGTTCGTTCCGATAACTTACAAGTTAGTGATTTAAATCTGACTGAAACAACGAGCAGCTAACGGGACACCTAAAAATTACTGTGACAGTCACTGCACTATTTCAATTATCCATAAACCGTTACACAACAACATTTACAAAATCAATTTCCATTGCATGAGAAATCAGTTCTTCCGGAATTTTATACCAGGGCTCTGTATTACAATTTAGGCGAGATTTAATTATTAAATTTGATCGGCTATTATTTATAATAGTTTGGATTGTATATAATTATAACGTGCATGTACAGTGTTTTGATATTCATTTGTGTAAGGTGCCCTTGCGATGGTGTAGAAGTTTTACTTAATGTTAAGATATTTACAATCATATTTATTCTGATACCGTGAATACATATATCTACATATATCTAAAGTGTGTAAATGGATTCCCAAGGATGCGAAAGATGAGTTTTTGAATTAATATGTTTTGATTGTTGCGTATTTTTAAATAAATGCTTATTTCTGGTATTTCACAATGCCCACACATACATATTAGATATTGTCTAAAGACGACATTATGTTAACTCTCCGGAAAAATGTGCTGCACTTTGAATTGAAGTTAGCTGACATTTATTCTTACAATCAACTAGCATTTACAATTTTTGTTTTATGAATTGGTATTCCTGGATCAAAATTCGACTAAAAATTAGCCTTTACTGTGCGTACATACGGGAACGAGTGCGATCTATTAGTGTCGAAAGTATATACGCACTCTTACCCCACACAGTGCGGCAACACCATGCGTTTTTCATCATCTCTGTAACCTCTTCACCTGAAAGCTAAATTTTAAAAGATAGGGTTATTTTGCAGCGCGTTTGCAGTAATAATATATCTGAAGTGCGGCTTGTGTTGCATATTCACAAACACAACCGAAACAACAAAAAAAAAAAAAAATTAGGTTCAGAATTTCTTTTTTGTTTTTACGCGGTTAGTATGAAAATGAAGTTTGGTACAAAATAAACGTATAATTTAAAGATTTGCTTCAACGCCTTTTCTATCCGTTTCGCTCCAGCATTCAATATAAAATGAAAATAATATTACACATACATAGACGCGAGCCGCGCTAGAGTTTTGCGTGGAAAGGCAAGTGCAGCTGGAGTTTTGCTGTTGTTGCAAAACGCAGTGGTGGAAAGGCTAAATTAACATATTTCAATTCAGGGAAACAAACAAAATACAGGTAACCCTCCAAGAACACGGTACTTGAAAAATACGAGTTTTGAAGACCATAGATATCTTCCCTCCATTTTTGAGAAATTCTTTTCAAAAAGAATAAAATAATGTTTATGTATATAATATGACGTGCTCATTTATTTTGTTTTTTGTATACCATAACAAAAAACAATTAAAACGTAACGTATTTTTTATTTTTACGTGTTTTGTAGTGTCGGACAGCGCGGTTTCAAAGAACACGGAACCAATTATTCGTGTTCTTCGAGGGTTTTCTGTAAACGTATTCACACTTGTGACAGAAATTTGTACCAAAATTCTGTAGGTTTATCTGTTTTTGTTGCAAAACAACACACATGCAAACAGCAGTTTATGGTAACCACTAACAATCACATTAGACAAAAGTTAGCAAACTCAAAAACTAAAACCGTAAATGTATTATTTACTTGAATTGAGGAAACGAAAGTAAAATTATCAACTAATAATAATTTCCCCCAAAAATATTGAATTCCATTCGAAATTTTATTGTTGTTTAACATGTCTTCAAACCGATAAGATCATAGTGCATTCAGAAAATGTAGAATAAATACATAATATTACAAGACTATATAACCAAAATTCACTTCAGAACCCCAAATTTATTAACCAAACAATTTTGATAGTGCATATTGATTGGATAATCAGTTAAAACGATACACAGTTATTCAGCATGCCCATATTTCAGGAATGCACTCACATGTCGTATAAGAATCCCTGAAATTCATATTAATCATTTAAAAATGACACAGTTCTATGTAAAAATGGTTAAACTTCACCCTTAATTAATATTAAATTTTGAAGTGTAGCTAGCTTCATTAGTCTTTTCTTAAGGCAACAGATTAGAGTTTGCTAACTCTTGTTACAGGCTGGCTACTGCCAACCTGCAGATTTCACTTAAACACATGCAGAGGCCTCCACGGTGATATTTTGCCGGCTAAGTTCTCAGCGAGAATTGCTAGGGTCGTGGGGTTTGAGGCTTACATGGTTCCTGGCTTACACCGTGATGATTACAGAAATTTAAATAAAAAGAAAAAAGAAAACGCAAATAATAATAATACCGGGTTCCGCCGAAATTCTTCGGCCGGAACCTGAGGAACGAACCGAATAATCAAAATAAATTATAAAAATAATAATAATAACGGTAGAGGTGCCTTGGTGCGCGCATCCATTCGAATTCAAACAGGGTTAAACCCTGGTTACGAAATTGGATGCGGGCACCAAGGGACCGCAATCACTATGCCGACACAGGATGGGAAATCCCCCTCATCATACCCAACCGAAAATTTTAATAATTCATTTTATTTACTTAATCTATACTCAAAATAAAATAAAAAAAAACCCAACTTCCCACGCGAAACAAAAGAAAAAAGAGAAAGAGCGAGAGAGAGAAACGAGAGAGAGAGAGTGAGAGCAATGCACATCGAGCGCGCGACTTATGACCGTTATTTCGGCGCTCGATTACAATCAAAAAAATTTATGTATATAAATATGTAAAAAAATTAAAAAATAAATTTATAAAGAATAAAAATTTAAAACAAAAAATGAAATAAAAATAAAAAAAAATAAAAGAAATGTACCTTAATTAATAAAAAACAAAATCTGTTGCGGCCTTGCGCGGCCGTCATGCCTCAGGGTCACCGCCCCGGACCGTTGCGGTGCCTTTCACCGTTACCCAAAAAGGTTGCGGCCTTGATGCCGTCGTTGGGCGACTCCCCGCCTTTGCGCTCGAGCGCGTGCCTGGTTGGGCACAATGTTGCGGGGCCTTACCCCGATACCGATATAATTGGCTCGCGATCGAATGTAATGAATGTCACACCACACTAGTCTCCCACTTTTTATTAACAGGAATTTACTAAACTTTATTTTTTTTGTGTGATCAAAATATCGGTTTCTAATCCAATTTTTTAATTAACAAATTTAAGTTATGTTATCTATACTTCTTGTGTACCAATTAATAGTTTTATTACACAATATCATTTATTTAAACTAGTTTTATAGCACACAAATTTAATCATAAAAAAACATGACGAACACTTCATATTCAAGTAAAACTATAACCAAATGAATTACCGATGGCACGAATATATAAAAAAATCTTCGTCCTTCCGTATACTTGGGTTTTTGTTGTTTTTTCTCGCAAGAATATAAAAAACTAAAAATATTCCGTAATGGCAAATTTTTATTAACCCTTTTTACAATTTTTGTGATATTTATTATTTTTATTAATAATTATCTTATTTAAATCACCTTTGATTAAATTATTTACAATTTAGGATTATTTAAATTATAATTTTATTAAATTTAAATTTTTTTATCACAATAAAGTTCATGATTTTTAACAAAAAAAACAAAACTCGCATCAAAATCAAAAAAACTACACAAAAACCAGATTTTTATGTCTCAAAACCAAAAAAACTCTACTTTTATCAAATTCCAAAACTAGACTGACTTAATAAAAAAACTCTCACGCCGAATAACGCGCAAAACATTCCAGAAAAATTGTCTTTCTTCTCTGTTTCTCGTTTACATCAATTCGCATTGATGTAAACGAGAGGCATATAAGAAAAACATTTTTATGGAATGTTTTACTTTACACACACACTCGATGCGCATTGTTCTCTCTCCCAGCATCTTTCTCACCCTCGCGCCACCTTACAAAAGGTACGTACAAAACAACATCCACAAAAGTGGGGACAACAACCAACATTGAGAACACATAGCAAGTGGAGGCACAAACCCGAGAAAATAACATACAAACAGCGCTTGTTACGATCATGTAATCGTAACAAACGTGGGAACGTCCCACACCCTGAGATGTCTCATACGCCGGGCCTAAAACAAACATAGAGAGAAAACGATTATGCACGGATGTCCTTGGTATGATAAGTACCTAATGATTTGCCATTCAAATCCTCGACGGTGTACGCTATTTGTCCGACCTTGCTGGTAATAACCGCGGGTTTGAATTTTGCAGCTAATTTAGCAGAGAATTTGTTAGTCGCATCGCTCAAAACAAAAGATCGTACAAAGACGGGTTGGCCAACTCGAAAAGAACGCTTATTACTACGCAAGTTGTAATGTTGAGCCCCCTTTTCGTGTGCTACGCGTAAGTAGTGAGTTATACGATCTTTTAGGAGGTTTACTCGATCTGGCTTAGCCCATACCTGGACTTCGTTGGGATCATGTTCATCGAGTAACCGTCGCAATGAGTGATCCGAACCATGCATCGACATATGTTGTCCGAACACGACATAATGAGGGGAATAATGTATCGAATCGTGTATGGCATTACGTAAAGCAGCCGCAATTTCTTGCAAATTTTTGTCCCACTGATTATGATCGTGATCGCTCAAATATGATCGAATGCTGGCAATTAGGGTTCGATTAACACGCTCGGATGCGTTACTTTGAGGCGAATACAAAGGCGTTCGGATGTGCGTTACGCCGTACTTAGCTAACAAGTCTTTAAATAGATTCGAGGTGAACTGCTTCCCATTGTCGGACGTGATTATTTCGGGAACCGAGAACAACAGAAATATTTCGTTTTCTAAGAATCGACACAGCAAAAGAGCAGACGCTTCCCGTAGAGGTTTTACAACGACAAATTTCGAGTAATGATCCAAGATGATAACGATGCAGGTATTACCGAGTTTCGAACGTGGATACGGACCCAAAAAATCAACATACAATTTTTGGAACGGGCGAGTTGACGTGACCTGAGCTCCCATGGCTGGTTGCGTAGAGAAATTAACAGCTTTGTTCATTTTACATTTAGTGCAGCTAGCGACGTATTGTTTGACTTGTTTTGCCATCTGAGGCCAGAAAAATTGACGCTGAAGGCGCTCGAGAGTTTTGCTGCCGCCTAAATGTGCTGAAGTGGGAGGGACGTGTGCCTGTTTGATAAGCGATTGGGTTAAGCTATTCGGAATAACTAATTTCCAGTTCGAAAGATCGGTATCCGTGTATTTAAAACCAAACGAAGGGGATATTAACAGTTTATCATCCTGGATTCTGTAGTTGTGCGAACAGTCTTTTAATGAACGAATTTTCGCGATCTGATCGACGTAATTTGGATCTTGGAACGCAACCGAATTTTGATCAACGTGTAGAATGGGGACCGAAGAAGGTATTAACGCATTCACGGAAGGGTCGATATTTTTACTCGACAAGACTGGATCTTCAAATTGGGCACCAGGATCAGGCGTGCTCTTACTTTCGGAATCATCCTCACAAAGAGCGGATTCCTCCGGAAAAGCTCGAGACAACGCATCAGGTACAATGTTAACTGACCCTTTTCGGTATCCAATCTGGAAATCCAGCGCTTGGAGTTTAAGGCTCCATCTCGCCAAACGTCCGGAGAGGTCTTTTTGACTCATTAACCAGCGTAAACTGGAATGGTCGGTATAAATGACGAACGGATAGCCTTCCACGTAAGGACGGAATTTTCGCACGCTGAGGACGGCAGCGTAGCATTCCAGCTCGGTCACCGAGTAGTTTCGCTGCGCCGCATTGAGCTTATGGGAATAAAACTCAATGGGCCGCTCCACCCCCTCGGTGTCCACCTGAAATAAGACACTACCGACCCCAACGGCACTGGCATCACACTGAATAAAAAAGGGTTTTGTATAATCAGGATGCGTCAAAACTGGGGCAGTTGACAAGGCGGTTTTGAGAGCGTTAAAGGAAGAATCAGCAGCTGCAGACCAACATACTTTAGTGTTTTTACCAGTAAGATCGGTGAGAGAAGAAGCTAAGGAGGCGAAATTCGGAATGAAGCGACGGTACCATCCGCACATTCCCAGAAAACGTCTAATCTGTTTCGTCGTTTTCGGAATAGGGTACTCCAGAATAGCTTTACATTTATCTGGGTTTGTACGGAGGCAACCATCACCCACAATATAACCTAAATAGTCGACTTCTTTCAACACAAACTTACTTTTCGTCAAATTGATTGTTAAACCAGCATCCGACAGATATCCAGCAACCTGTTGAAGCAAATCGAAATGTTCGGCCAGAGTGGAGGATGTGACCAGAAGGTCATCGAGGTACACAAAGACCTTATCGTGTAGCTGGTACGGGATCACGCGGTGCATTAAGCGACAAAGCGTCTGTGGGGCGTTGCATAAGCCAAACGGCATCACCTTGAACTGATACAAGGGCCGTCCAGGAACCGTAAACGCTGTTTTATCGCGGGATGCTGGGTCGAGTGGGATCTGCCAAAAGGCATCCTTCAAATCAATCGCCGAAATGAATCGGGTGTGTCCCAAACGACCCAACAATCCGTTGATTATGGGCAGCGGATACGCATCCTTGACGGTTGCCTTGTTCAGTTCTCTA
The DNA here is from genome assembly GCA_932526605.1 of Nephrotoma flavescens. NCBI lineage: Eukaryota > Metazoa > Arthropoda > Insecta > Diptera > Tipulidae > Nephrotoma > Nephrotoma flavescens. Next base: position 184,359,272 of record OW052221.1, on the reverse strand, counting down.
GCATCCAAGCACAGACGAACTTTGCCATTGGCCTTACGCACCAACGTGACCGGTGAACACCAGGAACTTTGTGACTCCTCGATGACCCCCAAAGACAACATCCTATCCAACTCGGCATACATGAGTTTCTGGATAGCTGGGGATACGGAATAAAAACGTTGTTTGACTGGCTTTGCGGAACCGACATCGATCATATGAGTGATGAGGGATGTGCGGCCCAAACCTAAAATATCGCTGCTCGGGAAACATTCGCGGATAAGATCCAATTTACGACGATCACTAGATGTTAAAATATGAAATTTGGGTGTGTTGGTAGTTTCACCTAATTCGTCCGAATTATTTAACGCGGAGATTTTTGGGGAAATTCCAAAACGATTCCAAAAATCTATACCCAAATAAAGCGGTTGTTCTAAGGAAGGAACAACATGAAAATTCATAGTTTGAGTAATTCCATTAAACTCGACGTTAGCCCGTATGTAACCAAATACTCGTTGGACTTGACCACTCGCGGTAGTTATCGTGGATGGAAAATTATGAAACTCTACGAATGGATTGGACAAGATTTTCTCCGATCCATTCCCGAGAACACTGACACTCGCCCCGCTGTCGAGAAGACCCTTAAAAGGGATCTTATTTATAAAGACCTGGGCGTAAGGCCGAGTGTCACTACCCTCGGAGAACAAAACGGAGGAAATCACGTCGTTTCTCATTGTAGCGCGGTGGTTCCAATATTTCTTGGAACGTTTTAAACGATCTAACTTAGCTAACGACGGAGAATTATAAAAAAACTTTAGAGCGACAGGAAGGGAAGGGGAATTTGGTGGAGAAGAAGGATCGGGAAAGGAATCATTACTGGCAGACGAGTTTACTTCTTCATCGGATTCGACGGGGAGCGGAGTTCCGCGTTTGTGTTGCTCGCTGCATTCTTCTGGATCAGTTTGAGTGGCTCTATCCTCTGTCCTATCAGCAGTCTGGGTGGAGGTAGATTTGATCTCGGTACACGCCGTCTGAGTGGCCGTTGTGGTGACGACATTTTTACCGTAAGGCGAATGCTGTATATAATCTGATCTCGAGTTGTCTGTTGAGATTTGTCCTCCAGGACGTCTCGCCGCTGCCGATGGAAACCTGCTCCCCTTGTGAATTGCGGATACTGAGTTATCGGGTAGAACATCAGTCAAGAGATAATTCTCATAAGAGTCATATGCTCCAACATCATCATACGGACTGCCTGATGACTCATTGATCACGCGTCGTGGATGGATTGCAGGGTCCGCCGTAGCTTTGATCCGCCTGAAAGACTCCTCCCAAGCAGAGCAACTTTTGATCAGCTCATTTATGGTGCTAAACCGACGATCGGTGAGATGAAACTGTAAGTCTGGCTTCATATTCGCCATTAAAATTTCGATGAGCTCCTCGTCCGAATACGGTGTACGACATTGTAGCGTTAGACTCCACACTTGATCGAAGAAATCTAGGAAACTTTCGTTGGGTCGTTGTTTGCGTGCCTCGACGGTTCGCCGGATTTCGTAATTGGTGCGACGGTCTTTAAAGCGCTCGATGATACCGCTTCGTACATCTGTCCAGGTAGCGTTCGGATTATGTTTGCGGAATGTCCAATACCACTGCAAGGCGATATCTTTCAGGATGGTATGTAGCTCGAATAACAAGGTTTGGTCGGACAATCCGCGAGACGAAGCGATGGTGTCTACCTGAAACAGGAACATGTCGATGGAGATGTCCGAAGGAGATCCAGTGTAATTGAGGCCGCTTTCAGACAATAAAGGCTGGTCGGTAAAGTTTTGCTCCAACTCATCTTGATCTAGTAAGGTGATATCCATTTTGGATGATGAAAGGATATGGGGTTAAACTCGCTCGATTTAATTTGGCGAAGAAAATTAAACTCAGAATGCAATCTTTATTAAATTTATCACTAGTATACAACAAAAATTAATTCGATTAGTTTTAAATGAAACAGAAGGTTCCAAATAAAATAGTTCGGAATAATTCCACAAACACAATAACAAAAAAAAATATAGAAAGAAAAAAATAAATATAAATATTAAATATAAATGAAATAATACAAGAAATTTGGTACTAGGGATGAAGCCGCGATCCACTAGAAACCTGAGGCCCGTAATCCCCAAATTTAACGACGGGATATTTGACGAGAAACCCTCGAAAGCGGTACCTTATCGTAACCTTCCTTTGGAGGGGCTCGTTAAAAAACATTTTCAATATCCAAAATAAAAAACTAATAATAATAATAACGCGAAAATCAAACTACCAACACACCCAATAGTACGCCGATAGTGAAATAATACAACCAAAAAAACAAATCATATATATATAAAAAAAACAAAACTACCAACACATCCACCCAGTGGTGTGCAAGCAGATAATAAATTCCAACAAAAAAAACGATACGAAGAAAAAAAATGAAGTACTAATCAAACCGTGGGTTCAAATACAACCCATAGATCGATAAACCAAAATCAAAAAAATATCGAAATATCAAAAATAAAATCAAATAAAATCAAAATATATCATAAGTATCAAAATCAAATCAAATGGAATCGAATAAAATCGAAGATATCAAAAATATCAATCAAAAAAAAAGAATCAATAAAATAAATATATCAAAAATAAATTTGTATACAATCAACAAAACGGCTGGTATGATGAGAGTGGAAGTCCCACTCCGTGTCGGCTAAATAATAAAAAAAATAAGAATAATAATAATAATAATAAAATGTTCTGTTCCTCAAATTTCGGTCGAGAAATTTCGGGGAAGGGAAGAAATGAAGCTACACTAAACTCCAGACAAATGACATCCGAGCTCCACCACAATCGAACACAACATAGTGGAAATGGGAAGGAGCTCGGAAGTCGGATGTCCGAAGAATAGGGGTATGACACCCCCATCTACGCGCAATCAAACAGCCCGTGCTGGTTGCGATCGCAGAGGGGGAATGTCAACCGGGAGACTGGCTTTGGTGTGCGCGTCCAGGCGAAGTCAAACAGAGAAGAACACTGGTTTCGGCGCTGGACACGCACGCCAAAGGGAGTGAAGCTACAAATCATAAAAAAAATCAAAAAAATTTAAAATTCGCGAAATGTTTGGGCGCCACTGTTACAGGCTGGCTACTGCCAACCTGCAGATTTCACTTAAACACATGCAGAGGCCTCCACGGTGATATTTTGCCGGCTAAGTTCTCAGCGAGAATTGCTAGGGTCGTGGGGTTTGAGGCTTACATGGTTCCTGGCTTACACCGTGATGATTACAGAAATTTAAATAAAAAGAAAAAAGAAAACGCAAATAATAATAATACCGGGTTCCGCCGAAATTCTTCGGCCGGAACCTGAGGAACGAACCGAATAATCAAAATAAATTATAAAAATAATAATAATAACGGTAGAGGTGCCTTGGTGCGCGCATCCATTCGAATTCAAACAGGGTTAAACCCTGGTTACGAAATTGGATGCGGGCACCAAGGGACCGCAATCACTATGCCGACACAGGATGGGAAATCCCCCTCATCATACCCAACCGAAAATTTTAATAATTCATTTTATTTACTTAATCTATACTCAAAATAAAATAAAAAAAAACCCAACTTCCCACGCGAAACAAAAGAAAAAAGAGAAAGAGCGAGAGAGAGAAACGAGAGAGAGAGAGTGAGAGCAATGCACATCGAGCGCGCGACTTATGACCGTTATTTCGGCGCTCGATTACAATCAAAAAAATTTATGTATATAAATATGTAAAAAAATTAAAAAATAAATTTATAAAGAATAAAAATTTAAAACAAAAAATGAAATAAAAATAAAAAAAAATAAAAGAAATGTACCTTAATTAATAAAAAACAAAATCTGTTGCGGCCTTGCGCGGCCGTCATGCCTCAGGGTCACCGCCCCGGACCGTTGCGGTGCCTTTCACCGTTACCCAAAAAGGTTGCGGCCTTGATGCCGTCGTTGGGCGACTCCCCGCCTTTGCGCTCGAGCGCGTGCCTGGTTGGGCACAATGTTGCGGGGCCTTACCCCGATACCGATATAATTGGCTCGCGATCGAATGTAATGAATGTCACACCACACTAGTCTCCCACTTTTTATTAACAGGAATTTACTAAACTTTATTTTTTTTGTGTGATCAAAATATCGGTTTCTAATCCAATTTTTTAATTAACAAATTTAAGTTATGTTATCTATACTTCTTGTGTACCAATTAATAGTTTTATTACACAATATCATTTATTTAAACTAGTTTTATAGCACACAAATTTAATCATAAAAAAACATGACGAACACTTCATATTCAAGTAAAACTATAACCAAATGAATTACCGATGGCACGAATATATAAAAAAATCTTCGTCCTTCCGTATACTTGGGTTTTTGTTGTTTTTTCTCGCAAGAATATAAAAAACTAAAAATATTCCGTAATGGCAAATTTTTATTAACCCTTTTTACAATTTTTGTGATATTTATTATTTTTATTAATAATTATCTTATTTAAATCACCTTTGATTAAATTATTTACAATTTAGGATTATTTAAATTATAATTTTATTAAATTTAAATTTTTTTATCACAATAAAGTTCATGATTTTTAACAAAAAAAACAAAACTCGCATCAAAATCAAAAAAACTACACAAAAACCAGATTTTTATGTCTCAAAACCAAAAAAACTCTACTTTTATCAAATTCCAAAACTAGACTGACTTAATAAAAAAACTCTCACGCCGAATAACGCGCAAAACATTCCAGAAAAATTGTCTTTCTTCTCTGTTTCTCGTTTACATCAATTCGCATTGATGTAAACGAGAGGCATATAAGAAAAACATTTTTATGGAATGTTTTACTTTACACACACACTCGATGCGCATTGTTCTCTCTCCCAGCATCTTTCTCACCCTCGCGCCACCTTACAAAAGGTACGTACAAAACAACATCCACAAAAGTGGGGACAACAACCAACATTGAGAACACATAGCAAGTGGAGGCACAAACCCGAGAAAATAACATACAAACAGCGCTTGTTACGATCATGTAATCGTAACACTCTTTCCTTTCCAAGTTTTTTTTCTGTTTTTTGTAAGGTAAAAGGAAAATGATTTCTAATGTGAGAGTTCTGTTACGATCGATTCAAGTTCAGCTCAGGCCATACTTGTTTCGCTACCTTGCCAGTTGGACTGGCGATCCACCTGGCATTTGCCAGCGCAACTGCTTCCCTATGGCTTGCTGCTTTCAGCACAGACATAGGCCTTCCTACACATTCTCTCCCTGATTCCAGTTGATGAGCTTACTTGCTAACTCGTCTGCCCTGCAATTTCCCTCAACGTCAGAACGGCCCGGAACCCAGACCAACTGGGTATTGAAATGCTCACTCATCTCAACTCTACCGTTGAGGGGAAACTGAATCCAGCGAAAGAATGGCCGCCCGACGGTCCACAAAGATAGTGATATCAGTTAATGATATCACATTATGCTTCAACCAGTTCATGACCTCTTCAATCGCTATAACTTAAGCCTGGTACACACTGCAGTACTCGGGCAGACGAAAGGATAAACTTACATACCCCACAGAATATACCAGCTCTCACTCTACCATCGAGCTTGGAGCCGTCGGTGAAGAATTTAACTGTCCCGGTCTCCATAACGAGACCACTATTCCAACCCTCTCTATAGGGGATAATCCTTTAAAAACCTTAGAATCTTACGAAACCTTAGAATCTTACGAAATTCGAAAATCAATATTTCTTAACCAAAATATCCTTAACGAACAGAGAGAAATCCGGTTCTCACCAATTACAGACCCCGCCCTTTTCTATTCTCACGTACGCAATAACATACCTTGAATTTTGTTACTCAACCTATGACTCATCGCCTACCTGCGCGATCCGTAGATTAATTTTTATTGCTTATTTTTTCCCTCCATTTATTTTTATTTATATTTTGCTTTTTTCTACTATATAACAAAAAATTTTTACTAATACAATTCAGTAGATACTCCTGATGATGACCTAACAAGTCGAAATCGATCGAGTGATTTTTTAAACTTTTTGAAAAATATTCTGCGAAACAAAAACAAGTGATTAATAAAAATGTGTTTATTAAGTATCCTTTAAAAACTTGTCGAAGCACAAACGTGGTGTTTGGCAGTCTAGATTCACCAGTTCATGCCTCACTGAATTAACTATAGTTGAGTGCCCTTTTTGAAGGCACTTCCAACCCGAAGTCGCTGAGAGCCGGGCTGCTGTGTTAACCGCCATTTGCTTGTCGATAATATCCAACGGGAGAAGGTAAAGCAAAACATCTAGGGAACCAGTTGGGGTCGTTTTCAGCGCCCCACTAACGAGCAAACAGGCTGCCCTCTGCACCTTCGCCATCATCCTATATGATACTTTCTCCGCTATCATACACTCGCACCATACAGCAGCATGGACCTTACAACTGCCGTGTAGACCCCTTCCATTCTATCACAGAAGCGCCTCCACGAAATCCTCTGCACATTCCTTACCTCCCTTTTGTATGCTCTGAGGCATTCCTTATAGAAATCCCAGACCTGACTGTCTTTAGATCTTTTCGCTCTATTGAAGGTTTTTACTTCCCCCTCAGCTTTGTTAAAAGACAGGCTACCCTCATAGAGGTATTGCAAGCCGTAGTCAGAGTGTTCGCCAATGAATCCACTTCACTACCGGTATCGGGGAGTCCTGGAACTCTAGATGGAATAATGCCCTCCAATACCTCCCTATATAAATGCCATACTGTCCTCCTGGGATTTCTGAACACGTACTGTTTTGTAGTATTGAGATTAAGCTTAACGTTATATAACGATGGTCGGAGAAGGAATGCTCCATCCCTTGATCATCGATGAGATAAATTCGGAGACCAGAGTGAAATCCAGAACCTCCTGTCTCTTACTAATAATAAAGGTGGGTTCCTGGTCTATATTACTAATAGTGAGGTTAGTTCTTAAGAGAAATTTAAAAAGTGACTCACCCTTGTCATTTATATCCGAGCTACCCCAGATGGTATGGTGCGCGTTGGCGTCGTACTCCAGGATAACCCCCAACTTCATTCTTTCTGCATCAGAAACTAGTGCCCCCAGTGTATCTGGCGGCACTGACATCCCGGTCCATGTATGTGGCTTCTACCCAGAATCTTCTCCCCTCCGTCTCTAGACAGAACGCAGTAATGTCCCCATTGCTATACTGTGGAAGTAGAAAACATTTATGTTATTCCCACCAATATACAAGATCTACTCTTTTCAGTCCCATAAGCGTGAAAAAGGGTGTAACCCTTCGCTCGCAAACCGTAGATCTTGTTATTCAAGCCGTAGATCCAAGGTCCTTGGATCAGAAATATTTGATCGCCAGACTTACCCAATGTGAGAAGTAGCGCTGCCGAAGCAGCCTTGGTGTGATGTAAGTTTATCTGCACAAACCTAATCATTGATAACAGTATTCACTTACCTTACCGACTCGGTGGAGTCGACGGTACTCTTCGTCCCATTCCCTCCGCAGTCCCTGAAGTTAAGCAGGTTCACCTCTCCCCCCTCGGAATCCGATGTATCTTCCTGTCAAGGGATAGTCGGTCCCTAAGGTCGCTAGTCAACCCCTCCCTCGGGTTCGCCACTAGATGCAGTGTTTCCGCTGGAGAGATACCACTCCTCGCGCTTCCCACAGCAGGCTGGATTTCTTCCTCCCGCTTCTCAGGCTGTCCAGTAGTTCGTTTCGCTCCAACCTCGTCCTTCCTGAACAATTTCAGAGTGACGGGGCCGAAGCCGAAGTTGATAACTCTTTTGGGTTTTGACAGGGGAGCCAGGAATTCCTTATTGATTACGATGATTGATGATCTGAAATTGTCCTTAGGCTCCTCCTGCTTCACAATTTTCCAGTACTCTGTAGAGAGATCCGGATTGCAAACCTGGATAATCCTCAGGGATTCATCCAGATTAGCCGGCTCCGTGGGGAGCCAGACCATTGCCCACAGCCTGCTGGGTATTTCCTCTTTGGGAATTGCCTTGAGCTTAGCTCCCGGCCATACCTCGCCTACCTCTTCGATCGCCTTCCTATATTAGAAGACCGATCGTTGATCAGCGCACGCGGTCAACTTCAGCCGTCACTGATACCAATCCGCATCCCTGCATATTGGTGGTGGTCCCGGATGTTGTCGTAGAACCCTGAGGAAAACAAGGTTCAATGCATTGGATACCGACCTCCATTTTTCCCTGGTGATGCTCCCACCTTCATGGCTCTCGTCCACGACGGCTAGCACCACCTTACCCTCCTTCACCACGTTGCTGAAGAGCTTAGGCCCCTTTCCCGACTGTTCCACCTGAACCTTGGACCGTTTCGTTTTGGAATCCAACTCCTACTCGCCAGACCTATGTCTTTTCGACCCAAGGTCCTCCTTTCCGAGCTTTACTAACATCGGCAATGCAGCTCTTTGCCCACTCAACCTTTTGCCTCTGTCCCTCGGTGCACTGCTCCTCCGGGACTGTGGCCAGTCTATCCAAGGTACGGAAGGCCGAACGCCTAGTCCTATACCTCCGAACTGAAGGATCAATGACCTTCTCCTTCTTACCGCTGCCACTAGGACCTGGCTTGCAAGCCTCGGAACCAGTTTTAGCCCCACTGATGGCTGGAGTCGCTGACCTCCCCATCCCCACCAGCACTTGAGAAGTGCTGGCCACTTCTTTTGTTTTTGTTTTATTTTGTTATTCCATGTTGTGTTCCCACGAATATCAGAGAAAATGATGGTCACCCCGTGTAGAGATCCGTATACCCGGGGAAGGCTAGATACAACTGGAGGTCGCCAGGTATCCAGAGCGTTCCGTTCACGCGCCATCAGTTCGCACTTCAATGCTGGGTATCACAGGCACTCAGAATTTAGTGAACTGAGGTTAACCACTCCCCAGTTTCCCCAGTTCCCTGAAACTCTCCTCCCAGCACAGCTTCGGTTGGGGGCGGCTTACTTAATTCACGGCTAAAATACCTATCGATAGGCCGTCCACTATTCACCAGTTGTGACACTCCCCCCTGAACTTTGCTAAAAACATTTTGAAGAAAATATAAATATTCTAAAGTAATCTATCTCATCTTCGCCTGAAGATGGACAATTGATGTCATTGTTTTATATAGAATGTTGACCTTTACATCTGGAAGAAGTAACGGTGTTATTTTAACACATGTTCAATACCTTACTAAAGAGTGATTAGTGGTTTTTTAACCGTTCCGCGTGGGAATTAAATGTTTGAATTACTATCAGCTAAGAAATGTCCTACTTACATCCCTATTGGTCATGTATCAGAGCTTTATCAAAAATTAGCTTTACAATCCCATTTAGATCGCACATATCGAATTTCAAAAAAAAAGGCTAAGAAATGGCATAAAAAAGTTCGAATTAAAGAGTTTTAACTTTATTTTTTTAAAAAAATATCTGTGCACAATGTGCTGGATGTACTTTATACAAATAGCATCTAAAATAGTTCACGATGCCTTGTTAAAGTTTGTATTTTGTAATGACGTACACGTGTACGTTACTCCGCAGTAGAGATGATTTAATGCATTACGTACACGTGTACGTCATTCCACGCGGAAGGGTTAATTATTATATTTTAGAAATAAATTACAATAATTATTTCATACAATAATTTTATTTAAATAATATCGTCAATTTTGAATGACATCTTAACAAAGATAAATCATGTGCCAGTTAGAGATAGTTTATAACCATAACTAATGTAACTTCATTGGTAATAATTTTTTATAGCAGTTCAACGAGTTCAACAAGTAAGAACATAAAAAAATGTTTATCTTTTACAACATACAGCAGCAGGCATACCTTGTACAACGCTGGAGTAAATACTGGAGTAGCAAACCAACTATTGCGCTGAGCCGGCCAGTTACCGAAGGTTGAAATTCATCCTCAACTGTATTCAAATTTCATAATTTGCGATTTTCACAAGTCAATACCACCCGTATGTAGCAATTAATAATATTATGTGAGATTGACAATTAGTCAATTAATCATAAAATAAAACTGAAAACATATTGTTTCTTGCCTGCCATTATTATATTGACACTGCGAATGAGACTAAAAGTATGCATAATAGTAAATAAAGACAAAATAATCAAAGATCACAGTAAATCGTCGCGGTAGATTGATACCACATTGCCACAAAGTATAATGAAATTATAAATAAAATACTCGTGTACTCTTAGATTGGTTACGTTCATTATATTGAAAGAAATGATTCTTTAGGTCTTAATAACATCATTAAATATTAACACGACCTAGAAGTGGAAATTACTTTTGTTCATTGCTCGCCTGTATATAAAGACAATATTGACATATAGCATATCTGCAAATTATAATACACTAAATCTATGTCCATCTATCATTAGTTTTCTTATTGTATCGACTATCGTCATACGAACGTACAAACTACACTCCACACATTTAATATTTCTGAATTCCACGAAACTGGAAATTACCAAAAACAACAACATTAACACCATAAACGTTTATGTTTAAACATAAACCTTTATGCTTTATACAATATTCGATTCATCCAATTTATAAACGATATACATAAATAAAAAAACATAACTCGATGAAATCTTCTGCCCTAAAATTCCGAACATTAACATTTAACACAATGTAAAATTATTAAGAAAACTTTTCTCTTTTGTTTTAGTTTGCGAACCCTTTATACTTTTAATCAAACTCGTTACTTTTGATGTGGAAGTGGAAGCAAACTATATTTTATTTAAAATACAGAGTGATTAATTATTTGTGATGTAACACCTTGTACGAATCTGCGGTAGAAAGAACTACTAAAATTCGTCTGAGCACACACATGTAAAATAGGACGAAAATAAGACTGACATTTATCACAATATGATATATATAGACTGCTATGAAGTTATTCCAGACTTTCATCACACTATTTTAAAAAACAATACCACTAGCCAGCACAAGTGTTAAAAAATTCCTCCCAGAGTATTTTACTTTCTATACATACACCTAATACTTACGTATTTTACACCATCTAATATGCGTATTACGCGATTTTGGTTTTCATTCCTTGCCTTTTTCAATTTGTACTCATTACTTTATTTACTCTTAGGATCTTTATAAGCAGGAAATTCTTTGGAAGTGTTCAATTATACTGTCTAGAGAGGGTCGACCGATTTCCAAACATAAGCCGTTATTCTACGGATTTGTGCCATTGAAATTGATAAAGAAAAAACAAAAAAACTACAATCCGATTTTACACAATTTTTTAGTTCGATTGGTATTAAAAACAACATACTAGCACAAACCCGAAAAACAAAACACCTTCAACTAGACTTGGATGTCTTTCTGTCCCAAAACCATCCTGAGCAGTGCATCCATATTATCATCGTCTAACAGCATTCCAGTCGTGCAGTATAAGATAGCGGGCCTTTACCAGCGGACAATAAGGGATTACAAGTTGCAGCACAATCTCAAAAGAGAATTTGTTTGTATTTTATTACCAACGCAATTTTTTTTATTCATTTTTAAACTCTTTTTTCACAAAATAAAAAGTGATCCTTAAAATTACAATTTGATTGAACTCCAAAGTAAAGGAACTCGACATATGGAATTGAATAATATTCTGTGTTTCCGCTATTTTTTACGGAATTACGATAAAAATGGGATAGTAGTATTGCTCTGGGATTTTAAAGTGAGTTTACGACAAAGTTCTAGGATCTGTTCATGCTGGACTAAACTTGGTCATTTCATAAAAAATCCTTATGAAATTTAGTTTCTAGATTGATTTTGAATTTAAATAAATATTTTAGAAGAAAATATGGTATCTGTGCATTCTACAAGAATAAAATTGATTTTAAGCTGGAGAGAACTCGGAAATTTTCGTCGCATACACGGATAGTTTGGACAAAATTTATCGTTTTTTGATTTTCTCCGGCCATATAAGTTCTTCTCATTTTCTGGCCAATATCTCAAAAACTACCACTATACCAATACTTTGTTTATAACTAATAGAAAAACAAGCGATATTATTGCATACTATTGGTGAACATTTTAACCGATAAATTTCCCCCAAACTTTTCTTATAGTCTCAATAGAAAAACATTCGAAAGTATTAGTTGTAAGTGGAAGTTTTTGAAATATTGGCCAGAAACTGCAAAGAACTTATGTGCCGCATAAATTCAAAAAATTATAGTGAAAATTCCAACCCATAAATTGTCCCCAAATTTTCCTTGTATGTAGTGTAAGTATGACCTTCGAATCCTCGAGAAATTAGAGCCGGCAACATTCTTTTTTCATTTATCATATTTCGGCAACTGTGATTTACTAGTCTAACACTGACTTAGTTAAACTTAACCAATTATATAATTGTGAAACCCAAACCAAAAATCTATACACTGTTAAATTTATTTTGGCTTTTTTGGATAAAATTTCTACTTTTTTTATCGATCCTAGAAATGTTGACGGGGCTTCACCTATATAACCCGATAGCTCAGTCAAAATCCTATATGTGTGGTGAACTGGATTTAACTACGATGAGTTTCAACTTACCAGCGTCTTTTAATCTTTTGTGTGGATTTCAACTTTTCAATTTTCTAATGGTAAAATGAACAGGTTTCGGTTACGTTTGATATTTAGTGTGAAATACACGACTTAGAAGTTTGATGCGTTTGAATAAATTTTCAACTTTTATTCAAACATAGGATTGTAGTGAACGGGATCTAGTTATTATAATTTTGAAGTACATAGTTTAAACACATTTTTAAATTTACGGTTATATTGTCTGCTACGTTTCAAGGCGACAACAACGGATGATCAATAAAGTGTTCCATCAACCACCATCCGGTGTACGTCGTAGAGGAAGACCCCAACTGCACTTGCATTAGGGTGTCGAAACTGGAGAACGATAGTTCAGGCGGGATAGCCCCTTCATGAGAAATGAAACCTATAGAAAGAGAGGGAGAGTGAGGTTATATTGTCTATCCCCGAATGTTCAAGGATTTTCTTTCATAAAACACTTGAACATTTCTATAATAGGCGATATAACCGTAAACGTAAAAATGTCTTTGACTAGTTAAAAATCACCATAAATAGACCCCTTTCAACACCCTCATAAGGTTTGGCTGGGCTATTGGACCATGTAGTGAGACCCCGAACATCTATAGGATCGGTGAAACAATATTTCAAAATTTATTCAAATTCATAAAATTTCTAAGTCGTGTATGGCCAAACCCTGTTCGAAATATCGGGGGTTGAAACTTTCAACCATCTTGTAATATAAACGTGACCCTGTGAAAGTCTCTAGGATTTCAGCTATTCGATAATTTTTACAACAAATTGGGTTGGTAGCTTATTTGGAAATGTCAATTGGGAAAAATTTTGATGGGGGAAAATACCAAAATTTCCGATTTAAATTAAAATTGAAAATAAAGAATTCTAAAATTTTGGAAACGTTTTCACAATATTGATCGAACATGTTCTGACCTATTCGAATATATTATGGTGTTCATAACAGTTTAACAACATTAAAAAAAGATTTAGGGTTGCTTCACATAATTCGTCAAAATATTTCTTACACTTTGGTCGATTCCAAGAATTTTAGAGGTGTTACCAGGTGTAGGTATCATTAATCGCTTTCACACGTGCTACTACACTACAGAAGTGGATTTGATATTTCCCTCATACGCCCTTTCACAAGCGTTTGTACTCTTATTTCGTGCGGAAATTAAGAGACGAAACCACAAATTTGTGTATAAGCATACACACTTAAAAAAATTAATCATATGCGATGCAAATAGTATCGCATATGACTCCGTCTCAACTTTGTATCGTTTTATGATGCAAACTTTGCATCGAACGTAACCAAATTTAAGATGCATCAAAAGCCGATGCTACTTACGTTAATTTGTGAACGAAGCAATCTGTATCGGAATTAAAAGTTACTTCCTCTATTGTATTTTTGATGTAGCCTATATTAAAATTCAACATATGATAGACCTGATTTAACAATGATGCATTTTGTATCAAATTTATTAGTGGTTTGCAATTTAGCATATATTCAATTAGACGGAAGTTGCATTAAAAACCGAAACTATTACTAGTGTTTAATTTATTAACAACGCAACATGCATCTAAATTGAAAGCTACTTGCATCATTTTTTTTATGTAAATTGAGTAAAAGAAATTTTTGAATTTTGTTATAAATAAAACTCGTTAGTTTTATTTTATAAACTTCATGAGATTTCAAAATCTCTGTCTAAAAATGAAGTCATAGTCACAGTGCGCTCACCAAACTGCAAATATATGAAAAACATTTTAAGCTTATATTAAAAGTATACACAATGCCTTAGCGAATTATTATAAATTCGCTAAAAAATAAAAAACCCCAGATTATATAGAAATTATTTTTCGACACACTACTGCATTAGTTTTAAACGCAATTGCATCGTAAATATTTTCAATGCATACTTTGCATCAGAATTTGATGCACGATTGCATCGTATATGCCCTGATGCAAGGGTTGCATCATAAATCGCAGCAAAATTTTTAAGTGTGTACGAAGCGAAAAACACAATTTTGAATAAGTGTGCTGTCGTTTGTTATACGTGTATGTGTGTTGTTTTTGTGACCATAGACATCAACATTTATCAAAACGGGTGGAATCGGTTCAAATTTTTGGTGCTTTCACTCCTTTTTTGTGACATTTTCCCATGGTATCTAGATGGGGAATTTGACAAAAGCAAAATTCTAAGTTTTGAGGAAAGTGAATTAATTTGTTACGTGATGTTTTATTTAACACGAAATGTTTTACAATTTTTTTTTATAAAATATAAAATTTGTTAATTTATAAAATATAAAATTATTAACCTAAAATCAAAACATTGCGAATGGTGTGGCGCAACGTCCGAGCAAATTTGTTTGTTACTAATACAAAAACACATTTATTCTACACTATTGCGTTCCGGTAATTCTTCTCTCCTGTCGATATTTTTGGACCAAAATAGGCGTACAGGATTATACAGAAGTGATAGCAACACCTCTAGTGGTATGTGTTTGAAACCTTGGTTGACAGAAATTCATTATTTGTTTACAAGAACAACATTCAATTAAAAATCTTTAAAATCACAACAGAACTCTCACAATAGAAAAAAAAAATTGCCTTTACCATTTGCCTTAAACTTTTACCTTAAGAGTATCTCTCACAATGAGCCCAAAAAAAATTTAATTGAAGCCAACTTCGTTTTATTTATCTTCATACTAATGATATTTTTGAAATTGTATTTTGCATTATTAATTATAATTTTAAGATATATTAAACCGATAAATTAGTTTTTATTTGCTTTTTAACATGTTTTGTCTGTAAAATGACAACAAAAACCCTGATTTTGAAATTTAGCTAACTTCATTAGTCTTTTCTTAAGGCAAAAGTTTAGAGTTTGCAAACTTTTTCCTTAAGGTAAACACGAATTTTTTTTTTCTCAAGTTTTATTTTCAAACAAACTAAGGCAAAAGGAAAAGTTTTTCTATTGTGAGAGCTCTGTAACTATAATTAATTGAAACACATTGAACATATCGAAAGAATTTGCCCTGTCTGGTTCGTATCACTGGATAGTGAATATCGATATAGAATTTGATATCTGACGGTTACAACACCAAATCTCGTAATTCACACCGCTTCCGAAATATTTGCGGAAATACCGCAAATAATCTCTGAATAATTTCTTAATGTTTACGAAATACTAAGAAACTACTGGAATATTCCTGAAATATTCCGACTAATACTAAATCACAACCACAAATAATTTTCACAATTATTTATTAATCCACTATTTACACCATTTACAATTTTTAATTACACCATTTTTTTCACTTGCCACTATATCGCAACAATATATCGCACTGTAAATTTTCACTTGTAACCTTTCGCGTACGGCAGATTCGTCAAATGACTAACTGAGACTCACTTATACTGTGTTAGTTTTCTTATTACATCGCAGCGATCAGAGGAAAGAAATGTTTAGTTGATTTGCTAAAAGGTTTGAAAAAAATCACATAGAAAAATCGAAACATCCAAGCGAGCAGAATAATCAAATAATTGTATCTACTCCTGGGAAAGTAAAATTCATAATTACATACAGTAGGTAAAAAATAATAGGTGTGAATGAAAAAATGCACAAATATCGCAATTGTCGGATGATAAGAAAAATTAAAGAAAATTGGATGATTGTATTTTATAGTTTAGTCACCACTTAACATTTTACATCCAAAAATTATTAACATAGGTTCAAGGATGCTTTATTTAATTCAAGTTTTTGTTGAATAAAAAATAATAGGTGTTCGGATTTTGAATAAACCATTGTTTTGTCCTCTTCGAGGTGTGTTTAGGATCATTGTCCTGATGGAAACTCCAAGAAGAGGGCATATTTTCACTTGCATAAGGGAGCATAATTTTATTCAATATATCGATGTAAACATATATCTTGTGTCATAATCGTTTTTATCCAATAAATCGAACCTACATCGTACCAGAAAAACGTCCCCATGCCACGATACTTCCACCTCTACGCTTAATAGCTTTTTGGTATGTTTTGGGTTGAATTCCTGATTTGTTGGTCGTCTTACGTAATATTTGGAGTCAGACCCAAACAAATTTATTTTTGATTCGTCACTCCAAAGTACACTACGCCCATTTTATAGGTTTTCTTTCCCACTTTGCCACGTGTGTCTTACTGATGTGGGTACCTTTCTGGCCGACCGCACCACTAAATATTTCTCGCGTAATCTACTAAAAATAGTTTGATATTACAAACGGGTCCATTTTGGCTATTCTTACCATCACTCTGCCATTCGTAGTAGTAGTAGTTTACCTTTTTCTCCCTCTGCTTTCACTAGATTTTTGCGGCTTTGAGGCATTTGTGATCATATTTTGAGAGCAATTTAGTATTTTGGATATTTCTTTGTATATTTCGCCCTCCTTCCGATCACTTGATGATGATTCCTCTTTTTTCTGGCGTGCAGTGCTTTTTTACGACGTCCCATTTTACAGCTTTAACAAGATTTTAAATATAATTATGAAGAAACTGGTAATTTTTGATTTATTTAAAAATAATATTTTTTTTTATATTTGCAAAACCTACTTACGTTACTGTAAAAGAAAATAATAATTTACACTAAATTTCACTAATGTTTTAATACACACCTATTATTTTTTTACTCGTTTCTTTTATTCTATATTGCGTTTCGTGGAATTCCCCAAAAATAAATGAAACATATGAATGCAAAGTATAGTTAATTGAAATACTCAGAACAACAAATTTTATACCAATTTAGAAAATATAATAGCTCAAAGTAGGACAAGGATTTGACTCCTATTATTTTTTTACCCACTGTATTTCATAGAGCAAACAAAAGTAAATAATGATGTATTTTATTCCCTCCCCTCTAAACATTGCATAACTTTTACGTACAGTTTACGAAAACTTTAGTATACACATGAAAAAGTTGCGAAAACGAACACTTCGCCACAAGAAGAATTCGTTTTCAGGAGAAGAAGATGTAAAACTATTTTGCGAAGACTTGTACATGTGATGGTGACACTAATTGTCTTCGCAACTTCCGCTAGCTAACGTAGAGTTAACGAACGGTATTAACAAGTGAATGCGAACAAATTTCATTTAGCTTTTTGTTCATTTCAACGCGGGATAATAGAGTTACACTAACTACAGAGTAGAAACTTTTTTTTCCGATATAAAATTTGCTATTTAATTTGAGGCACGTCAGAGCAGGATGGTTATATAAAAAGCATATGGCTTACTCATATTTCAAAACGAAAAACCCCATAGCAGCTGTTTATTTATGTGCGCAGTAACAACCTATGGTGCCGACTTAATTTTGTGATTTTAAAATTATTAATTAAAATAATAAAATATTATAAAATATTTAGTTGGTTTATATAGTAGTGCGTGGTGTGCATCATTTGATAAAAAAAATTACAATCTTGTATTTAAAATGAAGTGTATTGTCAAAAATTGTAAAAATACGCCTAAAAGATTTCAAAAAGGCGTATCTTACCATTAGTAAGTTTACTAAGTGTTTATATAAAATAAAATGTAAATTGTGTTAAGATGAAAGTGATTTGTGGTAAATTTATCCTTAATTTAAGTTATAAATCAGAGAAAATTAAGTAAACAATTTTGATTTCGGCGTGGGGTTTTTCATTTTGTGTTTGTGTTTGTAAACATATGTTATATTACCAGTGTCGCATTTCTCTTATTACGACGTACATATTCTACATGCTTTTCTTTTCATAATTACTTTTTATTTTGGAATACTATAAGTATAATTTTTTTACCGAAAATAAAAACAATTAATTCGTATTATATTAGAATAAAAATAATTGTGAATTTGTGTAGTTTTTAATTTCGATCGAACAAATTCTAAATACGACCCGTTGATTTATATGCTTTCCCTTTACCCTCCGAATTTGACTGACTTGACAGCTACTTTCATGCACTCTACGGTTTTTTTACTCTAAGCGCGGGATTTATTACCATTTTAGATTAATTTTCTTGCGGATAAATATTTTTTCGAGAACTAAAAAACGAAAAATTCATTTCCAAAGTTATACATATTTTATAAAAATATATTTTAAAAAATTTGTAAATATTTACTACAATTATTAACACAAAAAAAACAAAATGTACTCCACAAACGAGCGATTCTATAAAAAAAGTTCATTCGATTTACGAATACCATACGAAATAGAAATGTATAAAAAATATGTAGTTGTACGTGTGTTGGAATTCCATTGGAAATGGGTGCACGTAAAGTTTACGTTTTCGTAAAGAATTTAGCGTATTCATTTTTATGTTGGGAGGTTAGGGACTAAAGTAGATAGGCTAGTAGATATCTAATTATAAATATCTAATAATTTTCAGACAAAATTGTTTTTTAAAAACCAATTTTCAATGAAAACTAAACACCAATTTTGGTTTCAGCAATATTTGTTTGTGAATTTCCAGCAACGGAAAATAATTGTTCATCATAGTTGGCTGTCAGTAGTAATTGTAATATGAATCGGTTTTATGAAAATCTTTTTTTTTTAGTCTTATTTAAAGCCTACTGATAAATAGCCCAACTATGATGAACAATTATTTTCGTTACTGGAAATTCACAAACAAATATTGCTGAAACAAAAATTAGCCTCTAATATTAAAGCTGAGTAATTTTACTCCGTACACCGTGTTTTTATTTGTGAACTGTGCTTACACCGCGCATACTCGGTTCTTCAAATTTTACTCTGAACAGAATGCCAGTGTACGAACGAAGAATATGCAAAGTAAAAATAAATTATTACTCTATGCGCACTGGATCATTTGGCACTGCACAGCCTGTGCTCGGTGTACAATACCCAGGGCAAGCCTGCTTGCTCGGGTTGAATTAAAAAATTGACCTCCTATCAATTACTTGAAAAACACATTATTTTTATAAAAATAAAGTCGTAGATAAAAAAAATGTCCCGAAAGCTGGCAAAACCCAACCATCAGAACATTACAAGATGCTATGAATAATTATAGATTAATAATAGGCTAATTAAATGTTCTATTAAAAAATGTTGGGCTCCTTCCCTTCCAACTGTAACGATGGGTTCTGCTATAGCTTTAGAAAAAGTTAGCAGAACCCATATCAAAAAATTTAACAAAAGCAATTTATAAACAATTGGAAAATTAAATTCCAATTTTATGCTAATTAAACGCCTCATTAAAATTTTATTGGTCCGTTCATTCTAGAAAAAAGCATTAGACTTTCCCACTTCAAAGCTAGTAGAACCCAAATCAAAAATCGAGCCAGAATCGAAATTAGAACGTAAAAATAAAATCTATTGACATACAAATAAAATTGGCCTAATCAAATGGTACATTAAATAATTTTTGGTTTCACTTTTTCTAGACCAAGCTTTAGGTTATTTCATTTAAAGTTGGATAAAAACATAGGGCCAAAATCGTAAATAAAACGCTAAGCAAGATCTATTGACATATATACCTAAAGGTTCGTCAAAAACGAGTGGAGCCTAAAATTTTTTAATGAATCATTTGATTACGCCATAATGAGCCTAAAATTATTTTTATTTCAATAGATCTTGTTTTACTTTCTTATTTCGATGTATGATCATTTTGAATGACCCTGTGCTGTTCATTAAGGAGCATAGTAAATAGAAGCAGGCTATTTCGATCTCTTCGACTAACAATTAATAATCCTGGAGCCTTATTTCGTGTTTGACGGCATGCTTTTTATTTCATCTTTGATGTTTTCCATCTATAACTCCTTGTCAAGGTTTTCATTTTTTGTGTACCACGGAGCATTTGCGATGTTACGAAGAACCTTGTTTTGAAACGTCTGCATCATTTTGGCGTTTGTTTGCTTAGTACATCCTCAGAGTTGAATACCGTAGGTCCTTATAGGGCCCCTTCAGTATTTGCCGATATAGCAACAGCTTGTTGTAAGTTGTATTCAGAGCCTCTACCTATGGGCCAATACAACTTCTGAACTTAATGTTAAGTTCTTCTTTTTTTCTTTTGACATGCTCTCTCCACTTGAGCTTGGCATCGAGGGTCATGCCAAGAAATTTAGCTTTGTTTGCATATGGCACCGGTCGTGAGTTAATTTTTATCGGTATAGATGGGAAGCCTTTTCATATGTAAAGATAATATGCGTGGATTTCGACTCATTAAGCTTAATTCTTGAGCGCTTAGTCCAGTTACAAACCGCATTGGCAATCTTCTGGAGTTTGCTCGTTGCATCAGCGTAATTACTTCCAATCGCCATGATTGGGACCTTACCGAGGTTCCATCCACCTTTTAAAGTGGAGGCATTTTGTGTCTTTGAGTCCCTTCGTCGCCTTCCACAGTGAACAATCAGAATTTTTTTCATCGGTTAGGCTAACTAGATATCTGTTGATTGATGCATTTTAGACTCTTTAAGAAGAGATTTGAGACTGTTACCTACAGTGGGTCACAGCCAAAATGATACAAGCAATTTTTATTTTTTTTTTAAAGTAAATATCCAAAAAACAATTATAAATATCCATTTTTAATTTACATTTATTATAAGCTTCAGTATTAATTGTTAATTTCATAAAACAAAACAAATAAAAAATTTCAATTTATAACAAAATAGTAACAAAAAACAAAATTTCCACGTGAAAACATGTCTCAGTTAAAATGATGCCCATTCTTTGTTTTGTCAATAGCGGTACTTTTCCCATACAAAACAAAATTTTCTATGAAAGAAAATTTTGAGTATCAGTTTTAAGCAATCTTTTGTGCCATTTTAGTCAATATAGTGCGTCAATATAGGGTCGCCACACAAGTATTGAAACGCGTGAAATAGTTAATAAACACTTAAAAGATGGCAAATTCACAGAAAAATTGCAGGAATAGTGAAATAAGTTCTTCTATTGTTCAGCATATTATCGAACGCTTCATTTATCAACACCATGTTGAAAATAAGCCTAGCAAAGCGCACAGCAAAATACTTTCCGGAAAAGTTGTGGATTAATTGTCCGAAAAATGGAAGAAAACCCCAAATTAAGTGCTCCAATGTATTTTACTAATATGTATCATTTTTACATTTGTTTGAATTAAAAACAACAAAATTTGATTTTTTTGGTGCATTTATTTGAAAAAAATTCGGTCCTTAAGGGGTTAATAAATTAATTATACAATGTGATAATATTAGTTACAAACATATGAATTAATTTTTTAAAGAATTTTAAAACTGCATCATTTTAGATGTGACATGTTTTTACGTAGAAATTTCGATTTTTGTTACTGTTTTGTTATAATTTGAAATTTTTTAATTGTTTTGTTTTATGAAATTAACAATTATTACTGAATCTTATAATAAATGTAAATTAAAAATGGATATTTATAATTGTGATTTGGATATTTACTTTAAAAAAAAATAAAAATTGCTTGCATCATTTTGGCTGTGACCCACTGTAAATTTTTAAGAATTGTTTTATTCTCCGGTGCTTTAGTTATTTGCCAGATTGTACGTGCCCGCCGTTTATCTCTTATCAACTCTCTAACTTCCACTGGGTAGGATATGTTTAGATTCTTCTTATTTTGTATACTGGGGGTACTAGCCAAAGCAGCATAGTGAATTGTTTCATTGAGTTATTCTAATTCATCTTCCAACTGGTGAGAATTTTTTATCGGTACCTGAAGATTGTTTTTGTTCTTCATTACTTTACGAAAGAGATCCCAGTTTGTTTTTGAATTTGCTAATCTGGGTGCACTCTCGATTTGAATTACCATTTCACTGACTGTCAAGATAACCAGGGAATGATCCGATACTAGAGAATTACTGTCTTCAATATGAATGTAGTTCTGGGATATACCTCTTGCTACATAAAAATCTATTAGGTCAGGTATTTTCGTTCCGTCACTGAGCCAGTATGTTGGGGAACTTCAGACTAAAATTCACATTTTGATGTCAGCTCTGCTTGAAGCTATTCTTTACCTTTTGACGTCGTAATTCTGCCCAATAGGTGTTTTTCACATTGAAGTCACCTCCAATAATAAAATCATGTGCCAGCGATTTAAATAGTTTAAGGTAGTCCTCCCTTTTCAAGTTATGCCGGCGATGACAATATATTGCGGAGACAGTAAGCTGTCTGTGTTTAATTTGGATCCTTACAGTAGTGACTTGCATTGTTTCTTCTTCGATATTTCATTCTAAATGTTGTTTTATATTTTCTTTTATTAGCTATGAATGCCAAACCACCTCGTGCTCTTTCCGCTGGATGAATGGAGTAATATAAATTATAACCCCGTATTTTAACAAAAGATTTAACTAAATGGCTTTCAGATATTTCTGAATTTAAAAATATTTCTAATTCTGGAATATGTTGCATAATCCCATTCGCTTTCCAGATTGCTATTTTGAAAGTCGTGTTCTTAACATTTTTTATTGGATTGCGTTGTGGGAGTTGATTTTCTTCAGTTGATCAAGTATCATATTGTTCAGAGTACTTTGGTCATCTAGCCACTTTGTATGCTGTTCATAATGTTTTCTATAATTTGAAAATCATAGTTTGGTTGAACCCAAACCTTTCACTACCTGGGCAAATGATCTTCATTGTCCTGTATTGCTTGGTTGTGGGTTTTGATCCATCTGATTTGATATTCGAACCCTTCGACTTTCGTGATTTTGCGGCTGATTTCTTGTTTTATCTCTTAATTTTTGTAGTTGTTTAGCAACCTCACATGGTAGATAATTAGCCAGATGTTGACCCTTACAATTTGTACACTTGGCTGGCACATCTCTCTCTACTGTACATGCCTGGGTAATATAATTACCTGAACATTTTACACATCTTGGATCCAGGTCGCAGTATCTTTGTGTGTGATTAAATGTCTGGTATTTCTGGCATTGGGGTATGCGTGATGTGGTTCTCCTCCTTGGTTCGATTTTCACCTTCATGTGAAGGATTCCTTTTATTCCATAAATGTTTTGAACATTCTCTTTGTTGTCAAAAACCAGCATAAAAAGAAGGAGCCCCCTTTTATTGATAGTTGTTTGCCTTTCTGGATTCCTGTTCTCTCTTTTTTCAACTCTTTTTTAACAATATTCACAGCATCTAGTATTTTAAGACCTTTATTTTGTAAGTCTACTTTGCTTGAGCATGTGATGCAAACCTATAGGTCGGACCTGTTTGTCCTTATAAGTAAACCACTGATGCTTTTCAGCATTCAATTTCATAGATTACATTCTATAAGTATCAGAGTACAGAGTATTAATTTAACAATTAACTTTTGTCAGCATTTTACAAAATAAGATTCCACCCGGGGAGTCAAACAAGATTCGGGCAGTTAATGATTTGAGTTTAAAACAACCGAAATGACGAAGTTTATTATTCACATGAATCGGATAGCGGGGTCAATTTAGCTCAATTTTCGATCTATAACTGTTACGGTATATCGAAATTTAAATTTGGTTTAGTTGCGATTGGCTGATGCCACACGAGATTTTTGGTTTTTTTATTATTTTTTCAAGGCCAACTAGTCGTAATAGATAATGTATATGTATGTGTCTTTTATTTTGTTTTGTTCTGCTCTCTCGAAAATAAAATTTAAACTAAAATGAGTCAAAAATGGCCCTAAAATATTTTTTATTTCATTTATGTTTGTGCTAGTGGTTGCACCAAAAATTTTTTAATTCGCAATTAAAATTCATATCATAGGTAAACGGGGGAAGAAAAATACGGTTTCTGTGATACCTTGTGTGGCATCAGTGATTTGCATATTTAATGTTCAAAATTACAAAAATATTAAATAAGGAAAAAGTGTAAAATTTCAAGACCATGAGCGGGATCACAATCAAAACACCACTCTGTATACATAAATAACAACAAACGAAAAGATGGACAAGGTATTAATGTATAAACAATTTTTTTATGTTCTGTCGATCACGGTGAAATTTATGTTGAAGCTCATAACTTATAATTAAACGCAATTTTCAATCAATTATTATGTTTAAACAGCGTTTTTAATTTTAATAAATTGGATTTTTTTTTGGTAAGCTATAGGGTTTTACACTTACAAAGAAAAGAACAAATAGATTGTTAACTCTTGTTGATCGGGTGTAACGATTACTAAAAAAAATTTCTCTGCATAGTGGAACACATATTCAATTACACATGAAAATAAGTACATTGAATCATTGCAAATACGTTTATTCCTACACACACAAAAATCAATTTTTAAATTGTGACGATTTTGAACGATATGTATTTGAATATGTAATGAATCGTAAAAATAAAATTGTATTTGTGGTAATTCTAAGAATGTACGAGCTATAAAAACCATACCACTTCCTACACGGTGGGTGGAGGGTGGTTATAATTTACGACGTCAATCCGTCTGTTACGAAAGTTGTTTACTTTTATCCTCTATATACAAAAAAAAAACACGTTGAACTCGTATATAGTACGGTAAAGGTGTTCACAGAAAGATAATTGAGCAAATGTGGTGACTAAAAGAAAATCGATACTGTTTGGTCATTATCATTAACTATTTAGAGAGAGAAAAATGTAAGTGCCTCTAAGGGTATTGATTAAATAGATAATGGGTAATTATTTTAGTTTTGGACTGTAGTCTTTATGTTAAATAAACCCGATGAATAGAAATAAATATTAAATTATTAAGAATGAACTGTGCGATTAAACCATTTTGCAATAGAAGTGGATTACAAATATCAATTATAGGACCGGTGAGAAGTGTTTGGACGCACTTTTAAATTTTTGGACACTTTTATAATTTGGACAGAAATTTCCGTGAGTGTCCAAAACTAATTTTTTTAAACATATTTTGAAACAGATATTTGCACACGTGTACATTTCTAAAAAATGTAAATACAAAAAAATTTTGACCAAATTTTTGAATTTCATAAACTTTTGAGAAATTACTTTAACCATATATGGAATTTTTGTATGAAAGAATGTTATTGTAGCTTATGGTAAATTACACAAATCTCAGAGATTGGTTCCAATAGTTGCTATATAGGTTTGAAAGGGCATAAATTATGGAATCAAAATCTCCTAATGCTCTCGTATTTTTTGAACATTCACGCGATCCGCAATCTTTGGGTCCCGGCCGAAATTGCATACTTCAAAACGGCATAGGTACAAAACGACATAGGTACAAAACGGCATTTTTCATAACGATACACTGAAAAAAATCATGAGCATTATATTTATGAATCTCGTTCATTAAATCAAATTCATACTATTTGTGTCAATTTCATCACATTAATGCACAAAATCAAATAAATAAACATTTTCGTAAAGATTATTGCGTTAAATACGAATCCAAAGCATTAACTTTTATTAAATTTATTTTACGTAGCATAATTTCATAATATTTATAAATTTGCCGTTTAAATTCAGACCATATGAATTGGTTCGTTATACTTATGAACAAGTTCATAGTTTAAAGATTTACTATTTAACCCTAATGTGAGTGACGTGCACCCATGGGTACCCGGGTACCTTTTGCACTTTTAGAGGTATATTTTTGTATGTTTAACTCCCAATAAAAACTTTAAATTTTATGAGAACTTCTAGCTCAATTGGTATAGATTACAATCATACGTAAAAATGAGAAATGTTACGTGGAAAAAATAAGTTAATCGTTCAAATTAAGATGTTTTTTCTTCACTCACATGAGGGTTAATTTTTTAATATTACGAAAGTAATTTAGTAGACAAGAAACAAGTTTTAATATATGTGAACAGAAGAATAAAATTTACAATTTTTACATTTTATTGAAGTTTCCAATTACAAAATCCCTTTTTTTTTTATTTATTTATTTACCATGCAATCTGTTTTGGGGTTCGAGGCTCAGCCAACTCGAGGACGTACGGCTATAGGACCAATTAAGATCATCTGCACATTGCAAGCCTGTACTAGCATGGAAGATGGGTCGGCCCATAGGTTTTGCACGCCGAGTGGGGGTCATAGATGTGTTACATTTCTTCACAGATCGTAATCTGTTGATGAAATTTCACTTTGCACCCAGCCCCTATATCGGGATTCGAAACCGGTACCTCCCGATCTAAACGCCAAAGCTTTAACCACTGTGCCAACAAAATTCTTTAAAATCAGAATCACAAGTAATTCCAATTTTATCATGAAAAGCTGGATTTTAACTCAATTAAATCATTTTAATATTTTAACGATTATTCAAACTTCCTTCAACCTTAATGTAATGAAAATTAAAGTAATACATTTTATTTGTGAGTATATTTCATTTTACGTCCTGTTGACATAACATTCCTTGCAATTGTTATAATAAAATATGTATATTGTGCTGTTTTATAACTTTTTGATTTTCTAGGCGGAATTTATTTTGTAATCGGAGTATAATAGGAGTAATATGATTTATTCCGATATCTGTCGATCTAAAAAAAAATATTTTCAAAGATATAAGTTTCAAGATATATAGCGTTGTTAGCTCTCGTCGTCAATACAATTTTGATTTCGGGTTTTTCCTTTTTTATGGTCTTGTCCAAGATCAGCCAAATAGACTGTTTTTTAAGAATAAACTCATCAATTGATATATTGATATATTATATAATAGATATATAATACTGTCAAAAATACTAATCATTATCAGAATTATTTTGTAGATATAAATTAGATCATAAAACGTTGGGTTTACCTATCTCTATTCACGGCGTATCCCAAAATTATACTGACCATTTCGTCTCAACCTAACAAA
Organism: Nephrotoma flavescens; assembly: GCA_932526605.1. NCBI lineage: Eukaryota > Metazoa > Arthropoda > Insecta > Diptera > Tipulidae > Nephrotoma > Nephrotoma flavescens. The sequence goes on along the minus strand of OW052221.1, from coordinate 184,331,966 downwards.
GTTAAACCTTTATGTAGCATACATATACCTTCGGAGTCAATTGCGGCAAAATTCTGTAGTTTTGAGTTGAAGTTAGTCATTGCTCAAAATATTAGACTAATCGGCACGTTATTTTCCTTGTCAAATTTTTACAGCAGAAGAATTGGAACAGCTTAATGACCAGTGCGGCCATGTCGCAGTCAAGGCGGTTACAAAACTTTATACGACGCTGTGGACGTAGTCACTTAGGAGAAAATAGGAGAATACTCGTCTATTGAGCACGAAATTCTTGATGGTGTGGTTCAGAGACAGAGTACAAAATTCAATATGCCAAAGACAATCGGACGAAAGTGACTGCGGTACATAAGGCCAATATTATACGAATGTCTGATGGTGTTATTTGCACTGCTGTGACATGGCAGTAAAATATCCCGAAGCAAAATTTGAAGAACATTATATGGATAATGTGTACTTAAATATGCTGCAGGATCCACGTAAATATGATGTGCTTATTATGCCAAATTGGCTTTTGTATTGTATGGTGACATTTTAAGTGATATGTGCGCTTGTCTAGTTGGTGGGTTAAGCACCAAATAGATATAACCAGAACCGCCATTGTGTAGAGCAAGACATTTTTTCCTACCTTATTTTTTTAGAACTATGTTATGGATTAAATCCAAGAATTTTTTATCCTCTTAAAATTGAATAAAAAGTTTGATTTTTTAATAGAAAGTTTGGAATTTTTATTTGTTACTTCATATCAACTACAGCCCCTTCATCACTATCGTTGATACCGTGTGATAATGAATCTAGATGAAGTCCTGTTTACTGTACCATCTTTACCGGACAAAACTAATGATTGGCCCGAATCACAATCAGCAATACAAAATAGCCTGTCGAAAACTCCGTTTGGGCATACCGTGTTTGAGTTAGATGAATTTGTATATTAATCGATAGTGAACTACTAGTCTAGTTGATGTGCCTAAATCATTCGATGGGGATGATGGGCTAGTCATGGTGTCAGCGAACATGTGTTGCCATTCGGAATTATTGTAATTTGCGTTTCGCTTTCACGTTGCTTCCGTAAATTTCTTATCTCTGTTTTGTTCAGTTTATCAGCCAGGGGCACATCATGACAAATCATTTTATTTCAATCAATTTTGTATTTTGACCTAAGACTACTTGTAGTTGCGTTTGAAGAGCAAATAATTGTCTAAAATTATAAATTATACATTAAACTGTTACTGAAATAATTATTTAAAAAACCATTACCGCATGATCAATTTTACTAGTGTCGTTTGTTACATAATTATCTTTTGCGGTCATCATATTGATCAGTTTCTTTGATTTCATACAAATTATCAAAGTTGACTACATCCTTCCCCAGTATTTGAGCTTGAACGATTTGCTTGGCCCATTACATACCAGTCCGCAACACTTTCTGCTACCATATCGATAGCTGGTTTCACATCTTCAACCAATAATGAATTCAATCATTTTCAGTTTCAGCAATTTTATTTTTTCCTAAGCATGGAGTTGTTCATCGTTATAAGTTAGTGAACGAATAGCCCAGCCCGATCACGAATTAAATATTGCCAAGAATCACGCAATCGCTCAATTGTGGTTTTCGATTTTTCTTTTGTTCTGGTTCTGCCCGGACATCGAATATTTCTGGTAGCATTTTGCCATTTACGCCTTAGCATCTCATCAGTTACTGACTTCGAAAAGTTGTCGCACAGGATTCACAACTTTATTAAAATCCACTTTTAATTTTACCACCTCTTTTAAAAATAGTTTAGAGTTATTGTTATATTCATCCTATTTTACAGAAAAATATATCACACTATTTTACACATAAACATAATACAAATAATATTAATAAATAATTATAATATTATTATTATTATTTATTAATATTATTAGTCTAATTATCATATAATAGTATTATATTAGTATTATATAATAATATTAATAATATTATTAAAATCTTTGGTTTTACATCATAAATATATAATGTCAAATACATTTATATTTTCTGTATAAATATATAGCAAAAGTAAAAATGGCGGCTTACAATGAGCACAAAATTTAGTTCCTTTTGTAGTTTTTGGTTGGCCATCGTGAGGAAATCATAGCTCAAAATAAAAAATATTTCAATTCGATTGCGGCAAGAGTAGGCGGGGCATAACAAATTTCACGCAATTTGATTGGTTTAAACTGCGGGAAGGATTGCGACAATTGTTGTATCCGCAAGTATATAATATTCAGCATTAAACACCTCACCGGTAAATTCTGTAGGCGTACCATTATATATAATTTTTTTAAACAGCGAACAACCAAATAATATTCGAGTACAAAAAATATATTGCACGATTGCGAACGAAAAATAGCAAAGAATGGAAATTTATCTGCGTTAGGTTAAGGGAAATTGATGAAACTGTACAGGTAACCCTCCAAAAACACGGTATTCGAAAAACACTGCTTCGAAGAATACGGATATTCATTTTCTCAAATTACACGATTCAAACAACACGATTTTCGTTATTCAGTTTTATTTTGTTTTTTGTGTATCAAAACAAAAAATAAAAATAAAACGTACCGTTTTTTTATTTTTTTTTTTTGTAGTCACGAACAACACGGTTTTAAAGAACAGGGAATGAATTAATCGTATTCTTGGATGGGTTTCCTGTGCATATATGATAATTTTGGTATGCGGCATCAATATCAATTAATTTGAAACGCAGTAAATATTAATGTTTGTTGTTGCTGCAATATTCGACCAATTTTAGTAGGTATTTTCGTTGCATCTCGCCCACTGTTGCTAAGTTACATCAAATTAATAAAAATATTACAATAATATAAAATCGCGATATAAAAAACGCGGATAGCATATTTGAGAGAGAATATTTAGAGAGAACGGGTAGAATATTTATGGGGAATTTACTTTCTCTGTTGTATCGTAATTTCTTCGTATAGTGAAGGAATAGAAATTAAGAAAAAGCTGGTTTGTCGTTATTTTCCCTTTATTCGTCATAAAGGCTACAACTTACAATAGTAGAATACCCAAAAAATACAAATTGACTTTCTATCGGTCTTTTATCTCCAGTTTCCGAATCTGTTAATTTAGATGAATAATTTTATTGTCATCTGTAGAGTAAAACGAGTCGGACGCATTAAGGTTGATTTATATTATCGGCGCGGCACAGCACAGCTCATACCAAAAAAATATTGTTACATGAATTTATTATGAGAGTATTTATATTATAAGTGCATTTCGGTGCAGTACAGTACAGCGCATATCGTATAATCCAAAAAGAATATTTGAAAACAAAACGCAAACGAATATATACGAAAGAAAACCAAAATAGATACAAACAAAATAAATAAATACAACTCAAATATTCCGTCGTAAAATGATAGATACGAACGCACACCGGAATAAATACGAACCCAATATATGAGCTGAACCGAGCTGATAATATAAATCGTTGATGCATGAGACGATGCATGACTGAGCTGAGCCGCGCCGATAATATAAATCGACCTTTATGCCACCTTCGTCTCAATTTTGAGGGAAATCCACTAATCAGTATTAGCATATATGTATTTGGTATTAGTGCAATGTGATTGCAACGTGTAAGCAACGTGTATATACAGTATATACAGTTCCAATTGGAATTTATATGTGTTTGTAGTTACACTGCTAAAAATATGTTTTCAACAAATAAAACAATAAATTTTATGTATTGCGAATTTCGAAGAAATATTTGCTGAATATATTGGTTTATTGATCAATAGTTAGATCGGTTTATTTAATTGTGTAAAGCTGGCGCTACATTCTGAGTGATTTGGCCGCCTAATTTCTAAGATTATATAATCAATTGAATTTGAATCTAGCTAGTTCATTTGAATGTTTTATAAGTCTGTCAATAACAAGGTTTGAAAATTGATTAAATGTCTTCGATGGAGGCGTTCTAGAATAATATATACGAAATGAAAACAACTAGTGACTAGTGATAATCAAATGATTACGATCGTTGATTTTGTGAAAATATTAGGCTTGATCAGAGTGAAAAGATTAGCGTAGCATAATGTTGTAAAGGGTGTATCGCAATTAAAAATTACCAAGTTGAGAACAACCAAATAATTTAGTTGACTTCTAGTTTATGTCTTCCACGCAACGTGTAAATCTTTGAAAAAAATATTTTTCTATCCATATGATATGTTCGAGTACATTCCAATTGGATTTATTATTAATTTTGGAACTTGAAATTCCCAAATAAACGACCATTTTTATTTCATTTTTTCAAATAAAGAGTGACGTATTGGTGACCAAATGGAAATAAATTTAATGGACCTCACATAAAAATAGTATTTTAGAGGACCCAAGTCATAATTTTAATTAATGCATTCTTGTACAGCAAAGTCAACAGCAAGTTAAATAAATTAATCTCGGCCATACTCGTATCAAAAAGTTTTTGCAAATTTATTGTAATTTAAACTCTACGGATTATATTCTTCTATTTGAATGTAATCCATGAAAAACCAACAACCTCATTTTAAAAATAGGAAGTGCCTATCTCTGGTGCTGTTTTTGAAATGTTTCCAGAAAATCATTAAAACTCCGTCAATCATAATAGCGCTCGATGTTACTTGAGGAATTAAACTACATTTTCGCTACTTCGCTACGTTAGCTGTTGCAGATCTGCATTTCTCGGTTGGTAATTAAACCTTCTTATTTTTCAATTATCTTATCATGATCTCAGCAATTGTTATTTCTAATCCTGAAAATTTTTACTGGAAAGAGCGACGTCAAGTAAAGGTCGGTGTTCACTCGCAAAATTTTGTCCCGACGCCATAAAGTCATGATAAAATATATTTGTATTGAATCGGATCATGCGCATTCACTGATCTATATACATCAGTCACAGTGTAGTATATAGATCAGTGTGCGCATTACACCGTACCAATGAGAACATTTATAAAAATTGTTGATGTTTTTGTCATGACACTATGACAAAATGAGTAGAAAATTTGTATTTTATTTTACAATTAAACATAAAAGAGTTAAAATGATTTTAGTGTATTTCAATTGGTTCAAATGCCGCATAAAAAGTTAAAAATTTATTCGTGGTCAATATTTTTGAACTTTTTAACTTTTTATCTGTATCAATTGGTTCAAAATTTGACAATGACATGTTTGCTTATTTTATGTGGGTTATTGTAAACATATATAGCAAATTCAACTACGAACATATGTAAAATAAATACTTTTTAATACACATACATATATTAGTCAATTATGGTCAGTTTACATATACATATATCATTGCGATTTTTCTCAAAATTTGTACATGGAAAATTTCTGTTTACAAACAAATATTTTTATCAGCCAAATGTTTTTCATATAAAAATTTTATCAGCTCTTGAAGCAGATAAAAAGTTTGATATTTTCATTCACCACAATCCGTGGTTCCACACTTTGATTCTTTGGTCGTGATTTTTTCCTCGTTCCCTTCCCCTTCACCTACAAACTTTTTGGCGGGGAAATTCTTGATTCTCTTTTCAGCAAAAATTTTTTTTGATTCAACTGATTCTCGCACAACAACAAAAATACATTTTTCAAGGACACCTTATTTATTTGTCGTTTTTGGGTTAATTTTAGTTTAATTTGCACTTCGAGTGCAAAAAATATATTTTTTCAACCAAGGAAGCAGTTTTCGCAGCAAATAATAAACATTTTTTACAATTCGAATAAATAAAAAACATAATTTTACGCACTTATATTAAAAAAGAAATGCACATACATTTTTGTGTTAATAGTTATGAGTGTAAAAAATACAATTTTGTCATGATATCGTCAAGAAAAATTTTGCGAGTGAAGACCGAGCTTTTTTTCTGTTTACTTACGGATTACTGAAAGACTAGACATTCTGTGATCTTTATATGCAATCCTGATGTAGTAGATGCTATTAGAATGCAAGCATTCGTGTCCTGACAGCAATAATTTTAATAAAAATTTACTAAATTTAGTAATTGTTAAGGAGAAGCTGCAGAGCTTTAGCTTTGCGTCCAACTCAAAAGATCGCAAAATTTGAATCAAAACGTATGGTTAATATTGAGGATTTTCTATTTACACAGTATGTACTGCCCCATTTGCGAAGTTAAACAATTCAGCATTTATGTTGTACTATTTTTGCAAACGTCGCTCCAATCTTTTGGTTGCACTTTGTTGCTATTGCTGCTTTATATCAAAGAGTTTCATAGGAAAGAGTTGCATTTCGCCTAAGGCCTTTACAAAATTTTACACTTGGCTCACAATATTTTTATATTCGTAAGTAACGTTTAATCCTAAAACGGATTAAATATCTAGGTCTTTGAATTAAAGCTGTTGAACAGGTCCGATGTGAAACCCAATCGATCGAGTTACAAGTGATATTCCTTGAATTTTCTCTAAAATACTAAAATTTGCTCGTACTTTTCATATACAGCCAAAGTATCAAAAAATGACTATTCTATCGACAATATCATCCCTGCTGAATCCTCAGCTAACGATTATCTAACGAAATTTGATGCATATTTCAAGCGCCGGGAATTTTTCGTTTTTAAATTTTCATTATTTGTTAGCCGGTTAATCTTAAGTGACCAAACGATATCTTTCTATAAAAGCTTTTGGATGGGGTGCTAAAAAGGCAGACCTTGAATTTAATATGCCATGTAAGACAGCTGTTTGGAGCTGTTTAACCGTAATAAACAGGATTTCGATATATAATAATGGATGAATCATGGACCCGCCACTACATTACGGAATCAAATTGTCAATCAGCTGAGTGAAGCGACCAAAAACGAAAATGTCGACCGGCAAGGTTTTGGCCTCCGTATTTTAGGAAACACAAAGTATTTTATTAATCGATTATCTTGAAAACGGACAGTCTACAACAGCAAATATTACATGCCTTTATTGGTGCGTTTGAAGGAAGAAGTTTCGAAAAAACGGCCAAAATGCAAAAGAAACAATTGAATACTTTTGCCTAAAATAGGTATGGAATTATAAACGTTAAAACATCTTTAATGGGGAATAATTTTTTCCCAAAAATTTCTTTCCCCAAAAGTGTATTCTAGCACTTTTGGGAAATAAGGAATAAAACTGCTGCAAAATTTAAAATGTCCATTCCCCGGAAATTACTAGAATAGGGCCACAGTGGTTTTCCCCGGGAATGGGGAATTGGGAATTAGTGACGTTTTTCTAGCAGTTGGGAATTTTTAATTCCCCAAAGTATGGATTTTTTTTTATTTGGAAAATTAATTCCATTTTATAGTAGTTTTGACGTAATTTTTACCCATTATTTTTTGGTGGAATTCTGATTCGCACATTTTTAAATTTTTAAAAATTATTTTTACTAATAAATATATATTTAAAAATAAAATAAACTTGTAATAAGTTCGCAAATACGTGTTTTAGTTTATAAATATCGAAATAAAAAAATTTTCACTGAAAAACTATTCCCGTTTGCCAGAATATACATTTGGGAACGGGAAATATATATTTGGGAGTTAGTGCAATTTATAATTACAACAAAATATTATCCCAATTCCCCGGGAAAACCAGAATAGGGCCACAGTGACCCTATTCTGGTAATTCCCGGGAAATGGACATTTTAAATTTTGTAGCAGTTTTATTCCCTTTTCCTCAAAAGTGTATTCTAGCTTTTGGAGAAAGAAGTTTTTGGGAAAAAATTATTCCCCATTAAAGAAGTTTTAACGTTTATAATTCCATACTTATTTTAAGCAAAAATTAACTGGGAATTGATTTTAACGGAAATTTATTGCATTTACTTATAGCAATATTATGGCTGTAAATTTATACTGAAAACAGGTAGTATCAATATCCAATTATAAGTAAAACTCGATTAAAATATCAATAAAAACCAAGTAAACGTAGTAAACTATTTGTAGGCATACGTTTTCTTGTTTTATTACGATCGCGTCTCAACTGCAAATAACTAAATTATTTTCCCGTAAACTTATTCCCCAATCGCCAAACTTAACTTTTGGTAAACTGGGAATTAGGAAAAATGTCTGGGGAATAGCTGCTACAAAAAGAAATTATTCCATATTCCCGGGGAATTACCAGAATAGGGCCACAGGTGTCCATTATTTAGGTCCAAGTCTGTTACTTGGGTTTCAGTATAATTTTTTAGCAGATCAAGTATTTTTCTCTCTCCCACTTTATGTTATTTCCAATATTTTTTTCAAATGTGTTGCCTTGCAGGTAATAAATTTTGTCCAATACAAGTTGTATGTGCATCGTTGTATGTATTACGCGTTAACTGCGAACTTTAACCTAATTTTGAATATAAACAATAATAATGTTGGGGATTTCTACCTGACGAGACGAGCATTACGTTAATCCGTGAAATCTAACAGCACATAAATCGAAATTTGATTGAAAAAGCTAGAACGGCTTAAGCCTAGATTTATTACATAGTTCACCGATGCAGATAAGAAGAACTTTCTTTACTCATATATAGGCTCTAAGCCACCGAGAAAATTTATTATAAAGTTTTATAAATTATAAAGTTTTCTAATGATTTCAATAACTTGGTCTCTAAAGAAACCAAGTTTATAATTAAAACCAAAACAATTACACCCGAATTAATAATCAATTTAAATATAACCCGCGTCAATATAAAACTATAAAACCGCGATGCGTGAATAAATCAAAAAATAATTAAATCCTAGCATTAATTACTCGTACATCCAAAAGATTCGCAATAAAATTTGAAGCTTACGAGAGAAAATATGTAAACACTGAAAAATGAAAATGATAAACTTTCCATCTTAAACACTCATTACGATTTTCATTATCGCAAATAATTCACCCAATCTGATGTTATGTTATGCACTCGTATACATGTATATGTATTTAAGTGTGTACCATATCTACTTAAGCCGATAGCCTACTTACATCCGCACAACATGAATAAACGAAATAATTCATAAATAATACGGCAATATGCATACTTATGTATGCACCTTAATAATGAAATCGTTTTAAAGTCAATTGTCATCAATCCCCACCTCACACACAGAACATACAGATCAACAGGTACTTGAGCACAATGCAATTTTTTCTTATTTAAATACTTCAGAGGAAATTTTAAATATTTTCCGAGATTTTTTTTACCATATCGCAATTCATTTCATTTTATTGATAGACTTAAGACTAGTAAGGTGTGACTTGTGCTTATTTTAATGTTAATTTTCTAATTTAAAATTTTTTAGTTACGGTTTTGTTTTAAAGTGGAATTAATTCGTTAACCTGTTAAAAATTCGTTATATAAAAATTAACTGAAAACTTTTTTATTTTTCTAATCTTTAGAAAAGCACTTGGTGGAATTTAAAAAATAGGTTTTAACAAATTTTATAATAAAATATAGCCATTACATAGTATGGCAGCGGTACTCAATTCAACACAATCATTTATATATGATGCATATGATTATTATTTATGGACACTTAGTTTATCAGGTAAGTGATCGAAAATTTAATTCTTTTTTTATTTAAAGCAAAAATGGTAGAGTGGTGTGTAGTGTAAATTGTTTCGCAAAATTCCATATTATCGATTTGCTAAATAGTGAAAAACAGTTTTTGAGTGCCAAGTTCAGACATAATATATTGCTTCAAGTACTGCCCCGACAAACAATTGTCACTCAACGCGTACCGTTTGTAATATTTATCTATCTAGAAAATCTCGGAAAAACAAATTTTGAGACGATCAATTGCCATTAGTCAAAGTCCGAATTATTTATTGATATTTTACTTTATTGGCTGCCCGATTGACAACGATTGTGATAAACAAACTTATGTCAAATTGTAGCAAAACAACTTCGTTTCGGAATATTCCTCATGGTCTTCGGGAATCGAATCGGAGATCCGAGAATATTCCTACCTATTGCGCCCACATAATATAAGCTGTAAATTATATTTAATTTTAACAATGTTTAAATTTGAAATTGATAAAAAACTTGCATTAAATTCGGAATTTGTCCATGCCCCTTGTTTTGCGGTAAAACTAAAGTTAACATTTGAAAATTTTATTTGAGATCGAATTTATCCGCATTGTATTATTCGATCACTATACTCATTGATTGAAATAACGAATAATAAAATTTCGATTTCCTACTGTTTAACGGTAATTAGAAAATTTTCTATTAACGACTGGCATGCTTGGTGTATCGGAAACATTTTAAATGTCTCCTTGTTTTAAATACAGTCCCTGGAATACCGAGCGACCAGAGTTGGTTGAATTGAATGCTATTTGCACCATTAAATCTTAACATTTCAAAATTGGCACGTTAAGTTTTAATTGCAAGTTAAGTTTAATACACGCATTATATAAAGTCGAAAAAATATCAGTTGGTTCTTTAATTCTGAATACAAAACAATTATATAATTTTTTGATAAATTAGCATATTGCCAAGCAATTAAAGATTTTTTTTATGTTCACGGACCATCCGTTTCTATGTCACACTCTATGGAGTTGTCATTCCTTTTCAAACTTGTAGTTTGCAGGATCTAAACCTCTCGATGGCTTCACTTAGGCGTATTATTAAATAAGCTTTCTAACAAGCTATTGTAAAAAATGGAGGGATGTATATGTTTAGGCCAACACGGCATGCTCGTGGAATTTAATTCTCTTGAGATCAAATGTCAATATTCTATTCATCAGTTTCTACTTCCATATTTTTGATACATATCGCGTCATTTTCTTTGTAGTTATGAAGAAAAAACCATAAGCGCCTTCCGGTTAGTTGATTTCAAACTGTCATATCTGCGTGTGTCTGCTTCGTAATCTCGTAATGAAGAACTGAAGTTGTCTGATTTTTTGTAAGTTAACATAAAATGTATTCGAAAACAACGCTTAGCAGAATTTTTAGAACAACGACCAGGGCCCCTCCTGCTCCCTTCTAATCGATTTTGTTTTCTTATTATTTTTTTTAATTTTCACGAAATCAAAATCACAATCGATGTCAGGCATTTGAAATCCGCTTCCACCGATTATTAGAAAAATCGTACTTGCCAAATAGAAATAAATAATAGAAACCAGCCACTTACCGGATGACTCCCTGAATTAATTTTCCCAACATTAGTATACATCCACATTCGCTTCTGGTACACAACCAACAGAACTTGGTACCAAAATCGTGCGTGGCTAATAAAATAATGTAGTGGTACACGGCACCTACCGGATGACACCCAAAATTAATTTTCCCGAAACCAGGCCCACCACCACTGGTTTATGGTACTCGAAAACATCCAACAATCGTGCGAACCAAAAAAATAAATATCGGAATCCAGTCCCCACATGGCCCATTAAATGAATATTACCGAAAATGCAATCGCCTTCTGCTACTCGAAAACACCCCATCAGCAGATTTTTATAAAACTAGGCAACCTGAAAACCGTTTGAGGCGGAAGAAAATGTGAAAGGGGACCAAGATCAAACCAATAATTCGATAGTGAATGCTACAAATTAATATAGCACCTTATAACAACCAACATTTTCAAAAGGAGGCGATATGTGCAACCATGGAATGTCCCGTAACGCGAACAGCATAACTTTGTGTAACACTCCGCGATATGATGGAACGTAACGCCAGATATCTAACTAAAGAAAAATGCGGTACACAACACGAAGCAACATGTTTCAAATACGCACAACATGGTGCAACTTCACACAACATGATAAAACATCACGCAACATGATACACATGATGTGACAAGGTGCAATGTCTAGCAACATCCCACAACATGATGCAGCATCGTGCAACATGGTGCAACATCTTGCAACATGACGCAAGATAGTAGCAGACACACATCATTCCTCAACAAGATGTAAAACATGCAACATTGTGCAACATCACACAACATGGTGCAACATCATGACGGCCCATCCGAAGGACTCCTAAATGAACTATACACAAATCAGAACTCTTTAAATCATTTCCTTGCATTCGAAAACCTGTCCCGCTAAATTTTATCAAAATCGTTTAAGCTAAATAAAATATTAAACGCTCCAAGCCCAATATGCCGCAACATGTTGGCACATTAGAATCATCCCTCAACAAGATAACACATTAAGCAACATGGTGCAGTAATGCGCAATATGGTTCAATATGACATGCTAGTCAAGTTTATCCAAACTAATCCAAAAAATACAACAACAACACACTTATTGTAATAGTAAACATTCAGGCGATTTTATATTGTGTAATTTAGACGAGTATATCGATTTTGTCTCGTGAGTTACTCATTTAAAATGAGTGAAGCAAAAAAAATCGAATACGTACACAGTGTATAATATACAATTATGTCTTCGTATTTGTATTTTTCTTTTGTTCGTATTTGTGTTATTTGTATGATGAACAGTATCAAAATAACGCGATCCGGGAGACCGGGCGAATCGGTTTAATTTTTATGGTGCTTATTTCCTTCTCTCAAATTACGTAACGCGTATTTTGATCCAAAATTGAGAGACGAAACCACAAATTTGTGTATACGTCTACGACGTATAATACATAATTTTGAATAAGTGTGCTGTCATTTGTTACTCGTATTATACGTCGTATACGTATACACAAATTTGTGGTTTCGTCTCAAAATTCTGGTGCTCTCGACCTGTGGAGTGTGATTATTTAACATGCTAATATATTTTATATTTTATATTTAATTTTTTTTTTTATCATAAATTAATTTTATATGTTTTAATAAAATTTTATAAATAAATTTATTTTAAATTTCATAAATTTTAAAAATAAAATGTTAACTGTAAAAAAATCGGAAATACGTAAACGACACAAAAATATGGCGCGTTTAAAATGGTTAACACTTTGAGTGCCAAAAAGCGCGATCGTGCTCCTCAATACACTAGCCGAAATCACGTTGGCACTCAAAGGGTTAATATGAATAAACAAAAAAAGAATGACACGTGGTTTGCATATGCAGTAAAACAATCACACGCACGAAACTAACACAAACACAAATGCTACTACTAAATCTTTCCGGTTACACTCACTTCGTTTCACACATTTGAGACAAAATCCGTATAGAGATGTGATTTTTTAATGGGCCTTTTCCAAGTATTTTCTAAGTATTTTGCATAAAATTCAGTGACATTTATACACTGTTTAAACCCAAACGAGTGTCCCTAGTAAATTATTTGATTTTCTAATGGGTCTGACAGGGTGTCCCATGAGATTTAAAAATGTGATTTTTTAATTGGCCTTGCGTACATTCCAAAGTCATTCTAAGTATTTTCTAAGTATTTAGCATGAACTTCAGTGACATTGGTACACTGTCTAAGCCCAAACGAGTTTCCCTAGTAAATTATTTGATTTTCTAATGGGTCTGTTAGGGCGCCCCATGAGATTTAAAAATGTTACATTTTAATGTGCCTTAGATACATTCCAAAGTCATTCTAAGTATTGTCTAAGCATTTAGCATGAACTTCAGTGACATTGGTTTCAATTGCTGAAAGAGGGTTTTTTCAAGAACTAAGAACCGATTGCGATGGGTCTCCGTTTCGGGAAAAATCGGTTAGGGGATCCTTTGGAGGGGTCCGTGTTATTTTTTTATTTAATTCTTAAACCAGATGACTCTGATGAAAACTGCTGAAACAGGCTTTGCTGATTTCAAGAAATGTCGTTTGGTGTCCCGGAGAGGCCCGGGTTTGTCTTTTAATATTTAATACAACCTAGACGACTTTGTCGCAAATTATTAAAGTGGAGTTTTCAGTTGCTAGTAATCGATTGTGATGGTTCATGATTTCGGAAAAAATCTTTTACAAGGTCATCCAGAAGGAACCGTGATATTTTTTACTTTTTTGAACAAGATGACTTTGATGAAAATTGGCGAAAGAGGGTTTGCGAGTATTAAAAATTGTTTAGACTGTACTCAGGAGAAGTTCGGGTTAGCTCAGCGCCCAGTCATACCTATTAGGCAATCCTATAAATTACTAGGAATACTCTTCTGGATCTAAGTAGCCCAATAATATTACTGAAGTTCAAAACCCACTAGAAAATAAAATAATTTACGAGGCAAACTCGTTTGGGTTTGGACAGTGTACTAATGTCACTGAAGTTCATGCTAAATGCTTAGAAAATAATTAGAATGACTTTTAAATGTACCCAAGGCACATTACAAAATCATATTTTTAAATAGCAAGGGACACCCTGTCAGACCCATTAGAAAATCAAATAATTTACTAGGGACACACGGTTGCATTTAGACAGTGTACCAATGTCACTGAAGTTCATGCTAAATACTTAGAAAATACTTAGAATGACTTTAGAATGTACCTAAGGCAAATTAAAAAATCACGTCTCGTCTAAATTACACAATAAAAAAACCGCCTGAATGTTTACTTACACCAATGCTTACACCAATACAAACTTCACTAGAATAATATGACGCAACAAAAGCTAGAATCATGTAACATGGCGTAATATAGTGCAGCATGGTGCAACATGAACCAACATGAAGCAGAATGTTGTACCATCGCAACTTGAAGCAACATTACTCAACATGGTGCAACATGACGGAGGATTCGAACGACTCCTAAATGAATTATCCAGAAATCAGAACTATTTGTAATCGTTTTCTTGCATTCGGTGCATTTCTTTCTAAACGGATTTTCCCAAAAACAGGACCCATTGCGATCCATTCTTGCCATTAAAAACTCTTATCGCCGCTATTTTACCAATTTTTATCAAAATTCTGCGTGTCAGAAAAATTAAAAAACGAACCCTGGCACCGATCGGGTGAATCTAAATGAATTTTCCCGAAATCAGGACTCAAAAGGATCATTCAGGGAGGACGGATTTTTCCAAAAATAACACAGAATCAAAATTTTTTCTTAAAACTGTATGCGCGCCCAAAAAATGGAAGAAAGGGAAGTCCACCGGACAACCATCTGCACGATTTTTTACCAAATCTGGATCAATCGCAATCGATTTCTGGCAATTTAAAACCCCTACACCAAATTCTCCTAGTACTCGAGAAACCCCCTCGAGAATTTTCATCTAATTCGTTGGAGCTGAGAAATAAAATTAGAAAAGGGAGCCTGGGTCACACAGGAGGACGCCCTAAACGAAAAAACCCCATTGCATTCTTTTTGCGGTACCCGAAAATCCAATTTTAGCTGCTTTCAAATTAGTCTTAAGGTATTTGGAGGGGGGAGAGAGTATATAGGACACCCGTGTTGTCGATACCCAAATATTTAAAACTCATCGAGGTGAGACTGCATAAAATAGTTTCCGGTTAAATTGGAGAGGCAAAATTTTGCCACCCCCAGACCTCATATAGATCTCAAATATATTTTTTTAACAGTAAACCAAAAAGCCTAGATAAATAAGTATAGAGTTTTAGATGAACTTTGCAAGACAACTATTACGGTATTTGCCGAATTTAATGTTTTCGCGAAATTAAATATAGATATATTATCAGAATTGTTTATTTGGATGGAAATTTTAATTTTATATATTATATAACTACAACTAACTAAGAAGTAATGTTTCCTATGCAGTGCGCCAATCTATTATCTAGACAAAGCCAAGCATCAAGTAATACAGTTCTTCCGAATTTGCATATAAATAATTAAAATTGAAAAATGTCCTTTTTTTAAGCATAACAGATGAAAAAACTATAAATTATTTTTTATAATCGTAGTAGTTTTTAAATTCGTGATTATGAAGGGGTTGACAAATGCGCGGGAAACCTAATAATTCGCTAAAGCATTACGATTATACTTTGTATGTATAAGTTCAAAGTATTTTCAATATTTTTGTAGTTTGATTTAAAGAATTCAATCATAGACAAAAATAATACTGTAATATTAATTTTGTCTTCATTAGGTTGAAACCAAACCACACAATGCAAATATAACTAGAACAGACATTTCGTAGGCGAAAAATTTGTTTTCCTCCCTTAAATTTTTTATAGGAAACATAACTTTTAAATATGAATATTTATAATTTACTGTGGTAATTTTATCGTAAGTAACTTTTTATTGTAAATACACTGTCAACACTTCTGTACGAGTCCGTAATTGTTTGTTTGAAATAAAAATAACGAATTTTTTCCTACCTAAATTTTCCAAACAAAAACCGCGTTAAGACGTTTCTGTAGTTATTCCGTGACCATACTACCAACGGCGTGGTAATCTCACCTTGATGAGAAGGTGGTGTTCGGCTGTCGTCCAGAATAATCCAAAATTTCAAAATGGATTTTTAAAATGTCTGTTATTCGAACATAATAAATGTTTTTGTTTAGAGGAAAAATGTTAAGATATGAAGTTTGATTCCAAATAGTAAACCTGCCTGAACTACTGTAGAAAAGTTGAATTTTGATGACATGTAGTTTTTCCATCATAAACTCGTCCTTTACAGTAAAATTAAAATAATGATCTGAACAAATTTTGTTTGAAACCAAACCTAATTTACAATCTTTTGATTTTAATGGTTTGCCACTTTCGGTGGACTGTTGTCGACCATAAATCACTAGGATCTCCCAATTTGTGGAAAAAGCTTAAGTAAGAAGTTTTTGTCAGATCTCGCCATACCTTTGTGAAGTTATCCCGTAAAGTCATCCCGGAAAATGGTTATAGTTAAGTATGGCAACACCATTATATATTTTAGAAATTATAATGAAACTACAACTATCACGATATAAAAATATAACGATAGTAAGAAAAATTATTATGAAATATAATACACGAAATGGCGGCCATTATAAATAAAAACCGATTGACATTTTAACTTGCACTATATATAGCTAATCACTATAGCAAAATAAGAATTATATAATTTATATAGAAACGAGTGGGTTTATTAATTAATAATTATGTAATTAATAATTAAGTAATAATTAATTTTGTAAAAAACAACAATGTCACAAAAATTTGTTTTCTTCTAAAAATTGTCAATATTCCAGGTTAATTAATAATTAACAAATACACTTATGAATATAAATTACTATGTACTTCAAAGTATTGCAGTTCAAGAATTGGCCTGTTTACACAACAAGTGGCAAAAAAAATCTATGATTTAGAGCTTCGCTATAGTCATCTGAATTAGTAGTAGATGTCGATTACCAGAAACCGGACTATATAGGTTTGGTAGTTCAGGGATTGACCTATTTAAATAACAAGAGACAAAAAAATTCTATGATTTAGAGCCTCGCTATAGTCGTTTGAATTTAAATACCAAGAGGCAAAAATATTCTTTAATTTAGAGCTCCGCTATATACCCTGTTTATATTGGGGGTCGAGTCAACTTGTAGTTATCTTCAGGTTAACCTTGAAGTTAACTTCTAGTGTTTATATTGACAGAGTTATCTTTGGATCGAGTCAAAAAATTTTAAAAAATATTTAGATGAATGCAATTAATTTTAGGGGAAACTTAATAAATTAAAATCGGAAAAAATCACAAAAAATATGCTTTCGTATTTAGATACCACTGCTCACACAAAAAAATTAAAATAAATAATTTTTTTTGTTTTTTTTTTATTTCAGTTTTATTTTTGTTTTTCGACTCGACCTAAGAAATTTTTTGGATTGAGTCGAGTTAACTCCAAGTTAACTTTTGGTGTTTATGTTGAAGGTTCAACCCAGGTTGAACCTGGGTTCAACCTCCAATATAAACAGTATAATAGTCACCTGAATTAGTAGTAGATGTCGATTACCAGAAACCGGACTATATAGGTTTGGTAGTTCAGGGATTGACCTGTTTAAATAATAAGAGATAAAAAAATTCTATGATTTAGAGCCTCGCTATAGTCGTTTGAATTTAAATATCAAGAGGCAAAAATATTCTTTAATTTAGAGCTCCGCTATAGTCACCTGAATTAGTAGTAGATGTCGATTACCAGAAACCGGACTATATAGGTTTGGTAGTTCAGGAATTGGCCTATTTAAATAATAAGAGACAAAAAAATTCTATGATTTAGAGCCTCGCTATAGTCGTTTGAATTTAAATATCAAGAGGCAAAAATATTCTTTAATTTAGAGCTCCGCTATAGTCACCTGAATTAGTAGTAGATGTCGATTACCAGAAACCGGACTATATAGGTTTGGTAGTTCAGGGATTGACCTATTTAAATAACAAGACAAAAAAATTCTATCGAAATTCTATGGAGCTCTAAATCAAAGAATATTTTTGCCTTTTGTTCTTTAAATTCAAACGACTATAGCGAGGCTCTAAATCATATAATTTTTTTGTCTCTTATTATTTAAATAGGTCAATCCCTGAACTACCAAACCTATATAGTCCGGTTTCTGGTAATGGACATCTACTACGAATTCAGATGACTATAGCGGAGCTCTAAATCTAAGAATATTTTTGCCTCTTGATATTTAAATTCAAATGACTATAGCGAGGCTCTAAATCATAGAATTTCTTTGTCTCTTGTTATTTAAATAGGTCAACCCCTGAACTACCAAACCTATATAGTCCGGTTTCTGGTAATCGACATTTACTACTAATTCAGATGACTATAGCGGAGCTCTAAATCAAAGCATTTTTGACGCTTTTATTATTATTTCGGTATATTTTGTGTTTTTATACTTGTATATTTAATTTTCCTATATTATTAAATTTATATATCATTACATGTTTTTTTGTCAAAAATTATATTTTTTCCTTTTAGGAAATTTATTGTGACATAATCTTTTCCGGGTTGGCATCAGTTTTCAAACAAATTGTTTATAAATTTTTATGAATTGATATAGTAAAAAACTGTCATGACATATTTTTTTCCGGAATGACATTCAAAAATATCGTGATATAAATATTTTTTCGGGATGACATTGAAAAATATCGTGATATTTGTATTTTAGTGTTGCCATCGCATTTTTCCGGGATCGTTTACGGGCTAACTTCACAGACATTCTCGCCATTTCCGCCATAGTTGCAAATTTATTTTAGAAACTTTTAGATCATAATCGTTTTTCTCGTTAATGATATACTTTTCAAAATACAAGCAAAAGACGAACTGCCGAACTGCCGAAATTTCTGAGATTAGGTTAAGTATGAAACTTTAACCCGATCATTCAATCTGTCTGGGCTGTAGAGAACTTACAGACATTTAGTGGGCACGCCACCACATCCGCACATACGCACACAGAATTTTTTTAAAAACTCCTTGTTTCACTTCGGCGACTTGGCGAATAGTAAATCTGTGAAAATCCTGCGGTCAATATTTTTCATGATTACAACACCTTTATAGGGCCACAATTTAATTTATCCTTAATATTTGACTTTTAAAAAACAAATTGATTGATTGATTGATTGGACTGTAGAACCAAGTGCTAGCCAAGAGTCCCGGATAACGCCGGGCCTATTCCTACAGCCTGTTTACACATAACAATAGGAAGGATAGGAAAGGTTTTTTTTTTTTGGGACGGAACGATCCGGTTGCAGACACCTAGCGATCGTACAGCACAACACAATTCTAATCTACTAGTGGAAGGATAAAGGCTTAATAGGTTTAATGGATAACGATGGTATTGCTTTAATCTTCAACAATTGCCTCACTAAATCAACCACCTGAGAAAAAATAATATTATTTCACGTGCATCTGGAAGTTTTCTGTAATATAATTCTACATTAATACTTTTCAGCTACCTTAACAAAATTGATTAATTAGATCAGCCTGGTTACAAATACCTAGGTAAAGCCAATAGTTAGTAACATAGTGACAGCACAATTCTAATCTACACCACCAGCAATTAATATTTCAAAGAAATATTAATTCATACCACCTAAAGATTCCTGAAATTAATTCTTAATTAATCTACTGGTTTCCTAAATAATATAAATATTTATTAATTTAATCCACTACAACTTACAATATAGTTTCCTGAAACCATAGTTATTTGAATTATATTAACAATTAATATTAAACTATTAATAATTTCTCTAAAACCCTTAGCATTTAATAAATCCACTGCAAACGGGTCGTTAAAATAACTCAGTAAACATATATTAATTATTAAACCTGAAAACAAACTGTATGATTATTATTGATTACTTAATTGTATTCAATATATTCAACCTTATTACCTTATTACATAAGTTATTATGAAACATAAAAACAAGATACTAAAACATGTATTTCACGCGCAAAATGACAGAAAATAAAAATTTAGTTAAAATCATTAAAAATTTGAATTTTACTCGATCAAGAAAGATATACAGAAAAGAGTTTGTTTACGCCGCAATGACAATTAAATTCGGCAATCTTAACTGACCCTAGCAAATACTTTATAATTAATGTGTATCAAATAAGTGATCATTAATTCATTATAGTCATGAAAATTAAAAGATTTACTAATTAACTTAAAAATAATATAAGTAAGGTCCGGAAAGACAGCACAAAACTAATCTACTAGGAGAAGGATAGAGGTTCAATATGTTAAATGGATAATGATGGTATTGGTCATCAACAATTGCTTCTTTAAAACAGTAACCTAAGAAAAAATGTTATTATTTCATATGTATCTGGAAATCACCTGAAATTGAATACTATATTAATACTTTTCGACTTCCTAAACAAACCTAGATAAAGACAATAGTTAGTAACACAAAGGCAATACAACTCTAAACTACACAATCAACAATTAATATTACAAAGAAATATTATTTTCACAAGCCTATGTATATTACCAGAAAACTAATAATAAATTAATATATTGCTGCTTATCTAAACCTAAATAATATGAACATTTATTAATTAAATAAAAAAAAAAAGAAAAAAAAGTAATAATAGTATATAATAATAAAAAAAAAATAATATAATAAACTAAAATAATTATAAATAAAAACATTCAATTGTGCATCTAATATATACATGTATACATACATATGTAAACACTTACATACATATATATTCATACACACACATACAGTCAGAAACATTCAGTCGTACACGGCACGTCTCTTCTATCACAGTGTTGAAATTTAATAAGAAAACGAAAATCTCCCCAGACCCTCCCTACAATCCTAGTCCATCCACCATCCTAGACAACAATAACAAAAAAGGATTCACCCCTTAATACCAATCAGAAGATCACAAAAGCTACAAACATTGAGCCATGCTACACACGGTTTCATAAGACCGGCTTCACCTTTTTCCGCTAGAACAGAACAAAACAATACAAAACAATTTGGTGTTTCAATATAAAATAAGGGTTCCAATTAACAATAAAAATCTATTACGACTTAGTTTGAAATCAGAAGCTGAAATCGTGTGTAGCTTGGCTGATTCAGTCGTATACGACTTCATGGAAAAACACTTGAGCTATAATTTTTTAGTGCGTATTTTCTTTACTTTGCTTTTTGTTTATTATTCAATCAGTGCAATTCCATATCTAATTTATTTCACACCCGTAATTTAATTGATTGTGGTCTTTCAAAATGGTTAAGAGTACGTAGGTTAATATTAGATCGTTAGTTAGATCGTCCACAGAAGAAAAGGGAAATCATTGAGTGAAATCGCGATAATACTTAACAATTTGTAAATCAAAAGTACAAAAGTTTATGATCGGTATTTTAAAGAAGGCCGGAAACAAAATACACCCAGCACAAAAGGTCCGACACAAATATCACCATCAAAAGAAAAGTTCATTAATCGCAAAATAAGACAAAATCCTAAGTTAACTGCAGTGGAATTAACTAAAATTTTAAGAAAAAATTGTTATTTTCACGTATAGCAAGGAAAAAGCCTTTTATTAGTAAATGCAAAAACTAAAGTATTGAATTTTGGAAAAATTTGATTTTCATCGATGACAGTCAATTTACCATGTTTCAAAGTGGTAAAAGGCAAGAAAAAGTTTTGAGAAAACGCAGTGAAGAGTGTTATGTTAGAAATGTTTGTCCAACGTTTAAACACGGTGGAAATAGTGTAATGTTCTGGGGAGCTATGGGTCATAAAAGAGTTGGTCATTTAGAATTTATTGATGGGATTATCGTCAAGGTAAAATATTTAAACATTTAAAGAAAAATTTATAAGAATCAGCTCGAAAACTAGATATAGAAAATAATTTTCATTTTTATCAGGACAATTATCCAAAACATAAAGCATGGATTGTTAGAATATGGTGTCTTTTCAAGGGTCCAAAAGTGTTTGGGACTTGAAAATCAGAAAATAATTAAGAAATGTTTTCAACTATACTTACAAACTTAAATAAGGTTTTTTAAGAAAAAAAAAAAAAAAAAAGGCATGTTTGTTGACTCACAATTGTGTGGGTAAGGCAAAAGAATCATGTAAAAAAATTATTTTTTATATGTTTTTGAACCAACTTACGCAATCAAGGTAAATTATTTATCAAAAACGCCATTACATACTATGTTTTTTTTCACTCACACATTTGTGTGGTTTGGACTTAATAGTGCCATTTTTTTTTTTTTTGGTAGAAAAAGGGATATCGTGGATCATACATTTATATATGCATACACACGTTTGCTTTGTATACTTTTGTTTAAGACAATCATCGTTGTGTGTAAATACAAAATGAATAGAGAGAGCGAAGAGAGCTTCAAGAAAAAGAAATTTATAATTTACATATAAACAACATCCATGCGCACACAAACACCTTTTAATTCTTCCTACTTAACTTATACAGTAAAACTTCTACAAGTTGATCCATTTAGACTGTGTCCGAATTGCGTGACAAACACTTTCCAGCACAAATATTTGACACTAACGTGAACAATTTTCTCTTCCGGTAATTTTTTTTCAAGTTTCTGCCCGAATTCTGTGATAATTTTTTGGTAAAAATTCCCCACCCTCACTTTTAATTTTAATTTGAAAATATTAAATTTAATCATGATAAGATTTAGATTAAGTTATACATTATTAAAAACACTTGAAATCATACATCCAGTTATATTTATTTAATTATAACTTTGTACTGAATTATTTGAAAATCGAAGTACAATGATATTGTGGAATATTTAACCTTAAGGCAATTTCTTTTACATAATAAACAGCTTCTAATCATAATCAATGCCCTAAGCAAGTACATTCGATAATTTCCATTCGATTAAATTTTCACTTATCTGTCAAAAATTATTATGCTCATAGACTGTGATAATTCGTGTGTCTTCGATATTTTCACAATGTTTGTACTAAAAAACATGCATCACACAACCCGGACACAGTCCAAGTTGCCAAAATAATATGCTTAAGATAGAGAAAATTCGAGTAAAAGAAATCAAAAACAAGTTTCGGTCGAACTACCCGAGCATATATACAAATATTAGATATTATACATGTATGTATTATTTAAACAGGAAATTTTGATGAAAAATGTCCCTACCATAAATCGAAATTCGATTTAAGTAATAATTCGACTTACAGAAGCCTCACTGTATTTACACACACACCCACAACATATAAACATTCATAAATATATACAACATTTATGTATGTATATAATAAAATATATAAAAAAGAAACCTCTCTGAATTGCACTTCCATATGCAGATATATACATATACAAATATCGAAAAATTAAAACGACATATACTTCGCGTAGAAATATATCCCGTTACAAATATTTCAACACAGTTTAATGTATATAAAAACATTTGATCCACTGAACACCACTTTTTAATTATTATTATATGATTATTTTTGAAAATAGTTAACTGTTATAATCAAAAAACTAGATTAAACTTAAAATTAAAAACAACGCGTACACACATTTCAAAGTGTAAATGATCGATCATTTACACTTTACTTATTAATTATTAAAAACACACAAATTATTATTATTAATTTTAATATTAATATTTATTTGAACACATATATATTATTAGTTAATTAATTAATTTATTAAAACACATTTAAATTATTTCTTTATTTATTAATTTAGAGGAGAGACAAAAAACACATCTTTCCTCTACGACGTTCAATCGCCTTCCCATTTGACTTTTAAAAAACAAATTGATCAAATATTTATCCGAAACAATGTTAATGAAATTTCATTTTCTATTTTACTTGCAGATCAAAGGACAAAGGGATGGCTACTTGTAGACTCACCGGTACCTACAGTAATTTACACAATAATATATTTATTTGTTGTTTGGGCAGGACCAAAAGCAATGCAAAAGTATTTAATCGTTTACCTATTACATCTTGTCATTAATTATAATGAAACTTCTATTTTTAGACGTCGTCCTTTACAACTCACATGGCTATTGATCCCGTACAATTTATCAATGGCCATTCTAAACGGGTACATTGCAATTCAATTATTTACAGCGTCAATGCGATTAAATTATAGTTATGTGTGCGAACCAGTTCGTCAAGACAGTAGAAACCCAGATGAATTACAGGTAAATTTCATTTTCATTATCTCATCTTAATAACATATTATGTCTGTGCGAAATTCTACATTCACTTGTTCATCCGACTACATTATATCGATTGCATAAAACAAGATACGTAATAATAAAAAACCATATAATCTCGTGCCAAGAAAGAGAAACGTTTAAAAGAAATGTGTTACAACTAACAAGTGCGAAATAACTTGCTTATTTGCAATGAACTTGAACTTTTTCTGCATTACAGAATAATGAGAAGCTTTATTTAAAACGATCAGTAAACGAAGTAAATTCAATTGCAATTTTTTATTTACAGATAGCCAATGCAATCTGGTGGTACTATTTCTCGAAGCTGCTGGAATTTTGTGATACATTCTTTTTCATTTTACGGAAAAAAGACAAGCAATTAACTTTTTTACACGTTTACCATCATAGCACAATGTTTTCGTTGTGGTGGATAGGAATTAAATGGGTGCCAAGTGGATCAAGTATGTTGCTCAACAAAACATTCAATAGCCACATATTAAATTTTATTTTTTATTTTAGCATTTCTTCCAGCTATGGTCAATTCCTTTATTCATGTGTTAATGTACTCTTACTACGGTTTATCGGCACTTGGGCCACGTATCATCAAATACCTATGGTGGAAAAAATATTTAACCATACTACAACTAATTCAATTTACCACCGCTCTAATGCTTGGAATCAATGCTATTCGAACTGGTTGTGAATTTCCGTTGTGGATGCATTATGCGTTGGTAATTTATATGACGTCATTCATAATATTGTTTGGTAATTTTTACGTTAAAGCATATTTTGCGCACGAGAAGCGAAAAAAGAGCCGTAAATTAATGAACGGACACACCTCATGCTGGAAGAATCAATGGAGTAACAATAATCCTTGTGATGGGGATAATTTAAAATATGACAAATTAGAATAAAACTACAATACAATAAAATTATTATTTTACATGTAATTGGGCCTTATAAAACAAATTTGTTGTTATAGTGTTAAATGTGCTTTTTATAAACGTTGTGAACCAAGAACACCTGGAGTGTCTTAGAAGTTGAGTGAATTTGAAAAAGCGCGCTTAAGCAAGCAAGTTATATTTTATTATTTTGTTGATGCCCGGCGATCAAATTTTTTATTTATTTATTTCAAGAACTATATAAGACATTGGGCCCGATTCTCGTGGCATAAAATTACTGTTATGTTATTTTATTTCCCCGCTTCCTATTGGAATTTGTATTGAAAAAACAAAAATAACATAACATAAAAGTTTAGATCCCGGAATCGACCCCATTAAGTAGTTATTTTGTATAACGTTAATATTTAGTTGGGGTTATTTTAAAAATGAATGTATTAATTGAACCTATAATCCTATATAAGCTTTTAAATTTAAGTTATAATGAAATAAACAGGACTTAACATTATGTTGCCATTATATGCACTTTGGTTTAATCAAGGATCAAGATTTTGTTATTCATAATTTATTTTACAGAGTCTTTAAGTTTTATGTATAGAGAGAACTACCAAATTAGAAAACCAAGATTCTTTAACGTAAGTTCGCTCCACAATATAAGTATCAAAATTTTTTCGACATCGAGAGAATAAGGTGGCAACGGCAGCAAATCGTATCTAAGTTATTTCATTTTCGAAAATAACACTTGCCCATATACAATAATCCAGCAAAAAAGTTGCCCTGAAAACATCAACATCACTGCAAAGTTACTGGCTACCTGTCATTCATTTATAAGCTACATCGGTGTTACGTTACAGCAAGGCCAAAGAAACTTCAGGCTGATTGCGTACAACAAAAATTATCAAGCTTTCAATATTGGTACCTAAACGAGTGTTTTATATGAATAAAAGGGTTTTCTAACCGTAAAATTATGACATAAAACAAAATTAGTTTTACAAACTATTTGTCGAGACACATTATTATATAAATTGAAAAAAAAACAATAAAATTTGAACTTTCGAACAGCTGTCAGATGTAAATTTATATCGTCAATAATTCAACACATTTTTATCATCAATAGTTGACCTTGACTTTTACGTTATTTATTGTCAGTTTCTTTAAAATCGGATAAATCAACATTAGACAGCGCCCCATAGAAACAACGTAGAATTATATACTAAAATGGGTGTAACGATGTTACCCATATAAAATTTGCTATTTCATATGTCACAAGTCAGAGCAGGATGATTATATAAAATATGGTTAAGATTAAAGAATTAGAATTATTAAAAAAAACCATGGAAAAACCAACCAAACTGGTTTTTGTTTTTGTTCAAAGTGGCAGCAAAATTTCGCGCTCTTAAAAAATACTGAAATTATTAACTAAAATAATTAAAATATTAAAAAATAGTTAGTGGATTGTGTATTTGTGTAGTAAAATATAGTAATAAAAATTGAAAACTTTTAATTAAAATGAAGTATCTTATGGAATGCTGTCAAAATACGTCTACAAATAGAAAATTAACCCATCGATAATTTTACCAAGTGTTTATACAAAATAAAATGTAAATTATATTAAAAAGAAAGTGATTTGTAGTAAAAATATCCTTATTTTAATTTAGAAATCGGAAAAAAACTATATAAAAGCTTTTGGTTTTTGTTGTTGGGTTTTTCTTTTTGTACATATGTTTTATTACCAGGGCTGTATTTTTTTATTTTAATTTAATAAAGCGGTGTTTATTTCATATGCTTTGCTTTTCATAATTTATTTTTATTTTGGAATACTGTGAGTACATTTTGTGTAGTTTTTAATTTCAACTTCCTAACTTCATTGCATTCGATCGAAAAAATTCTAAATACGGCCCAGTTGATTTATATGCTTTCTCTTTTAGCCTCCGGATTCGACTCATTTGACAGCGCTTACATTCATTCTATATTAAAATCTATTTCTATTGTCCGTTCCACACTATATTTACTTCTTTTGAAGTTACTTCTTTTCGTCTCTTTGCCCGTTTACAGAGCTCTCACAATAGAAAAACTTTTCCTTTTGCCTTACAAGTTTGTTTGAAAATAAAACTTGAGAAAAAAAAAATTCGTTTTTACCTTATGGAAAAAGCTAGCAAACTCTAAACTTTTGCCTTAAGAAAAGACTAATGAAGTTAGCTAAATTTCAAAATCAGGGTTTTTGTTGTCATTTTCCAGACAAAACATGTTACAAAGCAAATAAGAACTAATTTATCGGTTTAATATATCTTAAAATTATAATTAATAATGCAAAATACAATTTCAAAAATATCATTAGTATGAAGATAAATAAAACGAAGTTGGTTTCAATTTATTTTTTTTTTGCTCATTGTGAGAGATACTCTTTAAGGTAAAAGTTTAAGGTAAAATTTTTTTCTATTGGGAGAGCTCTGTTACCTATAAAACCGGTTTTGATTGCGGCTCATTTTTCAACAAGAAATTTTCGGTGAAGTAGCTTTAACATAAATAAAAATGAAATAAAAAAAGTTTAAGGCCATTTTTGGGATGTAGAGTTTAGTTTAAATTTTATTTTCGAGAGAGCAGAATAAAAGAATACAAAAAATTTTGTGGCTAAATATAAAATAAGGTTTTAAATTAGCAATAAAAAATCTATTACGTCTTAGTTTGAAAAAAGAAACAATTTTGTAAAATACAAAACGATCCAAATGAAAATTAGAATGTAGAAGAAAATGATAATGAGAAAACGACGAGATTATGGAGGTTGATGAAGAACAAGAAGACAATAAATGGTATCGGAAAAACTCGACGTGAACGATAAAAAACAAAGCATTATATTGAGAGAAAAATTTCGCGTCGACGACGAAAATGAAGAAATGGTAGGACAAGCAGCACCTGCATATGCAACGTCCGGCAGAAACGCGCACACTAAAAAAATAGTTACTGCTTCTGAAAACCCCGACGATAATAATATGACAAAAATAGCTGGGTGTGAGAAAAATAGTTTGGCGTGAAACTGAACAGGGGGTCAATTCGCGTTCCGTGAAATAATGAAAATGAAAAGTTTTTGGCAATCTAGTAGTTTGAATTATTCGCACTTAATTTTAAATTTTACTGTGTGAAATCAAAATTTCTTATGGGGAATGCAAATCTACTCGATTGCTCATGAAAAAAACTTTTCATTCTCATTATTTCACGGAACGCGAATTGACTCCCAGGTCCAAGGTACGAAAAAACTGAATTTTGTCGTAAAAAAACTGGATTTTATGGCATTATGACTCTGGCTAATTTTCAGCGTCTGACAAATCCAAATAAAGGAAGACAAATAAAATATATATATACAAAATATTTAAAAACGTGAGTGTGTACAATATATCAGAAATTTTGTACCAAAATTGAGCAAAAAAAGTCGCCCAGCGAGCAGTTCTAGCAGTTTCGAATTATATTTTTAGTAATATTTTTTTGACATTTCTGAGATTTTTTATCAAATACAGTCAAAACGAATATTTTTATGTGAATACAACAAAATCATTTTATTCTAAAACTAATATGTTTGTTTACCCACATACTGTACATGACATTTGAAAAATTGTGCTGCCTCTTTGTGTTTTGTTGTTTCTGTCCTAGTCACGGTTTACTTAGACGGTTTAGTCATAATACTAAAAAACATAATGGGGTCGATTTCGGGATCTAAAATTTTAAGTTATGTTATGTTGTTTTTGTACAAATTCCAATAGGAAGCGGGGAAATAAAATAACATAGCAGCAATTTTATGCCACAAGAATCGGGCCCATGTACATAGAAAAAACCGAGTTACAATTTTTCTGTCACTAGGGAATTCACAACTACTATATTCTGAATTTAAAAGGGGCATTCGAATAATTTTTAATGTATATGTAACACAATGGGCCCGATTCTCGTGTCACAAAATTGCTGTTATGTTATTTTATTTCCCCGCTTCCTATTGGAATTAGTAAACAAAAATAACATAACATAACATAAAATTTTAGATCCCGGAATCGACCCCATTGCTTATTTTATTAATTGATTTCCAAATTAAAATTTAATAAAAATTATAAAAAATTTGTTTATATAATTTCAATAAAAATTTAAATTATTATTGTTATAAGATCTCTTTCGCTAAAATAAATATTTAATTTTTTACAACGAATTCTTGATATATTTGTAGTCTTACTTTGGAAAATATTTGTGTCGATTCAATTTGAACCTTCTATTTTTCTTTTCTTCTATGCTGCTATTTTTACTGAAAAACTCGAAGCATTTAAGCAAACAAGCTACAAATTTAAATAAAAATTTTGAAATAAATATCGAGTGGCTTTTGAAATAATAGAACAATAGAAGAAAAGATAAATAGAAGGAATCGACACCATTATTCCTATTCGAATAGGAATGAAATTTGTGTCCAAAGTAACAGCCAAGTGATTTTTTTTGCATTTTTATTTTTTGGTATAAAAATTTAGTAAAATCAATCTAAGCATGCGATTTACTTGTATGTCATAACAAATATTTATGAACATATAAAATGCGTTTTCGTCGTAGATATGTCTTATTTTTCAGATTAATTTAGTATCGGAGTTCATTTTTTGTATTGTTGATTTATGTCATTTGGTTCTTTATTCTTTATGCGATAAAAATACTACAATACTCCCAGTGTGACAACTCTTAAAAATAAAATTATTTTATTAATTAACCGGGCGGTGAACATTTGAACTACGCGAAGAATGGAATAATTCTAATCCTACTTTTAGCTGGAATGAAATTATTCATTCCGGATTGAAAAATTTATATGGAACTGTTGTTGTAAAATTCCCAAAGTAAGACGTTGATTGTAAGCACTTACAACGCATCCCCAATAGAATTTCCATGACTTTTTCCTTACAGAAAAGTATGAAAAAAAAAGCATCATAAGGAATTCTATTGGCGATGCGCTGTTACTTTTATTAATACTACCCACGGTTACTATGCAATGCCAACGAAATTCCATTTACATTCGCGTTCAAACAAAAATCACACTCTTTCTATGGACATAACATGGTTCATATGGAAATCCGTACTACTCGCCAAATATAAGTGTCACAAAAATTCCAGTGCCGGTGTGCATCCCAACTAAAAAGAGAAAAAATGAAATAGGAAAGAAGGTGGAATTTCGTTGGAAACTCGGGTTTTTCTATACTCTTTTCCATAGTAATTTTAAACACTTTTCTCCGTAAAATTAAGCCGATTTCCTTAGCAATTTTCATATGAAACTAAAAATAGTTTTTTTTTCGAAAATAAAGATTTTTGTTTTTTATTTTAAAAAAAATTATATTTTATTTAAATCAATACATTAAATATTTGGTTATAATATGTTTGCCATCCGCAAGCAAATAAGAATAAGAAAATTTCATCAGCATTTTACGTTGTTTCAAATATACTATTTACATTTTATAAGCATATGGCGACGCCATATTAAAATAGATGTTTATTACCTTTAGTACAACCAGAGACAACCTAAAAGAGATATTTCATCCTATGTAAACGTAAAAATTTAAACTGCGTGTTCATTTTCTGTAAATAGCTGTATTCAATCAAAAATATTTTGTTTTTTTGCGTATACACATACACAGTTTAACGAAAAATTACAGATACAAGGATGACATTGGAATTAAGAAATACATTTTGTTTTCATTTTTTAGTTCGTTGATGAATCACTTATAAAGCAATAGAATTCCACTATTACAGCAAACTCTCCTATAACACGGTACGTTTATAACGCGATTTCCATATAACGCGCAGTGAAAATTGGAACTGTTCTCCTATAACGCGACGCGATCTCCTTATAACGCGTTTTCGGCGAGCGAATAAAAAAGCGTGAATGACTCAAGAATTATTTAAGTATTGGTGTTATAATTGATTCAAGTGGAAAGCCTTATGATTGAAAAAAAATCTTAGTTTCAAAGTTTTGTTGATCGTTGATACGCCAGTAGTCATAGTAAGGAGCACCCAAATGTGAAAATTCTTTATTTTCTTTGTAACTGCACTTCATTAATACAACCACCGGACCAAGGAATCATGCGAACTTTCAAAATGTATTACATACGGAAATTTCTTGAAGCCATTTTCAACAGATTAGAAGATCAAGAAGGTAAAACTCTTCTTTAAGTTTGGAAAGAATTTTATATATTAGATTGCACCAGAATTGTGTCTTTAGCTTGTACAGAAATTAAACAGTGAGCACTTAATGCATGTTTGGAGGCCTTTGTTATCTCAAATGGTTCAAAAGAAAAATGATGTTTCAGATCCATTAACAGAAATAGTAAAAATTGCTTCTATTTTTGGCAACAAAGGATTAGCAGATAAACATGTAGAAGATATAGAAGACCTACTTCAGGAACACGGTTTAAATGAGGAAGAATTGGCATAACTAATTGATGAGTCTACCTTTAATACATTTGTGGAAGAAAACACTAATAACAAATTCGTTCAAAACTTTAGTTATTATTTAAAAAAGGACTAGATTTGGCTAGAGAATTAGAATACTAATTAATCTAAAATGACCCTTCAACCAAACGCAGTGAAAAATTTAAAAGAGAATTTCAAAATTTCTTGACTTGAGGTTTTAGAAGAACTACAAAATAAAACTACGACTACTACAACTACAAACCAAGAAGAAAATTTGTAAAGTGATGAGAATTTTCGGCCAATTAGAAAAAGAAATTTAAACGGCTAATATTTGACAGTGATGTTGAATAATACATAACGCAATAAAGAATCATTTTAATTTTTTGTTGGAAATATTTTTTTCTAATTTAGTTCTTAATTTTATGAATTATGAATTATGCAATAAATTTAGATTAAAATATCTAAATAAATTATATAAACTTTGTCATTTTATAAAATTCATTCATGAACCCTAATAATCTTAACCTGATAGTATATTTTGAGAATGCTTTTTTTATATAGGTTTATTTGTGAACAATTTATTTATTTCTAAGATTCCATACAACGAATTCATTCAATTTATATTATTTCTCAGTTTCTTATAACGCGTTTTCCATATAACGCGACAGTGGTTTCCATATAACGCGATGTAAGTTAATATGATTTGTCTTATTTCTATGTCTCATCCCAGTATGCAATTATTCCACTGTGTGGAAAAAATTGTTTTAATTCCATTCTAAATTCCGTACTGCAAAATAGCAAATACACAAAAATATTGATTTTGGACAAAAAATATTTTTTTCTCTTTCTATTTCACGTTTTTGTTTTAGTTTTATAAAATTTTATTTTGTATCTCCCAGTTTTTTGTGACAAGTAGGCAGAGAATCCGCACACAGCTATGCGTGCAAATTTTTTCAATTTAATTTATTGTTTTTGTCTATAATGTTTTTGATTAATAAAGAAATTTTTGTAAATTATAGTGCAAATTATATGTAATAATAATAGTATAATTGAAGTGCTTTATAAGTGATTCGTCAACGTTGTACTACAGGTAATAAAAACCTATTAATATGGCGTCGCCATATACTTATAAAATGTAAATATATTTGAGACGACGTAAATTACTGATGAAATTTTTTTCTTATTTTTTAAGGTGTTCTACCCACATCCACATGATTCACATGCTCTATGAAACCAAAATAGAATAAAAAATAAAAAAAAATGCTATCAATTTTAAGGAGCGGGGTTAACAAAACCCTACACATATCTCCGAACACCCTAAACAAGGAAATGTGCAAATTAATCAATGTCCATCCGTTCTCAAGTTATCGTGGACACAGGCAGACAAACGGCAAACCGAAACCATATAGCATTTCCCCTTACACTATCAGTAATACTGTGATTGTTCAAAACATCATTACTTAAAAAAATCGTATTTCCACAAAATTTCACTTCACCACAAGTGTAAAGGCCGCATTTGACAAAAATGTTTAAAAAGAAAAATTTATGAAATTTTTATTATTCTTTTCTCTTTTGTTTCTACGATTGCCATAGGAAAACGATAGCCGTCGCAAATGATCGTCCAATTCAATGGTTGGGCCCCAGGGTTATTATAAATTTTTAAAATTAAAGCCCCAGTTACAATGCATCCGCTTCGTTCCGTTTTCCAAAAATATTTTCCGTTCCGTCTTTTCCGTTCGCTAGTTACAATGTATCCGTTCCGCCTATCAATATCACATTTAAATGTGTAGTAAACAAAACGTCATGGAGGATGTTCTAGAGTTGAAATTTTAGAGTTTTGCGATTTAAATATTTTAAAAATATCATCATATAATATCGAAAAAGAGAACAAATTTAGAACAAGGCGATAGTGGGTACGCCCTTTAAATTTAGACAGAAAGTGCGCTGGATATTACAACACAACATTTTTACGAATGGAGGGATTAGACTCTGGGGCGTTTTTCTCCCAAACAAGAATGCCACGGGAAGTGTATGAAATATTACTTCGACTACTTCAAGAACATTTAACAAAAAATCGATTCGCGAGCCAATTCATTTTGAAACAAGATCGGGACACACGTACTACGATCATGCACTATTTTATTCTGTCAATTACTCTTCTAGCAATGAGTTGTTGAGGTTATGCTTTCCGCTCCTCCGTAAAAAATGGTCCGTCTTCTCCGCTCGGGTAGTCTGTCTCGAATGGAAGCGGTCATTCAGGTTAGGGAGGGAATACTCCTTATTAATAAAAATGTTTTTTTTCTGATTTTAATGTTTTTTTTTAGATTTTTACCACTAATATTCGAGATGACAAATTCACAAAAAAAAAACGTGAACTTCAGATGTTAACCCCAAAAATCACTATTTTTGCACTGTATAGGTACAAAAAACGGACCACTGGATAGGCGTTGAAATAGACTTTTATAGGTCTATTATGAATCTCACTTCCTCGTCACCGGGTGAAGAGTCGTCACTATAATTCTATTTTAGTATTATGATTGTCGCAGTGAGCGAGTGATCGTCACATGCGTGTCGCTTGGCGACCCGAAATCACCGCATATAATTTTTGGTATTATAATTCTCACAGTGAGCGAGTCCAATGTCATATAGACTCACCTAAAATATGATGGTGAGAGTCAAGTGACAAAGTATTTTTGGTATTAGAAATATAATATTTTATTAATATTTTAACATTGAAATAGTAAATTTATATTGAAATGGAAAAAAAAACCGTGGATTTCCAGATGTTGGAAAAATCAAACCATTAATAATCAAACCATTAATGAATTTTGGAAAAATTTGTCAGTAGTGCGGAATAGCTTAGGGCCGCCAATTAGAGAAAGCATGGAATGGAGAAAGGCAAAAATTCGAGCACAATTTTTTTATATAGTATACACAATTTTTTATATAATATATTTTATATTTTTAATATTTTTTATAATTATTTTGTATTACGATACGATGAAAATATCGTATCCTTATAAATTTTGTCATACAAAGACATTACTATATGGTTCCATAACGACAAATAACAAACTCTAAAAAATACAAGAATCCACATACGACGCCGCAAACAACGGCTCGCCAAAATAAAAGGGAGACTCATAATACCAATTTTGAACTCGGGTGACTTAGATAGTCACGGCGAGTGGTGTGGTGAGGCGAGAATCATAATAGTTCAGTAAAACACACATTGGATTTTTTGATATTTTAGAACTTTTGTTGAAAATTGGCCAATGTGCGAATTTTTTGCACCCAAGTGTATTTAACCTATCGGTAAATTTTTATTAGTAATAAACTAATTAATTGGGTTCAACATTTCATAAATTTTCCACCCAATTTTGAACGGCCGCTGTATGTAAAAATTACCAAAAATAAATTGTTGAATAATATACTGATATATCCCTTTTCCTGACAGACAACAAATGTTTTTGCTCTAATTTAAGTCCTACCCACACAAATGTGTGCGTAGAAAATAATAGGTTGTAATATTGTATGTCTTCCGGATTTTAACGGATCTTAGCTAAATCGGAATTATTTTTGAAAAAACATTATTATTTGATAACATAAAAATTATATAACATATTAATTATTTTGTTATTATAGGTATAGTGTTATTTTGCACAAAGTGGAATGCACAAATTTCACAATTACCCACACACTTGTGATGGCAGGCAGGAAAAGCGATATACCACATATTTTCATTTGTGTACGAAATTGATTTACCATAATAAATGTTTAGTATTAAAAATATATCTTTACTTGTGTTTTATTGGATTTTTAGTGAAACAAGGCTCTTGTCGTGAGCTAAAATGTCGACAGCAGTCGTCAGAAAATCGATATCGACACGACAACCACAATAGGGTTGAATGTTTTAAATAAAATGGAATAACAAAATCAAACATTTCCCAAAAGTTATACAGCAGTCAGCAACCCAAAAATATTTATGTAAATACATATATATACAGTGACTCTCAACCAAAATGAAACAAGAATTTTTTTTTTTTAGTTAATTGACGTTAGCCATGTTACTTTTTCGATTTTTGATATTTCATCAGATTGTGTCAGTATTACTTCAGTTGCGTAATGCTTTGAGTTATTTTCTACGTGAGACTTTTTTTATGCGGTCGCTATTCACCGCAAAAAAAACATTTTAACTGTGTTGCAAAAACTATTTTTTATACCTACTCGTAAAGTTTTGGAAGATTTTTTTATGCGGTCCCTATTACCGCACAAAAACATGTTTGACCGTATTTTCCGAAAAAGATACCCCCAAATTAAGTACCTCCTCCAAAGTTGGCCGAGGAAGCTGAAAAGTATTTATATAAAAAATATCATCCAGAATAATGCGGAAAGAGCCATACATCAGTGAAGTTAACCGTAAGGCTAGAATTAAATTTGCCCAAGACCATAAAAACAAAGATGCAATATTCTGGAACGCGGTTTTATTTGCTAATGAAGTAGGAAGAAACTACGTATGGAGAAAGCCTAATACGGAGGTAGCAGCTAAAAATTTACGAAGCACTGTTAAACACGGTGGAGGTCATGTTATGGTGGGGCTCGTATGGCGTGTTCCGGAGTAGGAAATTTAAAGTTTATCGAAGGCAATTTGAATAAAAATGTATGTTTATCTACATAAGAACTTAGACATACTAAAATGAAATTTGGAGGAAAGTACTGAAAAGTTAAATATTAAGGATCACTTTCGGTCCTACTAGAATAATGAATCGAAACACAAATCCCGAATTGCTCAAAGTTGGCTCATTTGGAATACTCCTCATGCCATAAAAACACCTGCCCAATCACCTTACATCAATGTTATCGAAAACTTGTGGTCTAAACTTGAAAGCGAAATCAGAAAACATGAGATTAGTAATGTACCGGACTTAAAAAAGGCATTGTA
Source organism: Nephrotoma flavescens (assembly GCA_932526605.1). Lineage (NCBI taxonomy): Eukaryota > Metazoa > Arthropoda > Insecta > Diptera > Tipulidae > Nephrotoma > Nephrotoma flavescens. Next base: position 184,295,313 of record OW052221.1, on the reverse strand, counting down.
TGAAGAGTGGAGTAAAATATACGAAAACACGAAAAACTCTTAGATTTGATGCCACAAAACCTCAAAGCGGTTCTAAGTATTTTCTCTTGTAGGGATGATAGAACGGGTGAAAAGTAATGATGACGGTTCTTTAACATTCCAATATATAAATGCATTCAACTTTTGCAGTTTAATCTAACGAAGATATGCGGAATATATAGGCCTCCGAATTCTGTCCTGCATCGTTTCTTGATTTTCTAGAACAACTTCTCCGAAACTATAAATCTACTCACGATTTTATTTTAGTTGGTGACATTAACATACCTGTGAATAAAAATTTTAACTTAATCTCAGAATATAATGCAACTTTGCTCTCTCATGGAATGATTGTAACAAATACTTTCTTTACCAGACCTGTGAGCCGTAATATTTTAGACCACTCTGTTAGTAGTTTTCATAATATTAAGCAAGTTCGGAATTTTGTAACGGATTAGGAGGAGCGGGCAAAAAAACACGCGGATAGCTTGAACTGGTATGGGAGGTCGATGGTGGCCCTTCCTAAAACCAAATTTTATCCATTACAACAAAAATATAATATATGCCCCGGTATAGGAACGTGTCTACGTGCCATCACTTATCTTTCATCACATCAATATAAAAAAGTTTAATTTAACATTTTAACAATTTTAATTCATCCCGAAATTATTATTATAAGATAGAATTCACCCGAATACTATTTATAACTATTTATCAATTTTAATTATTTAACAAATGAAATTATTTGTTTCATAATGTTAATCTAAATAATTAACTTAAAAATAACGAAAAATGCCATGCATACAGTTCTGGTTTTTTTCTTCCTTTTTTTTGGATTGCTAGCAATTCTATTACACACCAGAACTATTACTTAGAATTAATATATGTAAAAATACAAAAAAAGAAATGAAAATGACTTAAAACTAATTAAACTAAATAAATTATAAACTTATTAATGTAAAATAATCAAAATTGAGTAACGTATGTTAATTGAACACGTCGTTACATCTAGATATTTTTTTCGGCGATCGAAATACAATAAACAACACCCGTTAGACAAAGCTATAATATTAACTTATTTACACCCGGTACGGTGATAGTGTTATTGGGTTTTTTTCTCCGTATGATTTTGCCTTGGAAAATTTTATCGGATGTTAATCCAATTTCCCTCCTTAAAATAATTAGGCCCCCAACGCCTGAAGAATAAAGGAGGCAAATTATTACAATATTAAACATGATTCGACGATAAAAACACTTATTACTTATTTCACAAAAGGAACAATAAAACGCTCACCTGTAGGGGACCCGTTAAGTAACCGAATACTATTTACTATCCCTAATATTACGTCGTTATATGGTATAACCTGGCAACCAAATTGGTGTATATCACTAAACTTAGATTGAACTACAATTATTTGTAATCACTGTTCAGTTCACTATGAGTTGATAAAATTTATCCACCACTGTACACAAGTTAAATTTTTATTCTTTTCTTCTTTTTTTTATATTGTAAATAAATACAAAAAGGTATGCTTGTTTGTTTGTTTGTACAAACAATAAGTACTAATCCGCTTGCAAGACTGATTCACATTAATTTTATTTTGATTTTCGCTCTTCAGGTAATTTAGAATTTCGGGTCTTATGTATAGTATACTCGTAAAAAAACATTTTCGTCTGATAACGGATCCGATTATATGATTTACATTCAAAGCCAAAACACCCGCGAAACGTTTGGTGTATAGGTTGTATAGGAATGAAGATAGGGTGCGTCACATATACCAATGAACAGTAATTATGCCGTTTATTCTCTTTCAAACAAACACGAAAATCCACTATATAGATGTCAATGCACATTGCGCATTATACATAGATGTCCGCTGAAAAATGTTTACAAGCTCCATTTTGGTCAAGCAATTACTACCTATGTCGTTACAATTTTACCATTGAAGCCGACATAAATGATCATAGTTTTGTACTCTCAAAATTTCGCTTCAAGCCTAAATATTTTACTCGAACCGGAACACTAACGAGAAGACACGTTAATTACAATATATATTATATATTTTTTAATGATTATCGTATTTAACGTCAGAAATCCTGAGTCTACTCTTGAACGGATTTTTGATGTGTATAATAAACTTGTTCTACAGTTTTCCGAATTGAAGGAAGTACATGTAAAAATTTAAAATGCAAGTGTTTGTCCTTGAATGACTCTTGATTTCTGAGATTTAATTAAACTTAAAAATCACAAATTGAAACGTTTTAAAAGGAACAGTACTAATTTAGCACTGAAACATGAATTAGATTTGCTAAATAGGAAGATCAAAAACGGAAAATATTTTGTAAAGAAGCGTTATTTTAACAATTTATTTAATAATTTGAGCAAAAAAGAAATTTGGAAACAGTTAAATCATTTCATGGAAGATAACTCTAATAATATGATCCACTCCGTTATTTGTAATGATGTTGAGTATCATGATCTTATTGCTATTATTAATATATTTAATCGCAGTTTTGTTAACTTTGTTGATTCTTCTGTACTAGCAAGTAGTTCTAGCCCAGACTCAGATGATTTAAATAAATTTCACACAATGGTGCCTAGTATTAATTCATGTTTCTTTTCGCCCACTTCCTGCAGCGAAATATCGAATTTAATTTCAACTCTCAGTAATACAAAGGGTGGTGGTTACGATAACATTCGTAATGTGGTTCTGAAGAAATATTCGCCAATTTTTTCACAGTTACTAGCTGATTAAATAGATCAGATTTGATGTAGTTTTGGAAACCGGTGTTTACCCCGATATCCTTAAAATTGCTAAAGTGACGTCAATATTTAAATCTGGAAATTCCAAAATGGTTAATAATTATCGTCCAATTTCAGTTTTATCGGTATTTGACAAAATTTTAGAAAAAATTGTTGCTAACCGGATGATCGATTTTTTAAATAAATCTCTATTCTCATCAGTATGGGTTTCGACAAGGTTCTGGTACAGATTTGGCCCTAACAGACATTGCTGATTTGATCTATCGTAATTTTGACAGGCAAAACTATATATCTGGCTTATTTCTTGATCTTCGTAAAGCTTTTGAATGTATAGATCACAGTTTACTTCTTCAGAAATTACAAATTTATGGCTTCCGTGGTCTATCACACAAACTTTTAGAAAGCTATACTCGTACCTTAGTAATCGAAAGCCGTTTGTGATTTTAAATGGTGTAAAAAGCTCCACTTTAGGTGTGAACTGTGGTGTTCCTCAAGGGAGTGAATTATAGAACTGATAATTAATTAATTAAATTTTTTTTTGATTCAACTCGATAGTTCAGTCTTTTCTTTTATTTTTATTTTTTATTTTATTAAAGTTTTACAATGAATGAATAATATGTTAACGAAATGATTTCAAAAATACAAATTCCAGTTGTTTTAGGTTTTCTTTACTTTATATAGGTTTCAAATTTAATGAACAACAAAAATGACATACGCTCTGGTTGTTTTCATCGCGCGTGTCATTTATGCAAAAACAGCAGTTTTTGTAGTAAATTTCCATTTGTTTCTAAGCATGAATTTGTTGTTGTTGATTCAGCATATTTCAAAAGCAGCTTACACTTGTATCGTTATGTAACACCTCCCCCTTAGGATGGATGTCTAAATTTTTATTGAATTAAAAAGGAAATAAAATTTTTCTGAAGTTAAAGATACAGATTATTATAATTTTTTATTGTATTTTTTTTTTAAATAAAGAGTTAAAAAACACCTTTTTGAAACCACAAAAATAAAAATAAAATTCAAAAAACAAAATTTATTATTTTAAAATTTTTAATTCTATTCTAAAAAAAAAACTTAACGTTTTCGACCAAGGTATATGGTCATCATCAGAGTTTTGTTTCAACTTCAGTTGAAACAAAACTCTGATGATGACCATATACCTTGGTCGAAAACGTTAAGTTTTTTTTTTTAGAATAAAATTAAAAATTTTAAAATAATAAATTTTGTTTTTTGAATTTTATTTTTATCTTTGTGGTTTCAAAAAGGTGTTTTTTAACTCTTTATTTAAAAAAAATACAATAAAATATTGTGAAATGGAAACCACGGCGGTTCAAATATATAAAAATTACAGATTATTATTATTGTTATAAATGACGTATGGCTAGCAATTTTTGAGAGTTGTATATTATGGTGTTTATTATGTATAGCTCTTCAATGTTTTCAATTGTCCAATTATGCATTGTATACACAGGTTGATGTCTGCGGCAATACATTTTCCATATGTACATCGCTCCATGGAAACTGTTTTAGAATGTCTGTAAATGCTTTTGTGTCCTTCACTTGTAGAATTTGCTCGTTGATTCGGCTAAAACAAGATGTTAGTGTAATAATCGATGGTTGGCTGATTCTGTTTGTTTTTCTCGTGCAGTTCGAAGTGAATTCTAATATATTTTCTCCTGGTGATATGAAGAAGTTTGTTTCATCTATATTTGATATGACAACGTCAGGTTTGACCGCTGTGTAGTTACAAAAGGCTTTTTGTAGGTTAATAATTGCTGGTACATAGTATTAGTTATTGGTAACAGTTTATCCTCTTGGCAATAATATGTTCCATATATGGCTTGGCATGTGTCCAGTGATTGATATTTATACTGATAGGAATTTAGGATTATAAATTTGGGGGGTATGGGAAATATCATTTTGTTATTGACTGGAATGGGAATTATCTTATAGAGTTGGAATATCTCTCTTTGAAATTTCGGGATATTTATTAGGAATATTAATTGTTTATCTTTGTTGATTAAACCTTTAATTTTTAACAAATTTAGGATCGCTGGCTCATTCGTGATAGATATATTATTCTCATTCAACATGTCTTTGATGTACTGCATTTCATTGTCATTGAGCAGGTGTCTGGATATAATTCTATTTTTTGAGAAGGTTATAATGTCTAAGAGGTCTTCTAAATGTTGATTTAAGTTTTCTATAGTGTATTCTAATCTATATAATTGTTGATCATAAATCATGAGGCTAGCGAATTCGCTAAGCTTACCTATAGTTTTATGTATCATTGTGTTAATGGTTCTTAAATTGATTTCTAAATTCGTTTTTAGGTCGTCTATACGGGTTATCATTTGTTGGCTAATTATTACTTGTTTATGTAATTATCTTGAAATTTGTCTTGAATTTGTTCGAATTCATAAAGCGTGTTTCGAATGTCTTGTAGGGTCTTGGTTGTCCAGGTTTCCGGCAATGTCTTTATGATTGTACCAAGTCCATTGATAAGCCTCTCTTTATTCTGTTTGGTAAGATGTCGTTTAAGTTGCATTGACATTGATCTACTTTTGCTGCTAATGACTATTAGCTTATTGTCAAGTATGTTCCTACTATCGAGCCCCATTTGCTCTTTTAAAGTTTTAAGTATGTCTAGAGTTTGTGAAATTGTTTGTTGATATGGTTCTAATGGTATTATGTGAACCATTTTCCGGTATGAGCTATGTAGATGTACTGGTCCCTGGTGTACTGGGATTAGGCCCTTGTTGTCCGATAGTGGTGTTATTTTTAACTCCTGACCTATGGTTCTTGTGAACCTGGAATAGATGTTTAATTTTATTTTTATGTACCTTACCTATGTTCGTTAGTATTAAGGAACTATTCTTTACAATTTCTTTCCTAAATTGGGGTTTCGTTTTCCCTCTCCTATACTTTTTTACGTATACCCCGTGCTTTACTGGGATATCGATAACCTTTCTTCTCTTTTTATTTAATTTCTGTATGAGTTTTGCTTTTCTAATTCGAGTTTTTTCGTGTATGTTAGCGTAAATTAGTTCAAAGGTGTTTTTATGTTCTTGGGCGTATTCTAGTTCTGTACCGAACTCAGGCGTATTTTTATAGTAGTGCCCATTTAATAACTGAAACGGTGTCATTCCAGTTGAGCTATGAATGGAATTGTTATAAGCGATAATGGTTGACTGCATGATACTCTTGATTTCTTCGTCCGGGTTTAGTAGTTGTATGATCAAGCATAGTGCTTTTAAAGTCGAGTGGAATCTTTCCACAGGTGAGTTGCCCGTAGAGTTATAGGGTGTCGTAGCGTGAAGAATAATATTGTATTTTTGTGTTAGGCCTTGTATCGTTTTGGATACACAAAGTTCGTTATCCGCAACTATTTTGATTGGTATCCCGTGCGTCCCTATGTAACTTTTTATAGCTTCTTTGATGGATTCACCTGGTTTTTCAGTTAGATAGTATGCAGATCCATGTTTAGTAAATTTGTCTATTACTATCAAAAACATTACGTTATTTAATGCAAAGATGTCCGTATGTATGATTTCTAAGGGCCTCTTGGGCGTTTCAGTTACTGTGAATTCTATATTCGGTGGATGTCTGTCATATTTGATTCTCAAACAGGTATCGCATTTAGCTACGTATTGTTGGATTTTTTCTTTTAAATATGAGAAATAGAACTGTGTTTTTATTTGAGCGTAATTCTTACTGGTTCCCCGATGTTCGTTCATTTCGTGAATTTCTTTTATTTTTCTCATTTGTTCTTCCGGGTCAATGATATCTATCAAAAAGACCTTTGATCTAACAAGGTTTACATTTGGGTTTGTTTTACGAGGTTTGCGGTTCACCAAGTTGTGATAGATGTTTATCACCTCTTTGAATGTTTCGTCGACTGCGAATATACAAGTTAGTTGCCTTGTTCTACCAAATAACTCCTGTAAAATTTCTTCAATTCTCTTGATGTTACCTTTTACGGATGGCAATTTTAGCGTAATTCTAAGCTTGCCTTCAAGCAGTGTCTGTCTTTTTATGAGGGGTGCGGCTGAGTTCATCAGAAACGCATAACACGAATTGGTTATTAAATGTATTAAGACAGTTTTTTGTTTCGGGGATTAGGTTGTCTGAGGTTGATAATATATTAGCTGTGTCTTCACTGGAAGAAGATGTGTCAGATTGGTGAATTTCGATACGGGACAATGCATCGGCGGTTGCATTCAAGGTTTCTTTTTATAGGTAATCTCGTAATCGAATTCTTCCAGTTTTAACCTCCATCGAACGAGTTTTGAATTTGGTTCCTTCAAGGAAAATAGTTATGTAATGGGTTTATGATCAGTAACGATCGTAAATTTTCGTCCGAATAGGTAGGGACTAAAATATTTGGTGACCCAAACGATGGCCAATAACTCTTTCTCAATCGTTGAATAATTCTGCTCAGTTCCCGTTAAGGTCCTACTGGCATAACATATGAGTAAATCTTGTCCAATTATACCTTGGGACAGTACTGCTCCAATTGCAGTGTTGGAAGCATCAATGGTTAAGATAAATTTTTGTGAGATATCTGGGTATGGTAGGAGAGGTTCGTTAGACAATATTTCTTTTGCTTTTTCAAAAGATTGAATATATTCAGGGTCATTGATATTTATTGTTTCGGTTTTTCTTAGACACTTTGTCATTGGTTTAATTAAGGATGAAAATTTTTTGATCAATTTCCTGTAATATCCCAATAATCCTAAGAAACTTTTGATTTGTTTCTCGGTTTTGGGTATTGGATATTTCTTTATAGCTTGGATCTTATCAGGGTTCGGTTTTACTCCCTGAGGTGTGACGATATGGCCTAGAATAGCAACTTCTCTATGCAGGAATTCAGATTTATCTAGCTGCACTTTTAGGTTTGCTTCTTCCAATCTTTTGAATACCTTTTCCAAGCTGACCCTATGGAGTGATGTTGAAAATATAATAATATCCATGTAACATAGGCATATCGTTCCCTGTAATGGACCTAATACGTTGTCCATTACACGTTGAAAGGTTGAAGGGGCGTTTTTCAGCCCGAAAGGCATGCGAATAAATTCGTAGTGCCCGAATTCAACACTAAATGCGGTCTTAGCTCTGTCTTTTGGGTTCACCTCTATCTGGTGAAATCCAGAAGCCAAATCTAGTGTTGTGAAATATTGGCTTTTGCCAAGCTTATCTAAGATATCTGTAATATTTGGAATCGGGTATTTGTCATCGAGGGTTTTTTCATTTAACCTCCTGTAGTCGATTACCATTCTCCATTTTATTTTGCCAGAAGCATCTGCTTTCTTTGGCAAAATCCATATAGGAGAACTCCAAGGTGAATAGGATGGCTTCATAACGCCTTGAATTAGCATTTTATTCACCTGGTCTTCAATTTCCTTTTTATGGACCAATGGGTATCTGTAGGTTTTGGTAAATATGGGTTTCTCATCGGTTAGATCTATGTTATGTTTTATTTCGTTAGTGAATGTTAAGTCTTGGTTTTCTTTTTGGAAAATGTGATCATATTTTCTGCATAGGGATTGGATGGCTTTTGTTTCTTCCAGGTTTAAGTGTGTTGTCCTAATTAGTTCGTCTATCGTTTGTTTACTGGAAGTGGAATGGCAAAAATTTACGTCGTATGTGTCCATATGCTGTTGTAAAGGTTTTCCCTCTAGTGGATGTTCGACAAGGAAGGTTTTAAATTTAGGATAATAATTGATTATTTCGGTTGAGATGAAATGGTTTTTACTGTTGTAGATTCCTTCAGGAAATATTAAACCATAAGGTAGAACGAAAGGTTTTTAATCTCCCTGTTTCGTGGTTACAGGAATTTCTACGAATTTGTTACTTCTCGGTGGAATGATATGTTGTTTAGAGACAAGATTGAATTTATAATTAATAGGAATCTTTGTTGCAGGAGTTATGAACAAAGATTTAGTCAAACTGATATCGGCGTTTATTTTATTCATTAGATCTATTTCTATTAAACCATTAAAGTAACTATGAAATTTGAAAAGCAAGAATCTTAAAGGATCTTCATTTCCGAATTCTTTAATTACTATTTCTACCTCTCCATCTAGATCGGTACTATTGAATAAGGTTGATATTCTAACGGGGTCTATTTTAATAATTTTGTGATCAGGGATTACTCCAGGATCTATGAACGATCTGTTGACTCCTGTGTCTATTAGAAATCTTAGGTTTTGGTTATTAATTGTTAAATTTAAGTATGATAGTTGTGTCCCTTAAGTTTCCGAATTGTTGTTATGAATACCTATGTATCCTGTATCTCGAATGAAGCTGTATGAAAATCCTCTTCTTCAACATCTACTTCAACTATTGGTTGAGTGTTGATCGGATCTTCAACTTCATACAGTTCTTCATTATAAGGTTCCTCGTTCAATTGGTTTTCGTCATATTGTTCGACATTAAATAATTCTTTAGATTTTACTCTAGGTTGGCTGTATGTTGGAAACGATAAGTTTATTGTTGTTATTGTCTTGTTTGGAATTGGTTATGAGGTTGTCTAAACATATCTGTAACAGATGATGTATCCATGGGTTCAGGCTTACCCATAATGGTTGGAAAGTGAATGGTCTATGATTATAGTAAGGGTTAGATCCTTTGTTAATTGGTGCTTTAATTTGGTTGAAATTTGGTTTTGGATACATGACAGGAGGTGTATTATTATAAAACCGTTGAGGTATCGTGTTATTGCTACGCATTGGTAGTAATGGTTTTTGAGCATTTTGAATGGGAGGATTGTATCGCAACCCTGCGAGTGATTGTTCTCGCATACATATTGTCCTAGCTTCGGTGAGATTTTCTGGGGTGGTACGTTGTACCATATCACTTCGAAACGAAAAAAGTCGAATTCGAAAAAAGTCGAATCGAAAAAGTGAAAGTTGTATCTTTTTTGCTTTTCGAAAATGATACAACATACCGCCATTCGACTTTTTTCGAATTTCGATTCGAAGTGATGGTACAACATACCGCCCCTGGTCGCATTGATCGAACATGCGATCCCATCGGTTCTCTCGGTTTACACGTAAAAATGTTGAGAGCCATTTTATCGTACCACCCATTTTTCTGTGTAGCGGATAAGGGTTCATTTAGTTTGGCCCAATTTTTCAAACTATTTATTATGTCACTAATTTTCGCGAAAAATATTTCTACGCTATTGTTGCCCTGAGTGGATGTTGTGTAACTCCTGAATCAAAACACTTTCGTCTCTTTTATCAGCAAAGTGTGAGATTAAATTATTTTTTATGGTTGGGATGTTAGGGGTATTGTATAAATCTAATGCGTCATTTGCTTTATCCTTAATCCGATCCCTGATGCTACTGTTACAATATTAGCATACACGGATTCGGCTGGCTCAGCAATTACAAGAATATAATCGACATGTTGCGGAAAACTATGAAGTACCGCTGAGCCACCATAAAAAGTAGGAATATCTTTAATAAGTTTTGTTATGTGACCGGTTTTTTCTAGGCGCTCTTGTGCCATCTTAGAACCGTGTTTATCTTTTGGAATAATTTTGAAAGAAGGTTTATTCAACTTTTGTTAGTATTTATTTGTTATAAAAATTTTCCTTTTTCTTGTTTTTTGAAATTTAGTAATACAGATCACTTTAAGGAAGGGGAATATCAGTATAATCAAAATCACTTACCAAGCTGTTACTATAAGATGAAGAAGCGATAAACCATCATCTCTTGTCGTTTTACTTCCTATTGTCTCTTTAATTATTTTCGTTTAGCACTGTTTAGGTATCTACCCCTAGTGGTATTATTATATTTTGCTGTATTAGGGCGAGAAAAAGGTGGTCTTGGGTAAAGCCAGTTTCTTTTCTCGAAAAAAAAAATTTATTAATTTTAATCTATTATTTTCACTAATATGTTTCTTTTATTTTATTTACACTTTACATTTATCTCATTAATATTCTTTTACTGAGATAACTGTCGTGGCACTATAATCCAGTAAACCGTTGGATTAGTTTTAGGATTATTCAATTGATATACCGTCCGGTTTTTTCTTCACTAAAACTTCACCACTTTTGTGTAAAACTTTTTTTTTTTTATAACTTTTAATCTCACTTTATTTATAATATTTTTTTTTATTTACTGGGATGACGGTAGATATTAATAAATCGATTTACCGTGATCCGCACAACTGCGCCAATTATAGAACTGATAATTAATTAATTAAATTTTTATTTGACTCAACTCGAGAGTTCAGTCTTTTCTTTTATTTTTATTAAAGTTTTACAATGAATGAATAATATGTTAACGAAGTGATTTCAAAAATACAAATTCCAGTTGTTTTAGGTTTTCTTTACTTTATATAGGTTTCAAATTTAATGAACAACAAAAATGACATCCGCTCTGGTTGTTTTCATCGCGCGTGTCATTTATGGAAAAACGGCAGTTTTTGCAGTAAATTTCCATTTGTTTCTAAGCATGAATTTGTTGTTGTTGATTCAGCATATTTCAAAAGCAGCTTACACTTGTATCGTTATGTAACAAGTGTCCTTGGCCCTTTTTTATTCTTGATCTATCTTGGCAAGCATATGATATGGCCAATTTACCGCTCACGGGTGATATTAGAATGTTCGCTGACGAAACGGCCCACTTCTATGAATCCAGGGATTGTCAGGTAGTAATGTCACAAATGAGGGATGATATTATTTTACTTTTAGATTTTCTGCATCTGAACAAAATATCAGTAAATTTTAACAAAACGAAATATATAATTTTTCACTCTCCACGCCTACGTACCATTGATTTACCACCACTTCAAGTAGCAAATCGCACCATAGAGCGAGTGGACAAATTCAAGTACCTTGGTGTAACATTCGTCAAGCATATGACATGGGATAACCATACTAATTCTATTTATAATAAAGTTTGCCCTTTTATTTGCTTGATTAGAAAATTGGCTGATTTTGTTCCAGTACATGTGTTAATAAAAATTTATTTCTCATTTATACATTCCCGATTCTCATACGCCTCTTCTACCTTTGGCTCAGCCGTTAAAGAAAAACTGAATAAATTGCAGATTTTACAAAATAGGTGCTGTAAAGCAATGTATAAACTGCCTCACCTGTTTCCTACTGTGGAGCTCTATCGAACTGTTGCTATAGGCATTCTTCCAATTAAAGCAATTTATGAGATGTATGTGTCGATCTACATGTTTAAGTGTCTGCAGTCTGCACATCCCGTCATTTCTTTCGACTGTACAATTCGAATTTCTAGGTCATGGCTATTCAACCAGAGGTTCTTGTCAGTTGAAGTGCCGCCAATCTAAAACGGAACTTGGCAGAAAATCATTAGAATGTATTGGGCCATATATTTACATTAAATTACCTGAAAATATTAAGAACGCTGTGTACTTATTTTTATGTTTAAACGAATGATAAAATCGCATCTGCTATCATCAGTTAAAGATTATTTGTGATGTATAGTAGCATTCATTATTAATTAATTATATTGTTATGTATTTGAATTTTATTGTTTATTATGTGTAATGTAGTTTTAGTCACTATGACACTATATGATGTGTGTATTTTGTACCATACATAAGTGTGAATGACGAACTTTTAAAAGACATTAAATCCAGTAGTAGTTATTTACGCTTTTATGATTATTATTATATGATATTAATGATAATATGTATGTGTTTAAGATAAATAAATAAAAACAAAACGGATATCCCTACCAAATATTAATAAATTAATTATACAATGTGATAATATTAGTTAAACATATGAATTAATTTTTTAAAGAATTTTTAAAACTGCATCATTTTTGATGTGACGTTTTTACGTAAAATTTTGGTGTTTGCTACTTAGTTATAAATTGAATTTTTCTGTTTGTTTTGTTTTATGAAATTAATAATTAATATTGAAGCTTTAATAAATGTAAGTTAAAAATAGATATTTATTTTTGTTTTTTGGATATTAACTTTAATTTTTTATTAAATTGCTTTATCATTTTGGCTGTGAGCCACTGTACATCTGGCAGCAAATCTAAAGTTCAAAATGTTGTGAAAATAATGAAAAGGCTTCGGTAAGGAATTATTTAGATTTCGTTTTATATAATTTCTCGATAATTCTGTGGAGTGATATTACTCTGATAAGTGATAATTGAACATCCGAAAATGTCGTTTTTCCATACAAAATAATCATTTGGGTATCCCATTTGGGTAAAGCGGGCCCGTTAAATATATAAGGCCCTGGTTACAGTAAACAAAAATAACGCACGTAACATTATAAGTAACATTCAACGGCAATTATACTATAGTTGCACAGTCATCCCGTCACTGCTCCGAGGAGCTCTTTACCTCTAGTGGAATGATGATTCATAATTAGTTGGTTTTGCACTGAAGTATCTTCGGCTAATGAACTTCTGGGATTCCATGCTAATATTCTAAATTCTACTGTGCCTGTTTTCTAATTTTGTCATTCTTTGGATGATTCATTCCATAGATTTGTCTTATTGTCTTTATCTTGCTACAGCTCGGATACTTAAGATATTTAGCTTCACACTTAACGCGTCTTGAATATATTATGCAGTAGTTATGACCATGGGTATGTCCATATAACTGACATTTCTTGCATTGTGGAAGTAACCTTGATTTTTTATTGTTTGAATCTCTATCTTGATATTTAAGATAAAACTACCTAATTTCATTAAATTTTTAACATCTTTTTTACAACAACATGGGAAGGGAAGTTATACGAGTATATATTCATTCTCTTCGAAATTTAAGTAACTTGGACTAGAAGAAGCTGACCCTAAGATTTAGAGCTCAGACAGCAAAGTTAGAGTAATGTGAGACAAGAATTTTTCCCATTGCTATGTAGAATTGGACTAAAAATTGTTATAGTTAAATTCTATATTTACAAAATAAAAGCTTCCAAAAGACAGTTTTAAACCCGATAGATTTACTTTAATCAATCCGGGAACCTAAGTAAAACTATCAACAAATTCCAACAGCAATTAAGATGTGACCTTCATTATAATAAATTTTATTTGTTCTGTGACATGCCCAACTTAAATTACCTTGGCCTGGCATAGCTATATTAACACTTAACATACCAACATTCAATACATACCTATTTCTACCATAGCCGGTCTAATGACCGGCCTTTATGTTTCCTGATTGAATGTATGAAATATGGATGTTAGGGAGGATATAAAGTATATAAGTAATAGAAAAAGCCATGTTCAAAAGCGATAAAATGATATGCGCATTTATTATACAAAAGTTCATAACCGGTCATTTGACCGGTTATGGTATGTATGTTTAGTATGTTAAACACTGCCTACAAAATGTTTGCTCGTAAGAATCGTTCCGCTACCAGGAAAAACATTGGGTGTGCAGCATTAACATCATAAGCACTACATGCATTTTCCAACAAGGAGCGTTAAATACGAGAAAGTTTTGTCCCTACTCATGTCTTGGGACTTGGAACTATGTAATTAGTTCCAACTTATTTGTTCTAAATCAAGCTACCAACCCTCGTAGTCCCACATCGATAAATATGCTTGTTCTATACATCTTTTTAAAAACCATTCTTAAAACTAATATTACATGCATATTGCCAATCATCCAACATTCAATTAAAATTCCAATTTCCATTTAAGATTTATTTATTGTATTAAATTAAGTAATTTTATTTTGAAATAACGCTAATGTGGTAGCAATCCAAACCAGTCGAATAACAAAATTGTTTATTTTATGGCTAAATTTAAACACTTCAACACAAATTAAATATAAAATATATGTAACTAATCTTAGTATAATTTAAGGATATAAAAAAAATGAAAAATATATTTATAATAATTAATAGACAATGTAAACCTAAACGTAAAATTAGCGATCACTAAAATGGAGATACGGAGTGCCTAAAAGTCATACGTAAATTAATGTTTAAATACTGAACCTAATATTACTAGTATTTCATTACGTAAACTTTACTTCTTTCGCTTTTTATTTTTACTATCAGCTGTCATGCCGTCCTGCTTGCGCTTCTGAGCTGATTTTGTTTGTGGGGTCCCTGAACCTTGAGTTCCAGCTGCGCCCTTAGCTTGTTTCTTTTTCTTTTCTAGGCGTTCCTTTTCCTCAAGTTCCTGATTCTCCCGTTCAATTAGAGTTATCAAGGTGTTACAACGACGCTGAAGTTCTAGAGCGGTACGCGACTTTAAAAACCAATCGAATCGAAATTGTGGAGCACAACGAACTGCCGAGCGAAGCTCCTCATAAACATTTTCACGATCAAAACCCAGCTTGTGCAACATGCATACCAAATATCGGTCCTCTTCTTCAACATAATTTTTACCCTTGTTATTACCATAGGATATCCGAAGCTGATGAAATGGTGCTCGATATCGTGACATTTTTCCATCAAGAGCACGCTTAATAGATGCTCTTCTCTGTATTTTCGCTTCACCACGTTCAATCTGTGCATTAATTCGCTCAATATCTTGAAGTTCGTGACAGCGCTCCCAAAATACAGCACTATATTCCATTACTTCTTCAGGGGTTTTACCTTCTACCTCTTTAGCAATATTTTCAATGTCGTCCCGGCCGTACTTCTCGTTCGCCTTGATAAATTGATTAAAATCCCTTTTCGTCCAATTAGTAAAACCTTGAATGAGTAAGGATTCCTTTTCAGTTATCTCTTCTTCACTTAACGGTTCCGCATCATCAATTTTCTTTTGTTCTTCCCGTTGAATTTTAGCAGCATCTGGCCCAAGCTCAGAATTCCTCGGAACCTTATATCCTAAGGTCTTTCTAAAATAGTAGATCTCTTGATCGAGAAGCTCAAACAACCTTGGTGGGAAGAACTGGAAATCCTGCACAATCGGTTGTTTCGGTGGCCGTGGTGCCTTTGGTTGTTTAGGCTCGGAAACCCGAAGGGCTTCACGGAAATAAGCATCGACGGCA
Organism: Nephrotoma flavescens; assembly: GCA_932526605.1. NCBI lineage: Eukaryota > Metazoa > Arthropoda > Insecta > Diptera > Tipulidae > Nephrotoma > Nephrotoma flavescens. The sequence continues at coordinate 184,279,577 of OW052221.1, read as the reverse complement.
TAATTGGCTTTACGCTCACGTTTCGGTGGCTCAATCCAGCTTCCCGTGGTAATGAGTTTCTGTTTTTCTCGATAATCTTCCCCTTCGAATTTATACACGGAACTATCTTGATTATTTTCCAATGTAAAATTTCTCAATGATGAATCACCAAGCGTTTCTAATTTTGCATTTTGTTCTGCAGTTTTGGCTTCACCCTTCTCGAGAATCAATTCAATATCTTCATCGGTAATTTCTGAATCCTTTGATGCGAACACATGGTTTGCACCAAATCGGATCATATTCAACATTTCATCCTTATTTGGGCCTAATGCTTTACTGTCCACCAAGCGACCCTGCTGGATAACCATTTTATCTAAACGCAACTTGACCTCGGCTCTTTCGACGATTTTTTCTTCAACCGTATTTTCTGTTATGAATCTGAATACTCTAACCTGTTTCTTTTGACCGATGCGATGTGCACGATCCATGGCTTGTAGATCCATCTGGGGGTTCCAATCCGAATCGAAGATTATAACGACATCAGCAGTGGCCAAATTAATACCCAAGCCTCCAGCACGGGTAGACAACATGAAAATGAATTTCGGGCTGTTTTCTGCGTTAAACTCCTGGATCGATTGATTACGGTCTTCGTGTGGCGTCTGACCATCCAGACGACAGTATTGAAATTGACGCCATAAGCAATAATCTTCGAGAATGTCTAACATTCTAGTCATTTGCGAAAAAATTAATACACGCGATCCTTGTTCCTGTAATTTTGGTAAAAGTTTATCCAGAACAACCATTTTACCACAACTTTCAACCAAATGATAATCGGTAGTATAAGGCGGACCAGGTTCAGCCCCATCAAATAAATATGGATGATTTGTACACTTTCGTAGCTGCATTAAAATATTTTGAAGTCTCATTTTTTCAATTCGTCCAGCACCATTTACAATATCAATATCCTTCATAAGTACCTTGGTATACCATTCGCGTTGCATTTTCGATAAGCCAACGAAAATTTTCACTTCTTTCTTAGGTTTGAGCCGTTTTTTCCACTTCAGACTTTAAGCGACGTAACAAAAATGGCTTTAGAACGGCATGTAAACGTTCCACCAATTGATTATCTCCTAGACATTGATTAGTATTAAACCAAGAATCAAAATCATCGCTGCTGTTGAACACATCGGGTAGCAAAAAGTTTAGTAACGACCACAGCTCGTGAAGATTATTCTGTAATGGTGTGCCGGTCAACAGAAGACGATTAGCTGTTTTGAATTCTCGGAGGATCTCAGATAATTTCGATTTTTCATTTTTAATACGATGAGCCTCATCGATTACCATATACCTCCAATTGAACTTCTTGAACACAGACTTTTCTCGAATACAGATCTCATAAGTTGTGACACACACATCCCAAGCACCAGGCATCAATACTTCACGAATTACTTGATTTCTTGTATCTTGATCACCGATTAAACAAACTGTGCTTATTGAGGGGCACCATTTTTCGAACTCATTCAGCCAGTTTTGAAGTGTTGATTTCGGGACTATAACGATGTGCGGCCCAGGATTGTTTCGGAAATGTTTTAGATAACCGAGAAGGCTGATAGTTTGTAGAGTTTTACCCAAACCCATTTCATCGGCTAAAATACCGTTTATACCATTCTCGTATAACGAAATCATCCAATTTACACCCCGAACCTGGTAGTCCCGTAGTTCACCATTTTTGATATAATGTGGTGATGCTTCAAATCGGAATATAGCTTTTGATTTTGTTTCCTCCGCCAATAGTTCCTCATCCTCTTCCTGTTCTGTTTTTCGATGTCGGTGGCTATAGATCAAAACGATCAATTTATTAATTGCTACAAAAATATTGGACATTGGACAACAGTAAAATATACTTACTCAGCTGGATTCGACGATGTCGGTGAGGGTGGTGCTGCCGTTGATGGCTCTTTCTTTTTTGGCCGTCCAGCTTTAACCTTAAGGGGACTCTTCGGACCGGGTCCAATATTTGTCATGAAATGGGAGAAAATCTCGGTTTGCTTCAACAGATAATCGAACCGTTTACCGCGATCCGTTTCAATTTTATTCTCAAAATCGGTTTCCTTCCCCTTGGACGAGGCGGTGTCCGACGATGACTCATTCTGGGCATGCAAAGTTGAAATCAAAACAAGAAACAAACTCAATTATCACAGCTGAGTGCGGATTTTAAGAAATAAAAAAATTGACCGCGACCAAATGCATTTTGACAACGGAATGATGGCTGTCTCGCTTTACAACACAATGACAATTCGAGAAAATCACTAAACCGAAACATTTCCCCGACTATACTTACAGAATTTTCATTTGTATCCATTGGATCGACACTTTCTTCCACATCTGGTTTTAGTGGTGGCTCCATGATCGTTATTTAAACAAATTCTGATATATACAATTTTGTCGTTTGCAGAAAAACAATTTTTAATAAATAAAAAAAACTCAGAGTAGCTTCACATACAACGAAGCGGCAAATATTGTGAATGTGAATGACGTTCGCGTAATTCCTTGCAAAGACATTTAAACAATGCTGCCAACTTACAGACGATTCAAACATTGCAACCAATTTTTTGACGTTTGCGAATTTTAAAAAAGCTCGCCAGAAAATGTGGGAGTTTTGAGTTTAATTCCTGTTATGTATTTTATTTTGTATGTTTACGACGTTATTTAATTATAACGCATATAAATTCAAAAATATGGTACATAAATATCTACACTTCCATAAGAATTTTCAATTTCATTTTGATTTTTCGATTGAATAGTGCCCTCTTTTAATGAAATATTGTAACGAAAGTGTGCTTTTTTGCAAGAGAGACATCTATACGCAAAACTAAGACATTGTGCGTAAAGTTTTAAGTGAAATGGTATAAAATTTTAATAGCTTATAGCTTCAGTTATAATGCATTCAGTTAAATCCTCTAAGTTTGTTAGTTAAAAACATTTTAAATACTGTCAGTGTCAATACCACTTGAGACAAGGGAACGTATAGAAAACGCTACCTGTGGAAAAAAATGAAGCTTGCTTCAGATACACCCGAGGTACTTTTTCTATTGATAGTTTTAATATTATGTACTTGTAAATAAATTTATAGTTTTTATATTTTAATGCAATATACAAATAATATTAAACTTTCCAAGATCACTTTTCATAGATAATTCATAGAAAGGCCTGACAACTCTTTTTTGTAGTAATAAATTTTTCCGCGATAGCACAGGATTTGTGATGATTTTTATTAGTCCAACCAAATATAAAACAAAAATAAATGTTGTATTTACCGCATTTGTTTTATTAAGTGTATATTTTATTTCACTCAAGATATTTTATAATCACGTCCTCGCACGTAGCACTATGACAGAAAAATTTTCTTATTCGACGTTTAATAAATAAAAAGTTTCCAAATAACAATTTTTTTACGACAATTAATACCAAAATATCATTATATTTATGGAAAACTTCGAGATAACCTTCATTTCGTCAGATTTTAGGAGATATTAAAGATTTATTACAAATAAACAAATTATCTCAATTTTTTTTAAATTTTTATTGGACTTACCTACACTATCTCAGTTATAACGAATATGACTTTTCTTAGGCCATAAAATGAAGTATGTTTCCTAAATAGATTGTTGATCAAAAACAACAATTCGACAATTTCGAAAAGCTGAAATCCGTTAATATCTTTATAGAAAACCCGTTACAAAATGAAACCACAAAATGTTTGACTTTTCATTTTAAAAATATAGATATATTTTTTGTTTTACATTTTTTAAAATAATAAAATTAATTTTCGCTAAGATAAAATTTTTTGTTTTATATATTTATATGCATGTATATAAATTGTATGTATATGTATATTTTTAAATATATATATATATAATATATTACATATTTATTAATATCCTTAATAAAAAAAAAATATAATAATAAACTAAAATATATAGTTTGAGTAAATTAATGATAACAAAAATGATATTAATAAAAATATATTTGAATATTTAATATGCAGTTATATTTCTATACCATTCAAATGATAATAATAATGGTGTGTGTGTTTATTTAACGTGAAATTATATTTTAAATAATAATTTAAAAATTAATCATTATAATTTCTTTTTTACTTTATTAAATTTTATTTAAAATCAAAATACTGAAATAAAAATAATAAAAAAAGAATCGAAAAATGGTCTAAAATAAATATAAAAGATAAAAGGTTGTAGTCTTTGCTAAATAAAATAAAAATCTAATATTTTTATTATTGTATATATTAATTTATATACGATAAAATAAGGCAGTTTATTTATAATATATATAAAAATGTTTTAATATTAAATTTATTCATAATATTTATATTAATTTTTCCTAGCTTATGTACACAAAACTATAAATTCAAATGAACGAAAATAATTGGCACAAATGGTATAAAATATAAAAAGAGAAAAATAATACAATACGCATTTCCAGTACGGGTTTTGATCATCAAATATAGATGGCAGCACAATTATTTTAGAATGTATATTGCTTATTTTTAAAATTTTATTTTTTTCGGTTTGTATTTTGTTGTTGCCTTATTTTAATTGATTTTGTTTATAGTTTAACAATATATAACTATATATATATAATATACAAAATTATCACGATTATAAAATAATTTTTGTTTTAATTGATATAAAAATTGTTTTTTTTTCATTTTTAAATATTCAGACTCTTATTATGTTTTTTAATTTTTATTTTTTTAATAAAAAAATGTTTTTAATCTCTTCTTTTATATAATTCACTAGTTATATAATAATTATCAACTAAAAACTAAAATTATTTATAATATATTAGTTATATAATTAGTTAGGAATACTTGAATAATATAATATTATTTTTTAATTATTAATTTTTCTATAAAAAAACAGTCGAAAATATATAGAATCCATTTTTATGCATTTGTTTGATGTTGATTAGTGACATCTACGTATCATCACAGGAAGACGATTTTTCATTTCTCATTTTATCTATTTGTTAATTCTTTAACGGTTTTCGATATACACTACTTAAACTAAAACTATTATTTCGGACATCGTATAAAACGTAACACTATATATCCTAATAATCTGAACACAATAAGAAATCCTAAAAGGACAATGGTGTTTAGCCACAAAGGTGACGTACATCCTTGCTCCTCTAAGATTGATTCGACTGGAATATAACGATCGGGATCCTTGAATTCGGAACATATCGCAAATTTACTTTGCTCAGCACACCTGAATAATAGAAAATGAAATAATAAAATACAGCTCATTTTTCAAAATTTTATCTTTTCTTACGCAATTTTTGGCCCTTCACTAAATTCTAAAATTTGCATATTCTGATATGCATAGTGAATCATTGACGTGTACCTGACCCACTCCAACCACGCTGGAAACCTCGTCGACAGGTAACCTTAAGAAAATCGCAAAATAAGATAAACTTAATTAAATGGCGGTTCATCCAATAAACAGTATCACGGTAAACTAACCTCCAAATAATTGGGTGGCCAGCGTATAAAGTGCGCTGACTGTTATGCTTAAATTCATATCCATACAGCATGCACCTACGAAGAAACCGACGCTCTGTGCCACAATAGTATTTAGTAGTAACGACGCCAGCATAGTCAAAAATAATCCGGGACTTGTAAAACCTAGCATTGGATAGCTTATCAGGTGATACACTGCCGGCAGTGTGATCACCAAAGGTAGTTCTCCAACCATTTTGGCCAAGTAATATGCAGACAGACGGTATGCTCCCGACCGCCTTTCCTTATTTATCACTTCTCTCTCTGGTGGAACTGTAATCAAAAACATAAAATTAACAGAAACTGAAATATGTAGGTATATGATTAACACAAATAACTTACACGAACTGAGTGCTCCAAATAGTGCAAATAACATCCAGTATGTTTGTGAAAAAAACATCCAGCCCTGTATATCATGTAGACTATCCTCTGTTTTCGGTAGTTGAAACCATAATGCACCCGCCATTACACCTAATCCAACAGTTTGCAACCAGTTTAGTCGTGACAACATTCTAGGACTCGCCTCCCGGAAATTCCGTTGCGACAACACTTTAAACTGTGTAAAAAAATTTGTTGGATAACCCAACCAAAAATCACTATCTTGACTATCACTAGATGCTGACGATGAATGCGATTGCGTATCCATCCATAAATGTTTTCCCTCTGTTTCAGATTGTGTTTCTTCGACTGTAACTATAAATTAATAAATTTAATAATCGTACATTAACTAAATTCTACACAATACCTACCTCCATTGGCCAACACCCGATGATCTTGTTCTTTGATCAAACCGTGATAATGCCGAAAATCTTCCATCACTAATCCATTTTGTTCTTTGGTTGGCGTAAAGATATCATTACTGTTTAATTCGGTCGGATATGATGAAGTTTTTCGAGCCGCTTTCGCCTCCAATATTATTCTATCCCGAATTTCAGGAGATGATTTAATTTGTTCTAGTATAAAATCGGCCGGATTATAATGTGGTTTCATGTATAGTCCGATATCACAAAAATAATCTACGACTTTCGAGACGTCACCAAAATATGCCGTTTGTCCATTACACAGTAGTAGTAACCGATCAAACATGTGAAACATCTGTGATGATGGTTGGTGGACTGTTATCACAACCGTTTTATGTTCTTGTACCGCGTATCTTTGGAGTGATGATATTAACGATGTGGCTGCGTGTGAATCGAGTCCGGACGTAGGCTCGTCAAGTAGCATTATCGATGGATTGGTTAGGAGTTCGCATGCAATATTTGCTCTTTTCTTTTCGCCACCCGATAGTCCTCGATTCAAATAATCACCAATTTTTGTATGTTGGCACTGTGTTAAATCGAGAACTTCAAGTATATGGTCGACACAACGCATTTTTTCAGATCTTGGCAATTTTTCAGGTAATCGAAGCATAGCTGTATATTCTAGAGTTTCGCGTAACGTTAGTCCAGCAAAAAATATATCCTGCTGCAATACGTAACATATTCGTCGTCGCCATTTTTTTGATAGGCGTTCCCGATTTAGACGTATCGAACCAGAATTTATAATCTTTTGACCACTCAGACAATCGAGTAGGGTGGTTTTTCCACAACCCGATGGTCCCATGACGGCAAGAACTTGGCCCGGCCGTACAATGCCACTGACATCTTTGAGTATAGGCCGTTTTTCTACATTTACGCATACATCTTGGAATACTAATTGTAACGGTCGTGATGGTTCTAATATACATGGAAATGTTAGCGCTGTATGCTCCCTGTAAATAGATGAGAAATAAGAATTTATTAGATTACATGTTTTAGATAATTGTTTAACTGCGGTTAATCTTGTAGAAATATGCATCAAACGATGTTAAACAAAATTCATTGAAGAATGTGTACAAAATTAAAGAAAATCCGACTTTCTTTCAGAACTATAATTTATATTCTAACCCCCGAGCTCATAAACTAATAAAATCAAAGTTTTTATACCCCATAATTGTCCTTTGTCTAAACAGATTGTGTAAAATAATTACAAAATAAATAAAATAATTGGAAGTAACGGATTAATTCTGTTAGTACCATTTAAATTTAGGCCTAATTAGTTTTAGGAGACTATAACGCATCCCCAATAGAATTTCTTATGACTTTTTCCTTACAAAAAAGTATGAAAAAAAACTTGAGATTTTTTTATTTTTTCTCAAGTTTTTTTTCATACTTTTCTGTAAGGAAAAAGCCATAAGGAATTCTATTGGAGATGCGCTTAACAAAACTTGGTTTTTTATATAAAGGTGGCTCCACATTTACAAAAATTTGTGTCGAACGAGCTTGGCGAAAACATTTTCATCACAAACTAGGAAATGTGGACATGTGCAGCGCATGAAAACGACACAAAAATGTGTGCCACATTCAACGCCCACGATCCAGCACTAGTCGGTTTAATAAACATTGGCGTCGAATACTGAATGAATTGGAATTAAAACTCCAATATATTAATTCCGATCAAGTGATACGATTCACGTGCGTTTAAGGTTTAAGAGTAATTTTAGATTTCATCGATGTATCATTTATCGCATGCGCGAATGCGTGAGTTTTCATTTTCAATAAAGAAACCAAATTTTAAGAAAATTGTTGAAAATATACCCTAGCAGAAGTAATATTTAAGTAGACTACGTTTCAGGCTACTTTCAGCTCAACATTGGTTCGGATCGACCAAACGGCACAGTGGTTAATGCTTTGGCGTTTGGATCAGCACATACCGGGATGAAATCCCGAATGTGGGCAGGATACAAAAGAGTGTTTCATCATCAGATTACGATCTGTGACGAAAATGAACACAACTTTGACCCCGTGTCGGAGTGCAGAACTCATAGGCCGACCCATCTTCGATGCATGTACTATAGGATGGCATAGAGTTATGCAATACACAGATGGCTGGCTCTAAAAAAATCGGATCTATAGCCGTACGTCCTCGAATTGACTGGGAAACGGTGAAAAAATAAGGACGGGAAAAGCAGATTGGAGATTGGAGTGCTTAGGCCTCAAAACAGATTAAAGATAAATAAAAAAAAAGCTCTTAATCCCTGTGTTAACAATTTAAATTCAATCTCGATCTCAACTTGTTCTGCATAATGTCGAAGATAAGTAGAAAACAGTGACATTTCCGTTGTCACCGACATTTTGCGAAATTTACGCTTATCATAAATAATGAGTTTCACTCTATAGTGGGCACTACAACATTCGTTCATTTAAAAATTGTTCGAAAGACGTGTTTTGGGCTGGGGTAACTACTACTAGGCTGTGTGCCAAACTTATACCCGAAACAGATTGACGTCGAAAACATCGGCGCTAAATTTAAAATACATGCATTTCCATAAGTGCGAACAGATCGAGCGTCGACATTCGACGTCAAAATATAAATTTTTTTATTTTTTTGGACGTTGAGTGACATTTAGTTAAAAACCAACAAAACTTATTTTTTTATGAAATGGATGAGGTGATAATTCATAACTAAATTTTGTTCTAATAAAGAAGTGGTTTGTTTTAAATACTCAATTGAGTTTTACAATTTTCAGGATACATTTAATGAGAAATTAATCTTTCAATAAATTACATATTGTGAATAACTTCATTGCCATTTTCATTAGCATTATTGCGTTATCACTATTATCATTTCTTATATTTTGCTGGTATGTTTATTTATCCATAAACAAAAAGATTTAATATATTATTAGTATTTTAAGTCTGTCTACAAATCACAGAAATGTCAAAAAAACGGCATCTATCTGTTTGACGAAAAATATTTGAACTTTCAGTGCCGAAGATCGGCGATGTGCGCCGCTATTCTGTTTGAGGTATTAAGGTAAAAGTCAATTTAAGTAAATTGTTCGGTAAATTCAATTATTTTTCGAAAATCCTACGGCAAAACTGATCGAAAATTATGTCCTAAAACCGTTTTTTTTACCGTAGTAAACGATTTACTTTAAGTTTAGCACACAGCCCTACGATTAATTATAACGAGCTTTTACACTGTGAACCAAAAAATGCTTCATATAGAAAAAGTTAGACCCTTTTAAACTGATAATTAGTTCATATAAAAATCTACCTATAATCAGCCTTTATTCTGCATTGAGCGCCACGCTGTCCAGTTTGCGATAGAAGAACTAAAAAATATTATAGACACCCGTGGAGTAGATACATCTATTCTGCCCGCTGCCGTCGTAATATTCGTTTGCCGATTTAAGAATCCGCGGTTCCACACTTTAATTCTTTTGTCATGATTCTTTCCTCGTTTCCTTCCCCTTGACAAAAAAACTGTTTTTAGTTTATGGGTAAAGGGGAATGAAACGAGGAAAGAATGGCGACGAAAGAATTAAGGTGGAATGGCGGAAAAGCATACAATAAAAATAGTGAAAGTGCGTGTTAACGAGTCTGCATTTTAAAACATGGTTAGTAAATAATTAATCATCCGAAACAATAGAAAAAAAGAAACGATAATCTTTTTATTAGGAATTCATTTCCCACTAACTTACAATTGAAATACAGCACAGATGGGCAGAACATAACGCTATTTGACTATGGAAAAATTTGGACTCATTTTTTGACCTTGGTTCACAATAAGGTAGGAAAAATTCGTTATTTTTGAATATTTTCAAAAAAAATATTCTTAGTCTACGCAATGTCTTCTGGTTAAATATATATGTATTCTGTGTTAATATCACAATACTAAAGGGTTGGCTAAATATATATATTTCTGGAGAAAGCCGAAAACTGGCTTGAGGATATATGTATAAGACAATGCACAATGTAACACATAACACATTAAAAACGCCCAGTGGTAATTTTTTTTTTTTTTTGTCACCACCAGGAATTGAACCCAGGACCCCCGTATTACATAGCAAGCGCTCTACTTACTAAGCTATCGAAGGCGACGAACTGTAGATGAAATAAAAAATAACAGGAATAACGTAAGAAACGAAGACAAAAAATTTTTATTATTCCAATTTGACTTTTCGGCTATAGATTACTTAAAATATTAAGTTCATTCATTTATATCTTGTAATATTTTTTTGAAATATTTTCTAAAATCTTGAGTGAAATTACAATAGTTTTGAGTATAAACGTAGGTATTATATATCAACAAATATATGTGTTTAAAATTATAAAAATTATTTATATGCGGTTTAAATTACCGCAATTCGATAAATTATTTTTTTTAGGTTAGGTTTAGAAAAATACAATTCTAGAGTGTAGGAAAATTATTTTTGATTTTATATTCATATTAGTATATGTGTACATGAATATTTTATAAATAGGAAATATATAATATACAAATAATTCCAAATTCCCATAAATAAAATAATAAACAAGCTTATTACATGACACGCACAAAAATTTGTTTGAGTTTTGTTGTTGGAGTTGTTAAGTCTTTTATTCCTGTGGCCCTATTCTGGCCTCCCCTGGGAATAGGGAATTGGGAAAAATATTTTCACAGTATTTTTGTCTAAATTGTATTTTTTGACCTACTGAAGAAATAAGTTTAGTGCAAATATTTTCAAAACAAAGTGTATTGAGAAACTTTTGTTCCACAAAATTTTTATAGGGAAAAATGTTTTCCCATTTATTTAACTTACAAATAGAAAATATTTACACCAAACTTATTTCCTCAGTAGGCCAGAAAAATACAATTTATACCCCCTACACACGATCTGACTTGTCGGGCCGGCCGTCAGTCCGACCAAATCAGGTATTGCATCCACACGATCCAACAAACTACCTGATATTCATTTATACTTTTGCTTGCGTTGAGTACAAATGATAAAATTTTGACGTTTGTGGGATGTCATATGTTTATGAAATTCAAATTTTCAACAAAAAAATTATTTATTATTTCAATATTATATAACAGTTAAAAAAAAATTTACTAAATATGTATTATATCGTTAAAATTTAATTATTTATTATTAAAATGTATTGTTAATTTTAACCAACCATCCAACAACGCTACACACGACCTGATTTGGTCAGGCGGTTGTATGGTTGGATGACGGTCGGATGGAATTTCCACCTGACATCACCCGACAGCAAATTGTCATACGACATACCTACACACGACCTGATTTTACATATGATCTGATCAAATCAGCCCGACCGCCTGACCAAATCAGATCGTGTGTAGGGGGTTTTAGACAAAAATACTATGAAAATATTTTGTTCTCCGATCGTAGGAAAAGATATATCTTTCCGTTGTTTTTTCGAAACGAAAAGCTCATGATTCCAGTATGTTGTATTTGTTACTAAGCAACAAGTAATAATAGTACGAGAATATTTTTTCTGGCCTAGCCCGGGAATATATTTAATTATTTTTGAAAGAAAAAAACAAAATGTATTTATGTCTTATGATGTCATGGCTAACTAAGCAATAATTTTATGTTATTTTCGATTTTTTTTACTTTGTTTTGATTTCTTAATATGATAATTAATGAATAATACTTAAAAATTATTTTGGGTTTATATTCGTTTTAAAGTCCGATCGGAGAAAAAATAGTATGTACAATTCGGAGGAAAAGTGCATTCCCGGACTCCCGTGGTTGCTCGGCTATCGCCTCGTCCGCCAATTTCCACTATCGTCCGAGAATGCAGTACTTTTCCTCCTAATTATACAATATACTATTCCCAATTCCCTATTCCCAGGGAAAACCACGTGCCTAACTATTGAATTCGACGTTCATTTTCGACAGCTATCGTTTTCCTATAGCAAGCGTAGAAACAAAAGAGAAAAGAATAGTAAAAATTTCATACATTTTACTTTTTTCTGCTTTTGTCTACTATAGGAAAACGATAACCTTCGAAAATGAACGTCGAATTCAATAGTTAGGCCCCAGAATAGTGCCACTGGACGAAAATTTTCGCTCGGCTATTCTTTTTAAGTGACAGCAAAATTAAAACGCAATTTCTGTTATTCTTTTTATTTTTGTTATTCTGAGTATGGTCAAATACATATAAATCCACGATGAACAAACATAAAGAGGTGAAATATTCTCATGACTCATTTTCATCGTTTTGTTCGCATTACGTCACTTGTAGCCAACAAAACGGAAATTTACATTGAATTTGTCGATTTTTCGATTAATTGTTTAAATAAATCTGCAATAAACGTATTTTTTTAACAACTTTTTTTAATTTTGATAATTACAGTTTAACTAAACACTTTTTATGGTTTACCCTTTATGTTTCATTTTATGGTCGAAATATTTGAGGAAATAATATATTTCTATGTTTTTTGATTTACAATTTTCAAAAATATTCGTGGTCTTAAGAATTCATTTATTTAAATAGATTTTGTACTTTAAATTAGAAATTAAAATTAAATCTCGATTTTATTTCATTTGTTATTTTATGATTTCCGCTAGTTGAAAAACAAATATTAGAAAATAAAAAATATTTAAATATTTCTGTTCTGTTTGTAGAAATATGTAGTTCATGGGATTGGCTACAAATTGAAGAAACCTCCAATTTCTTAGTTGATGTGGATTTCGAGATTGTTAAATGATTTATTTCAGTAAAAAAATTGTTTGATTTTAACTGAAAATCAGAAAATAGTTAAAAAATTTCTTCAACTATACTTATCAAATTTTAATAGTCGTTTTATTTTAAAAAAATACATTTATTATCCACTTATTTAAAAAAATAATCAAAAAAATACCGAAATCACATGTTTGTTGGCTAAGTGACGTTACATTAACATGTGCAATATTCCACCTTGTTCTCTTTCCATCGTGACATAAATCCTATCTCTCGCTCTCTTACGTTATTTTTATTATTCTATCTATAGTTCTCACTTAACACTGCAAGTTTCGTTCTAATTCGCTAAGCTGATGAAAAACAGGGAAACCAGTAGAAGCAAATATCAGAACAGTAAATTTCAGAAGCAGCCACAAATGAAAACATACAATTAAATTCATCTCTCTCAAACCAAGCAGGAGGGTAAATTATTGTATTCGCAGAACGGGGTAGGAAGAGAGAGATATATATGTTTAATATATGTTTTCTTTCTAATTTTGTTTTAGAAGGTCTTTAATTCTAATGCCTACCTAGTATGCAGCTGAAGTGAAATGTAATTTTAAATATAAAAATAACACAAGCGAAAACGAAAATGAAAATTTCACCGCTGAATTTTATTTTGCGGTACGCAGTTTAGCCAGAGAATAACAACAGAAACGTCGTAATGTTGTTTATATATGGAAAAATATCGACTCATTTTTTTGATTTTGACTCGTCGAAGGTAGGAAAAGATTTGATATTTGTGTATGTTTTTAATTCAAATAAACAATTACGGACTCATAATGAAGTTTTATGCTGAATAATATACTTGTGGAAATTGTTGCGGCACTATAATATCGCACTCACTCCCGCAGGTATATATTTATACCTGCGGAGCGAGTGCGATATATCCCTTTTTCTGCTCGGTAACTCAATTGTGTGGGTACGGCAAAAGTAGCATGTCAAAAATTTATTTTTGTATGTGTTTTGAACCAACTTACACATTTGTGTTTTCCTTTCAAACTTATTTCGTCCGAAAAAAAAACACTATAACTATACACAAAATTGTGTTGGTTGTACTTCAAATCAAGCGAAATTTTTTATCAAAAACGCCATTACATACTATGATTTTTTATTCACACATTTGCGTGGTTTAGACTTAAATTGAGCCATTTTTTTTTGTTTGAAAAAGGGATATTAGTGCCGCAACAATTTCCACAAGTATGTATTCAGCATGTCTATTTTAGCAGAAAAATTTAATTATGATAAAATCGGCGATCGCAACTATAAACATTAACATTTAAAAGATAATAAAAAAGCTATGAAAAATTTAGGGTAAAAAAAATACTAGGTCTACGAAGATTATTTGCAATGATGATTCTGGTCATATTTCTATTCTTTGATTTAATTAGTGAAATTCGCATTTTTTCGTATTAGAATATGTCTCTGTTTAACTTTAAACATTTTTCACTGCATTTTTATCTGCAGGTACGATAAAAGAAAGCTAAATTTTAGGCATTTTGTCAATTATAGTTCTTTGCTGTTGTTCTGTGTTTCAAAAATTATATTCAAGTTTTAAAATATGGCGGAGGAAAATTTTGTGGATGTCGTGTTTTTGAACGAAACTATCTGCGTTAAAATTTTACAAAGATCGACAAACTATTTAATTTTTCATGGAATAATTTATCTGGTTAATTTTAGAGAACAGCGAAAATTTCATTTCACGTCAACTACAAACTAACCTATAAAGCATAGTCGAAATTTTCATATGGATAGGTTTGTTCTGTAGTTCAAGAAATAACAAAGTTAGCTAGTTAGACTTATCTTCAAAAATGCCAAAATGAAGGGTTCATGTTGAACCAATCAGTCCAAACTAGACCAAAGAACTTCGACATTTTGTAATCAACACAATGGGCGCTTTCCGGTCCCATATCATGATTAGTGCAATCGTCGCCAATTTGATTCGAAAATTTTATAGTGCTAAATCTTTTCATAACGTTACCGCGATTTTACTCAACATGTTCCCAACAATTCACTGTCCTGAAAGCGCCTAATGTCCAAAATGCGAACAAAATATGCTCACATCGTACATAAAAACGACCTGTTGATTGTTACAACGAGTTTTTGGCATTGTATAGCAAATATTCACACAATAATATTAACAGATATGGTACTGGTTATAGAATTTGGCCTAATCATTATGATCTAAAACCGAACCAGGTGTTCGTGCAAAGGACGATCCAGCATTGAAAAATTTTAAAGTCATATCTTCTACTGGAAAGATGATGGCAACAGTCATTTGGGTTTCGGAAGGATTTCTGCGATGACCGATTCTAACCGAAAGAAAAGGTACCAATATCACAAGAGCTTTCTACGCTCGATTTCTTTCATTTAAATGCACAGATGAAGCTCTCAAGTAAGCCTAGCAGACGCGCTTGTTAGTCTTTCTTGTAAAAAGTAAATCGTTTTACTTTTCGTTTCAAATTAATTTTTCGAGCTTTTCAATCGAATTTTGCGTTGATTCAAAGATTTGATCGTAGTGCCCTTGCTAAGTTTCCACGTTGGCAGTATTTCTTGTTTTGTTTTAGTTTAGAATTTTACAGTTGAGGTTGTGTGACGTTAACACAAACAGTCGTTTTCCGATTGCACATTTCAAGTACTTGCAAGCACTTCCGCCACTTCTAGCTATCATTCAGTTTCGAAAAATTAAATTGAAATACATAGTAACCGATTTTTGATGTTCCAATCGACATTTGCTCATAAGTAAGTACTTATAAGTACCTAAAACAAGTCGTTGGAAAAAAAGTTTTTGCTTCGGACTAGATCCAGTTTGTTTAATGTGGTTAGTTTAAAATTTCAGATTCTCTTTCCAAACATACTCGTACAAACATACTCGTATATATCGTTGGGTTTTCGGAAATATTTTTGGTTCCAAAGCGACTACAATTAACTTCAGGCGAGATAGGGCTAATTAATTATGGTTGCGTATGAATGTAGATGAACGAGCATATTAAAGTGGTTTACGTCGTATGGCCAATTCAAACAATTTTTTTTGGACATTGTGAGAGGTTTTTACCTCTGCTGGTTTGAAGTTCGCTGAAGAGACTTTATTCTCGTAGCCATATCTTAAATAGCCTTAATCTTTCAGCCTATAACACTGGTTGCCCAGTTACTTTAACTTATCCACAAGTGGTGCATCTAATTCTCTCATTAAACATGTTATTGCTTCTGCTGATAATTCCATTCATTTTTTCAATCAATTGTTACTTCATACTTGATACGCCTCTTACGTCTTGATTTGCCTCATCACGATCTCTTTATTTTTTTTCTTGTTATTGTTACTCTCAAACACCATATCTGAAAGTTTTAACTTCAGAGATTTTTGGGATGATACTCACCTTTCATTAATTTGTGGCTCTATTTTTTGGGATGAAACTGACTATTTTAATAAACCGGGTTTTACATATTTATGCGTTATTTTATTATCCATATGTAGTTTCCAGAGATACTGTTAAATTTATTTGTTTAATAGCGTTTTCGCTGGCACAAAAATGTTGATCCATTTTTGATCCAAAATGGCTTCTTTGTTTACATTTTTTGTCTTTTTGTTTTTTAATTTTGGATCAAAAATAAAATCAAAAAAATTTGTTGGTTTTTTTGACGTTTACTCACACATATTGTGATATTGTGTGAGTGTAAACGTCAAAAAAAAAATCAACAAATTTTTTGGATTTTATTTTAAAATATAAAATGACAAAAAATGTAAACAAAGAAGCCATTTTGAATCAAAAATGGATCAACATTTTTGTGCCAGTGAAAACGCTATAAGAATTTTACTTTCCCTAACTAAACAATTAACTCGCATCCCCAATGGAATTCCTTATGACTTTTCCTTACAGAAAAGTATGAAAAAAAACTTGAAAAAATTTTTTTTTCTCAAGTTTTTTTTTCATACTTTTCTGTAAGGAGTTATAAGGAATTCTATTGGGGATGCGTTGTTAGTTTGTTTACGATGTAAAAATGAAATATTCTTATGTAAATCCCTCAGATATTTCCATTTTTTTTACAATACTTAACATCGGACGTTCAATTACAATATTTTTAAATGTGTTAACACGGTTACGGTACATAAAGCTCCACTAAAAAAATGTAGAATATTATCTCGTTCAAATCTTAGTGTAACTAAAAAATCTTTTAAGGTTAGAAAAATATTTATGTACCGTAACTAATCCATCAAACTGGATAGATCTCTCTTTTTGTTTCTGCTTTTTAGAATTATTGTATACAAAACACAATCGAATCGGATCATATTAAACTGTCACATTTTCAGCCTATATGTGTGTATTAATAGTGGTTTATAATAAAAAAAACTTAGCTAAACAACAATAGAATGAATATATATATATAGAAAAAATGTTAGAATTTTTGTATTATTTGTAAAATGAACTCAACCCAAACAGTATATAATTATGTATATTTGTTATATACAATTGTATATATGTATATATATTGTTTCACAATAATAGAATATAGAAACAACTAAAATTAAAATTAAAACGAATTATCTATTTTTACCCTACAAATGCAATCAATCGTTAATAGAATTAAATTGTAACAGAATTACGGTTTTTGTTGTACGATCTATCCAACTATTGTCTGTACACAGAAGATAGATTCAAAAAAAAAATCTTAAGATAATTGGGTAACGTATACAAGGCTATATCTCTCTAAAGTGTATATATAGGTAATAAAGCAATTTTGTAAGATTTTATGTTTTCGGAATGGTGCAAGATATGTACATCCGCTTAAATATTCTACATCCGTTTCTGCATACATGTACGTATTCATTTATTAAATATTTTTAGTTTGGTTAATTTAATTAGTGAGATTTACAAAATATTCAGGCTGCGACGTTACTTGAAGGTTGCATGTATAATTCCACCCAAATGTAAAGCCAATTTGTTGCAGCTTCCCATGTCAAAATGCAATGGGACACATTTAATTAGTTTTTGTTATTGTTATAGTCCACTCTGCATAAATACGTAAATAGTGGCATTTCGCCAACAACCATGCTTATATTACGCTTATATAGTTAGGAGTAGCATAGCGGCGCAAATGGTTACACTCTTTATTACTATTGCCATCAGAACGTAAGGGACATCAGTATCCCATTCAAGGACATATAAGCGGCCAAGACTTGGTTGCACCCACCAAAACAATCCATACGACCACAAAAGTCGTTTAAAAACTGGAAGACAACGATTTCTTTTCCAAGATACTAGAAATGCAACAGGCGATGTTAATGCCATCTTTGGATAGTCGAATCGTTGCCATTCATATACAAAAAGTATAGATCAGACTACTAACATCAATTGCCACCACGCTATTTTTATCCCATAAATTCACAACACAACATGTTTCAAATGATGGCAAAACGAAAAATACAAAACGGTCTTGAAACGGCTTTCTTCAAGTATATCGAACGATAATGATTACATGCTTGCCATAATCAAGTTTTGACGCACTCAACCGTCGATGGACTAAACGGTGCTACTGCAAAATACACAAATCATAACGTAAGCAGAATAGATGTCGCAAACTGGGATCAGTAGGAACTACAGTAGACATTTGAGAGACCGGTGTCACCTGTCCGCTTAACAAAAACGGCGAAACTACAGCGACGTAGTCTTCTTAAACATGGCAAAATAAGGCGCTTTCACATGTTGTTCTCATCAACTCACTCCTCTCGACGAAGATATTATTGGCTACTATCAGTGTCGCCTTCGACCCAACCGAGCAAGATCAAACAGATCAAAATTATAAAATCTTCAAATCAATTCTATTTCGAATGTTTATCAAAATTACCATTGTGGATTCTAATAAAATTGCATTTTCATGACTTTTTTAATAGAGCAAAAGTTTGTAAAAGTTACATTTGACATTGCTAATTTGTACTCAACTTCTAACGTATTTCTGCATTTCGTAAACACACAACTATTACATAAAATTCTTAAAAAAAAAACTTTGCAATAATTTATTGCAATAATCTATACTATTCTAAACCAACATTGACCATTTTTCGAACCATTGACCATTCGACCATTGAAATATTTTGGAACAATTGTAATTTATAAATGAAAATTCTTATATAAGGTTTTAATTTTAAACTATATAAATAGAAGCAGTAAGTAGCAAGAAAGTAGTAACTTAAACGTTTTTTTAAATTCGTTCAAATTATATTTTACAAGTATTCAAAAATTAGTTCCTCTAAAACTCATTACAATTTGAAATCCAGCAACAAACCATATATCAAATGTATGAGAATATGTTCAAATTTTCGGTTGTTAGCTCTAAGATTTAACTAAATTTTCTACTTTTATATAGTCGATCTTGGAGAATTTCACGGAGTTTCATCTATCTATAAAGCCGTATTGCTGTTCGGATTAAGTTATGATGATGTTCGTGATATTGCAAAAAACAACAAAAAGTGTCCTTATAAAGAAGGATTTTTTCAAAAATTTGCCATTTCCGCATAGTTTTTTTAAAATGATCTTTATCGTAAATGTTATACTTTTTAAAATATTGGCAAAAACCTAAAAAGCTCCTATGAAAGCTATCACTTCTAGCACATCGATTTCGCCAAATTTTCGACAAATTAAGTATAAATTTTTATCCAAATCAGTCAATCTGTGGGCTCTAGGGGGGACAAAAACAGTTAGATCCACCTAGAAAACCACTTTTTCGGACTTCGGTTGTATGGCGAATGATAAATCTGTAGAAATCTTGAAGCCAAAACTTTTCGTGATTACTATACTTATTTTTACTTTGTAAACGAAAGTAATAATTACGCTACACTTGGTTAAACTACGGCTTAGTTATTCAATTTAAAAACACACACCCTCACCTACCGCCCCCTCCCCCTCTTATATAGTGCCAACCGAGTTCCATACTGTTCGTTTGAGAAAGGTTTTCATTCCGTCCAATCCCATCATTAATTTGAGTTCCACCCCTACGATTGAAGAATGACATAGTTCTATTTTGGAACAGACCGCAACAAAACGGCTGAGCCGGATACCCTCTATACAAATTTCACAAAATCATGATCCATCCAAAATGGTTCGAGCCGTAAAAGGGACACAAATGTTCATGAATTTAGAACTCATCGCAATTGTTTCTTAGCACTCGAAAGCCCATTTTATAAAAATCATTCGACCCGAAATACCCTAAATGAGCTTCCCGAAATTAGGACTGGTCGCAGTTCATTCATGACATTAGAAAATTTCCATCATCGCAATTTTTATCTAACTCGTTCGAGTCCAAAAACTGTAAATAAGGGACTTGGGCCCCACCAAAGGACCGACCTCCTAAACGAATTTTCCCGAACCCGATTAGCAACCATCGAAATCGATTCCAAGCATGTGATTCCTCGGTGTCGCCTTCACCAATTTTTATCAAAATCGTGCGAGCCGAAAATCTTATTAATTAAAAATTCCTGGGCCCCACCATGACATCAAAATCGTTTGAGGTAATGCTACAAATCAATATTGTTAATATTATTACTTATCACAATCAACATTTTCAAAAAGACGCGATTAGTGCAACGACACACGCCACCTTACCTTAAAAACACAACATGGGTAAACATTCCGCAAAATGATGGAACATAACGACCCAGATATCTAATTAAAGATTATCACAAGACTCACCATGAAGCAACATGATGCAACATGGTACAAAATCGCGTAACATGGTGAATTTACACAACATGGTGCAACATCACGTGACAGGCAACAATCTGTAATATGACGAAACATAGTGGAGCATCACACAATATCCATTGCGTTATGTCGAAAATTCCTCCTTACCAAATTTTATAAAAATCGTTAGAACCAAATTTGTTTCAAAAAGAAACTAATATTAAACGGAATTTCACAAAATTTGGACTTATCGCAATCAATTCCTGGCATCAGAAACCCCTTATTTCGCAATAAGGGGCAATTCTTCGTAACTTTTTACGCCAAAAAAAAATAGAACCAGCCCTCGGGCCCCACCGTTCGACCTCCTGAACGAATGTTCTTCACCTATTTTTAAAATATCATGCGACGCAAGAAAAATTTACAAAACGGGATCCGGATCCTACCGGATGGCTCCCTAAGCCGATTCCAACAAAATCAGGACTTTTAGCAATCATTTCTTGGGTACTTGAAAATCCCCCTTAGCAATTTTCATCAAAGTCGGTTGGGTTGAGCTAAGAAAGAAAAATAAAATCGGGACTGAAACTCAAAAACTCCCTCGTGGTATTTATTTATTGAAAATATCGATTCATTTTTAGTATATACATAATAAGGATTTTAGAATATAGAAGAACTTGATCATAAACTGCACAACTAATTAATTCTTTTTTCTTACATAAATTGTTTGACCGATTTCAAAGCAGAATTTTTACATTTGTGAAGGTTCACTTAGCTTCGTTTTGATATCGACCTAAAATTTCAATTGCGTGGCGGACTCACCTATCGTTTTAATTTATTTGGATATGAATTTTAAATTAATTTTTTTTATTTACATTATATAATATACATATGAATAATTGTCAGTATCATTCGAATATTCAAGGAATCCTTGAATTGGTCATTTACCCGACATATTGTTATAAAATATACGAGTGTTTCACTTGTTTGTATAGACACAGGTATCGCACGATATGCAATCTCATCGTTATAAGCTCGCGAGTTTTCTAAATTATAAAAGAATGAATATTTAAGTGCGTTACATATTTATGTACCATATCATAAAATACTTAGCTACATTTCAATTTGAATCACATTAACCCAATTCAGAATTCATTAATCTCGACATAAGTACCAATCCAAATTGCGGTGTTATACCAAATTATATCAGCGTGCTATAGACCTACATAAAGTTCTTTGTTCAGTAATACAAAAATTATTATGTACATGTGTGTGTTGTGTATATGTACATACATATTTCACTCAAAGGTAAATTTATCGTCATCATGCATAATTTTCTAAAGTACTGAATGTACAATAATAATAACAATGTTTTTGTAATAATGGCAACAACAAAACTACTCATTAAACTGTCATTGTTTTTATATTGTAAACCGCGTATTAGAAATTATGCAAAATTTAATTTACTTCATGCTTTAGATTTTTGTGTCTGTTTACAATGTTTACAAAGTACTAAACACAGAAATTCTCCAGAGTTTGGAAATTTAAATCTGACGGAAAATTGTAATCATAATAACTTAATAACACATTGTATGATAGTGTATTAGTCATGTAATAATACAAAAGCAACATTCAATCCGCGTACACCAACATCAATAATCTTATCGTATGCACAAACAAATAAGAAAAGATGATATATAAAACTGGGTCAATTTTGATCTCACAATTTTCCAATTAAACATAAAACGTAGCTACAACAATAAAATATAAAATAAAAAAAAACCTTAATAATGGAAATTCTTTTTTTTTTTTTTAATAGTTTAGGTTCATTAAAATTTGAGATGGAAACATGTCGATTAACAATGCTTTCCGCTAATTTGCTCCCGATCCTTCGCTAAACTCGTAAATTAGTCTTAAGTCACAAACAAAAGAATTATTTATACATTTTCTTTTACAAAAACAAACGAGCATCGAAAAAAAAAAATAAAAATGGCCGATTGTGAAATAATGTGAGGTTATGTAATTTTTTGTATACAACAATATAATACTTTAGTTTTGTCTTTGTGCTGTGATATTGGTGGGTACCATACTATATTACCTTTTGGTTGTTTTTCGATTTAACAGCAGCCGCAAAGGTAGGGATTTTGAAGGTCTCAGTTGTTTTATTTAAAATTTTAAAATGTTATAATTAAGTTTTTATATATTTTGAAATACAAAAATTATGTAAATTATCTATTAAAAAAAAAATCATAGTAATAATAATACTGTGGGATCAAAAAATGCATATTACGAAATTTATGTTTATTTGAGCTAGAAAATCTTGAATCTTTTTTTTAAACATAATTAATTGATACGATGAATTTAAAATGTTTTTCTTTTTTATTAAAATTAAATCACTCTCACGAATCGCGGCCAATAACCTTCAACTTTTGATCGGTTCGGTATACCTATAAATATTATATATACGTTTAAGTGTTTTGTTTATTTTTGTATATAATTTTTGAACGTGATTACCGTGTAAAATTTATAAGGTCTTATTATTATTTTGATACTATTGCCCTTAAGGTGGTTGTTTAACTTTAAACACGAATTGCCGTGGGAAATCGAGTGGAACCGATTAATACGTTATACTCGGTCATATATCGAATATTGCTATAAATGCGTTGTTATAAGTGTTACGGTTAATTTTCAATAAATGATTGTGGCGACGGGCCGAGCCAATGTGTTTTATGTGTTAATAGAAATGGCATCCCATGCAAACACCTTTCTGATTCTGAAACAGTGGCGAATTTGACCGCAAACCAGTTTTTTAGTTTAAAAAACTGAATTTTTCCGTTTGGACTAAACCAATATTCAAATGACAATAATTATGGCAGAAAGACAATGTAAGATTGACGGTATTTTCGATAGAATATAGGGACTCCGAGAAGAGAGCTCCAAATCGGGCCGTTTGGCAACCCTATCACATTCTCATTGCCTCTTTGCAATGCTGCGTTGTAAATTTGTATGAAGTAATTAATGGATTGTTTTTATGATGGCTTTACAAGGTTTTACAATTTTTAATATTTAAGTATCGTCACACTCACTTAATTTATCTACGTCTTCTTAAAATTGTGCCACATCAAGCATTTCATTTCGATCAGTAAATGTTTACATCATCAGCAAATATGAGTACGATTTTTAAATTTTTGAAAAATGCCATAATTCACTTTAATAACGATTGCTTTCTCATTTCCCATTATTATAAATATTGTAAACGGGTTATTGGATGTGACTTGAACCAATTTATGTATTTCAGTGAAAAACCAAATGCGAATAAACTATAAAGTGCTTTAGTTCACATATACGGGATCAAATGATTCACTGAAATACTCATTTATTACTTCTTCAAAATGATGAGATGAGGGCATTTTGTCAGCATGATTGATCAGTTGTTATTATTAGATTGTTTGAACAATACCGTAGTATCCTTTGGTCCACACCATGAGTCCACAGTGCACATCAGCCTACTTATTGAAATCGCTCACTAAACTTATTTTTGAAAGATAAGATACTTCAGTAGATTTTATAGTAGTATTCAAATCTCGCTGGAATTCTGACAGTTCTCGCGCAGAAGTAATATGGCGGATACACAATGATGTATTAAGTATAAGATTCATGTTTATTGTTTACATTTTTACGTTGTATTTGTATTTAAATGGAATAGGAATTTTAGGATACAATTAAAACACAAAGTTTAGATTTTATAAATTATAACGATATTTAATTCGATAAGTTAAAAATTAATTCAAAATTCCATTAAATTGAAAACTGAATTTGCTTTTTTTGTTGTTATGTGCTTTTGTGCGATACGAATCACATTTGGTTATTTATTTTCCCTAGTCCGTACCAAAATTAAATGTGTCGTTGTTTCCAAAAGGCGTGCAATATTTTTTTAGACCTATTAATTTTCACTTGATATATGACTGTAATAACATAAATACATAATAATTTTGAATGTTTTGTGAATTAAAACTGAAATATAATTCTTTTTCATGATTATTTATTATTTTATTTATGTTTACTATCTAAGATAAATGCGACCCATCAAAATTTTCATAAAAAAATTAACTACACCACTGAAAGCAGAACAGTTAAAAATTTTTTTCTTTTAAGATCTGAATATTACTATACGTTACTACCTAGAGCTGGTATTGTTGTACACGAGATTCGCAGAGGATCCTTCAATTTTGCGTTTTTTCTTAAACTATTTATAAAACTGTTATGGATTTTCTTTGATTTGTCCTTGAATTTGGTATAGATAGAACCTTATTTTGATTTTAAATAAATTTGAAGTTCGATATAATGCTGTAAAACCGTAGTTTTGTAAGCTTCGAATCCGCTTTTTAACATTTTGCTATACACTTTATTTTCCTTTGGATTTTTTAATTTTATGACGAGTCAGTCATCACCATTGAGAGTGACCACTTTGTGGTATTCAGCACATAGGTACATGAAGTTGTAAGCCTTGCAACAATATGTCATTAAATTTTTCAACATTTTTGATTATAGATCGTCATAAGATTCAAAAAATTTTCCCAGTTAATTGATTCTAGGTACGCTTGAACTCGACTTATTTCCTTGTGTAGGTTTCGGTACAATTTATTCTTGAATTGAGATTCCTTAGACAGTTTAGTAATTGGCCGAGTTTTATTCGGCATAGACAATTCTATCGTTTTCTGAGCAACACGAGAAATAATCGAAAGTAAAAATTCACTGAAAACCAAATCAACGAAAAAATTCAGTAAAAACCGTCAGCTGGAAACAAAAGTTCACCGAAAATATGTTTCTTCGAATACGGCAGGCAGTCCATTATCAAAAAATGAAAACTAATCGAAAACTAAAGTTTACCGAAAACGGCAATTCATCGAATCAAAGCAGATCATAGAAATCGAATTAGATTTCTGCCAATAGCGAATGGGAGAAAGCATATAGCTTAATAAATTAAGTAATTTTTGAATTTGGTTAACTCTTTAAGTGATGACTCATATAAGAACGTTTCGCACTTATGTTCCTAACCATTGTGATTAATGATAATAAATTCAAGTACAAAATAAACTACTTTTCGGGCCTTACTATGAAACTTTTTGGGGTTTGATTTTTGTGGTATCGGAAATATCTAGACTATTACGAAACTAAAAAGTAAAATCAAACCGAATTTTTTCGAACACTTATGACAAAATCTAACGGCTATTTTGTATATAAGTGTAGAATTTTCTATTCAATTGATCATTTTCTGTGAACTTTTGTTGTGAACTAGTTTCGGCGAATCGACTTTTAATAAATTGCCATTGCATCAAATTAGTTACGAAATGCTCGAACTTTTTGCGGAATAGCAAATAATGAAAAAATCTTAATTAAAATTTATGATATGAGATATCATTTCCACCGTATATGACGTAATTTATTTATGACGTAATTTTTTTTTTACCCAAGCCGCTTAAGGATAACTTTTTTAACAATTTGTTTTGAAGTAGCTTTGAAGAAAATACTGAGATACTGAAAGTTATTTTTTAAAATCATCGTTAAAAAACTAAAATTTCAGAGTAGCACTTCAAATTACAAATTATTTAAAGGAAGTTTCAAAGTTTGTTAAAATTTCAGGGGCATATGTCACTGTGAAAACATCCTCCGATTTAACTTTTTGAGTTTTTTTTACCTTAAATTCCAGAAAGCTTAGGAACGGATATCTATAAATGGGTTGGTATTGATAAACTAAAACTCGAAATACCGAAAACAAAAATCCCAAACAAATACTGAAAAAATAAATCCCGAAAATTTTAAATCTTAAAATTAAAAATCCTACAAATTTAGTGTACTCTTTCTAGACTAGATTTCGTATAGAACGGTAGGCGTTAACGTTGGCTAGATAGCACACTTAACTCTCAAGGGGCTTTATATTAACGCTTCGAAGGGCCCCAGGGGCGGGAGTATAGGACTGCCACTATGGCCAATTTCATGAGCGACAACAAACTATCGCCACTCATTTAAAAAATTACATAAATTTATTTATTAAGATAACAGTATAGAAGGAGGAGGAATAATATCATACTCGTATTTATGTTGATATATCCAGGCTTCCAGAAATGGCTGAACTATTTTCATAAAAATTAGTTGAAACGGGGTTTTCGAGTACTATAGAAATTGAATGACCAGAACTTCTGGTGAGCTCGAAACGGGTTTCAAGTACTAGAAATTGATCGCGATGTGTCCTGACTTCGGAAAAATCTATTGGAATTTATTGGGTCCTCCGATGGAACTCGGGTTCCATTCTTTACGTTACTATTTTCAGCTCAAACATGTTTAATAAAAAATGCTGAAAGAAGGGTTTCTAGTACTAGGAATCCATTAAGATGGACTCCGATTTCGGGAACATTCGTTTAAGAGTCTTCCGATGGGACCTAGGCTCGTTTCTTTATTTTTTCTCAGTTCAAACAACCCTAATTAGTTTAGGGTGTACTCCGGTGGAGCCGTCGGCGGCATGTTGCACTAGTATATTGCACAATGTTGCGTTATGTATCATCAGGTTGCGTGCATTTGTTCTGCAATAATTAAATGTCTGGCTTTACATTGCATCGTATTGTGCCATAACAGATTGCAAAGATTAAATCTGGGACGGAACTAAGCCAATTTTAAAGCGATCAAGATGAAATTAGGTATCGTGGATGGAATTTTTCTGAAATAGTTTTTGGAGAAAGCTACTATCAAGAAACTATATTTAAAAACCGATCAAGATGAAATCTGGCTTGGTGGATGGAAATGGAAGTTTAAGATGATTTTTGGACAAACTTCGGAAACACGACCAACTATTATGAAACTATTGCATTTATACACCAGTTTTGATGATATATGGCATGGTAAATATAATTGTGACTCTGAAATGATGTTTGAAGACAATTCTGGAATATTTCCAACTGGAGTAAGTAGTCTAGACTATTTACTAACCGAACAAGGTTAATTTGGGTATAGCGTTTGGAAATTTGATTATTTTTGTAGAGGATCTTCTGGAATATAGGCAACTGTAACATTAGGCCATTTATTAACATTTTCTATGCAAACTTAGACGGACAAGTCGGAAAATGTTGGTTTTTTGGTGAGCTGGATAAAATTGTATGTTTTTGCCAAGGGTATCGGAAATCGCTCGATCGATTTTGATGAAAGTCCCGATTTTTGTTTTTGAAGAATGGTACTTAGTTACTTTCATGTTTTGTGAATTTTCTGATGTTTATCGTGTTCCGGAAACCTTAAACTGGAAATTGGTCAATATGAATGAAGTTACGCGGTTACGCCATTTTACAATTACTTTAGATGAAACTGGAATTACAAAATGATCAGGATTTGGTTTTGCAAAATAGCGAATTACTATGGAGCCATTCCGTGCGTTATGGAAAATTGGCAATTTGAATGGAACTCAGTCATTCCTAAACAGAAAATACATTGCATTTCTCAACAGAATGAAATAATCCGCAAATGATGAAAATTGGATTTTGATATCTTGGAAAGTGTTTTTGAACAAATACCAATTTGAATAGAGCTAAACTGTTTGTCAACCCATTGAAATGAATCTCGATTTTTATTATAAAAATGGGTCTCAAATATAAGTTTCCATAGTAGATCTGAAAAGTGGTCAATATGAAAGAAACCAAATTAGATCTGAACAAATTGGAATGATGGTTCGTGTGATAAAAATGGCATTATAACATATGAGATTTTGACGTGTATACGATGAAAAATGAATTCCAATATGAGTTCCGGATGTGGCCTATAGAAGATTTTTAGCGCTGCCAAAATATTTAGTTTGATTGTAAAATGACTCTATAAAATGACATTTTTGAACGACATTAAGATTTTTAGCTGCCGGTAAGAAACCTAAAATTGATCACTGTATTCAGAAATAAGAAAATTTTGAAAGCAAAAATCTGTGTTATATAAGTTGTGCAAGTAGAAACTTTGCTTTTTTGGTCAAATTGAACTTTATTGAAAATATAATTCGAAAATATTCGCCATTACTACCTATAGTTTTCTACCATTTATCAGGTAGATGATGAATGCCTCCGCGATGTAAACTTGGTCGTTTCCAAGCAAAATAGTTATCGAGTTATTTTTGCACATCTTCAATTTTCGAGAACCGCTGGCCTTTCAAATGAGATGCCATCGATCTGAACAAGTGATAATCAGAGAGAGCCAAGAATACGCCGCATGCTGTATAACTTCCCCGCCTAAAGAGATGAGTTCCTGAGTTGATTTTGCTATATGTGGACGAGCGTTGTCATGCAGCGTTATGAACCTTCCAATTTGATGAATTGGGCCTGGTAATGTTCAGCTTTAACAGTTTGACTAGGTTCCAGAGCTTGTAGAAAATTACTCCTTTCCAATCTCACCAGACACACAGTAACACTGTATTGGCATAAATATTCATTTTTACAACTGATGTTGATGGCTGATCTAGATCAACCCGTGATTATCTGCCTTAAGGATTATCGTACAAAATCCACTTTTATCACCCACAATGATTTTCAACAAAAAAAATTTTCTTTTGTGCCGAAAAAATAAATGTCAACCATTCGGTTTTGTTTTCTTCGATCAGTTTATGAGGAACCCATTTTCCTTCCTTCTGTATTTTTCCCATTCAATGCAATCGAAGTGCTATTGCTTGGTGAGTAACTATTGTTTTACTGCTCCTGGATGTGGATTGTCCTCAAGACTAAAATTGCCATAACGAAATCTTGCAAACCACTTTTCACTATTGAATGACTCACTTTCTCAAAGTCGAGTTAATCAATTCCATAGCTTGAGCATAATTTTTTATTATTTGAAAACAGAATAGAATTCAATGAGGTAAATGTTGCTTATCGACATTCATCTCTTAAAATTGACGCACACGGAATAACAGCTTGTAAACGACTGAAACTTGTGTCATCAAAACAGCAATGACTATAAGCTACATAATATGTATATCCAAAATGGCGTGCGATTTGAATGCGTTCAAATTTTTAAATCAACCAACTTCGGAGCCGAGTTTCTACTTGCACACCTAATAAATTATTCTCCTGTGGATTTAATTCAGTTTAGAAAAAATGTATGTTGAGTTACTGAAAATATCACAATATACGAGTCAAAGAAAATGGGGTCCTCGAAAAGTCAAAACTTTGAAAATTCAGAGTAGCCAAAGCCCAAAATACTGTGCAGATTACATTAGAAACTAAATTGAGCTTTATACTTACTTTACATAAATGGCTTTATACTGACTTGTTAGAGCAAACTTGCCCAAAATCCTATTTTAATTTAAATAAATTATCTTTAAAGATCTCAATTAGTCGTATCAATAAGGTTATCAACCTCCTCACAATAATCACGAATCTTAAAAGTTATTGGTAAATAAGCTTCGTTTACAAAAACTTTTGGTATGGTTTTTTTGTCACCTAGTTTCTATTTTGCTTCAAGTCATATAAATTACTTAAATTAGGTACTGAAAATAGTAATACGTTTTATTCAACACTTCACAAATTAATGACACCAGCGAAACAGACTCACATACGGGTAGTATAGCATAGAGCGGCTATATAGTTCTGTTACAATTTATTTATAAATTTTAGTTTTTCTTTTAAAATTCAAAGTTGCTATTGTTGAAAACCAACCAAAAATTAAAAATAACAAAACAAATTAAACGAGAAGCAAAAGATGAATGAACTTTCAAATCAATTTGTATATAAATAAATAAATACAATACATAACGAAAATCTGTTGATTACTTAGCTATATATACTCACTCTCAACTCAAGTACATTTCGATCAAGATCTGCGCTGCTCATGATCGCATAAATATACCAATTTTTCACTGTGTGTCATAAATATACGAAATCTAAACAATACACGCCTTATATGTTACATACGCGACTAGGAGTAACTACATACAATAATAAACAGATGTGATGAAATCAACATCATCCACTGACTATGATGATGAAGATAATCTCGAGAGAGATGCATATTAACATTTTTTTTTTAAATGATCGAGCGCGATCGTAACTTTTTTTTTTGTTTTGGAAATTAAATTTTATTTTATTTTTGGAATACGCATATATTTCTGTAAGTTTTGAAAATAATAATATTAAAATATAATTTGTCTTAAATATACATTTTTGTTGTCTCTAGTTAACTATAGCGCAGTGTTTTCAATATTTCGTGGCCTGGATTTTATACGTACAATAAATTATTATGTTGCACTACGAGGCGAAATGAGTGAGTGCGCGAAAATCGCTCGCGTATATGTACTTCAAGTATGTTTCTATAGACCATTACGTATATAGCACATTAATAGATGAATACACAATAAATCGAGCACACAAATTTAAATGTTTCATTCATATGTTAATTGGTCAGCAGTACGCGCTATATACTTACATATAAATAAAATTAAAAAATCTAAATTCCCGCGCAACTAACTAATTTATTCACACAAAACACACAAATTAGTTTGTTTTGAATGCAAGAATATTTAGAGATGATAAATATATTATTATTGTGACTGATAATATACAATATAACATACTGTGTTATATTGTATGAATTATAATATACGAGCATGCTCATTTCTGTGTTAGAGAATCAACAATAAATTTATATAAGCGATGAACTTAAATTAGAGGCCAAATTAGGCGCCTACACGTCCGTGCTTATTAGATAATATATTTATAGTATGGAGCAGATCAATGGCGGATGTGATAAATCTTTTACTAAAACCATTGTCAAATCACTAATTGGATTGGAACTCTTACGATTTTTTATTTCTATAATTTGGTAAATTTAAATATTGACATAGAATTTATGTAAATTAGTTAAAGCCTTTCTAAATACTTAATATAGTATATTCTAAAAAAAAGGTAGCTGAAAAAACTAATACAAAAACCTAACGAAATAATATATTACCTAAAGTGGCAATACAAAATAAACTAGAACAAATGGTAAAGGTTCTGAAACCTTAGGGTAGTAGGTAGGTAATACGAATCACTGGACCAACTGCTGTTTTATCATAACAATCTGGTTTTAGGCCGAAACACATGGCGCTTTCGTCGTTCGCTTTTCACGTCCTTATAACATTATTGTCAGTTAATTTCGAATTGTCCACAAAGGATTTTTTTTGTTATTAACAATTAGACGGTCGAAATACTAAGTAGTTTAGTCATAATATTACAAAAATAGGTTCTGGAAAAAAGTTCTAATATTCCAAGATCAGATATCTCGTATGCTCATTGAAGTCAACAACAAAACTGGTTTAATAGTTTGAGTCGCAGGACATAATGAAAACGCATTACAAACAACGGTTTGTGGTCCAAACGCAAACAACAAAAATAAACTTAAACGCAGATGACAATCGCTTCTTGTATTTGTTAGGTAACGGTATTCTCGTCTTTTTCTCGTCGCTTCTCGTCACATTTATTTATTTTATTTTCTCGACATAAAATTTAAACAGCGCGATCGCGCTCCTTGGGACTCAAACGGTTAAATTATGTCTTGCTGAATCAACAGGATCAGCCATGAAATGAGTTGAAATATTTTGATCCAACTAAAAATGGAGGAAAACCACACTTAAAATATTGTAAATCGAATGATAAACATTTGCATTGCGAAAAACGCCTTTATGATATGCCGATGTGTTAAGAAACAAAGACACCTCGGGACAAGGAGAAAATCCCTATATTGCTTTAGAAACTCCTCTCTCTCTCTCAAGAGTTTAAAAGAAATTACAAATAAATTCTAGTTGTGCCAATTATGGCGTGTTTTTATCTTGCTTTTTATCTTGTTTAGCATTGCTAATTTAACTGCGTAATAAATGCAACCTTTGTTTAGTACATTTTGTTTAGTGAACTTCCTTTATTGTATTCTGATAATCACTTCGTCTAGTATACGCTCTATTTTAAGAAATTTGTTTGTGCACCTTATAATGAACTTTGTTCTAAATACTCAGTTTAGCGAATTCTATTAATGTACTTTTTTCACTTTATTAAACTATACTTTGTTAACTGAACTCTAAGCACTTGGATCTGTGCAATTTGCTAGTGTACATATACTTTTAATATAGTGTTGATTTCGTAAGTGTACGTTGTGCTTAATAAATTTTGTTTATTGCCCATAGTGTACGGATACTTAAGTCTTAAATTATGCTTGTATTTTTTAGAATTGTCACTGCAGTTTGTTGAACAGATCGACTATTTAATAAAATTATTCAACATCTCAAAACTTCGAAATCAAGTCATGGACATCTTATAAACCGTATTTAAAATTTGTAAATAAAATACATATACCGGTGCTTCATCCGTTGTAGGGACACAGACACTTAAGACTGCGAACTACTACATTTATTATAATGAGCGCTCAAGGCAAAATGTTATTCTTCTTCACATCCGTATTTTCAATCTAGCCAAAAACTTCATAAACAAACGATGTTTGGGATTAAAAATCCATTCAACTGTAACACAAGAAATACTAAGTTTGTAACACAACGTTTGCATCCAGTAAGTAACTGTAACAGTAAATGTTCTACCTAAGTTTTAAATTATTTTATACTCATTTTTCAGTGCACTAATAGTACGAGAATTGTTAGTAGTAATACTACGAATTGTTAGTTAAATACTACTAGCATTGTTGTGGACAATACCTGCATTTCTTTTACCACGAATGTCAAAATAGATAGATCTCGAATATACCAAACTTGATTTGAAGAGCGTAAAATTCAACTTGCCGGACTTTTGGTTTGGTGCTTATAAATTTCTGAAAACCAACCCTTTGTTGGTTGAGCATTTATTTTTTAAAATTATTTAGATCTTTTAATTCTTTGTCGTTATTTGTAAATGCTTAACTTTTAAACACCATTGCAAAAATATGAAAAGGTCTCATTGAAGCTGCCGCTTCCGTTACACAGATTTCACCAAATTTCCTAATAGCCAATTCGCCTGGACTGTAGGCATGCCGAATTTTGGCGAAATAAAGATGTTTATAAATAGCTCCTATGCTTCCATAGCGGATGATAAATCTCTAAAGATCACTAGGCAAAAAACGGTAAACTATGTATACGATTTTACGACAATTTTTTAGAGACATTAATTTCATGACCCCGAAACCACATAGGGTCCTCTAACCTGTTTAAAACCTCACGAACGAAATTCTGTTCTGTAGAGTTTTGGTATACTATTTCTTCTGCTAAGGTTTTCTCAACTGTAGCCCTATTTAATTTCTTGGAAAATTGTATCGGTAACAAAATTACTTAGTATGCCTTGAATATGTTTACAGATTTGCAATATTTAGCGTATTGCATTGGTAATTTACAATAACAATCGCACTAAAACTTAACCCAAATGGATTCTTCTAAATCCAAAATGATTTTGGATTCACGTAAATCCAATCCAATTTTCAGTACTAATGGTTTGTGCTAAAATATTAAAACTGATATTTCAAACTACAAAATCGACATAAATATTATTATGTTTTTAAAATAAAACTAAAATATTAATAAAATCACGAAATATGCGAATATACATTGGAAAAAATATTTTTTCTTTCAAACTTTGAAGCCAAAAACTAAATTTGAAAATGGCTGTTGATTTGGAAAATTATAAATCCAAAACTAAATCCTAATCCACGTTTACCAATGCAATACAGCTATTATACAAATACTAAAAACAGGTTCATGTTAATTTGTTTATATTTTCACAAAAATGATCCAAGTGAAAAGGGACACAAAAACTTGGCAACATTTTCAGTGATACGTCACGAAAAAGGCACGATATTTTTTGCGAACCGGGAACAAATTTATAGAATTTGTATCAGTTTCCAATTCTGTAAACGGGTTCAACCAGTAAGAGTGTTACATGCATATTAAATCATTTTGATACCATGACGATTTTCCAAGAAAGAGGAATTTCAATTGATTTCTTAAAAGAGTGGTAGTGTTCCGATCTACGATCGAGTAAATTTAGTGTGGTATAAGGTAAAAATTCTTGTATTTTCTTTAATTTTGTTGTTTTCAATTTTAAATCATTTTTATTTCAATGGTAATGATTTCTCAAAATGAATCATCCTATCGGTTTCAGGAAAGGGTTTCTGCCCTAAATGCTCATTATCGCAAACAAATGCATTATGTTCTGATTATACATCATTTTAGATTTTATTTATTTATTATCCTAGTTTCTAAATTTACGTTTTAGGTGTAAATTTAGGTTAAATTTATTTATTTATTATTTAATTTAAGGAATATCATCAGGAATTGGGACTTAGACAAATATAATTCATTATCTTAAATTTTTATTAAATTATCTTATATCTAGGTCGGTGCGATTGAACTAAATAATTAAATTGTTCATTGGAACTTTATGGGATATTATTATTCTTGGCGGTGTAATCCTTGTCTAATCAGTCTGACCACTTTACAAAACTAATGATTAACATTTTTTAATACATGATTTTATAGGACACTGAATAATAAAATATTTATCATTTTGGTCTATTTTAATATTTTACAATTGCATAATTCTGAGTAGCCTGTTTTATATTTAATTACATTTATTTATTTAGCTGGAACATAATCAGGAACATCTCTAAGGGAACATCTGGAAGCAAACTTCTCATTTACAAAATTAGAATTAAAAATTGTGATTGTCGTGTATGCACACACATTTTCTAACAACTTTACTAAATAATCGTTCAGTCAGGTGGCTGCAAGCGTTTCGACCTCTTTATTACTAATAAACCTGTCTTATCCTCCTTATGTTGTGTGTAAAGAGAGTGCTTAGCGGGACTTTCGTCATCCGGAACACATGTTTAGGATTGGGTATATATCCCAATCCAATCAATCAATTAGACTTTTACGTTGGGGCTATTTAAAAGGTATTGTTTTCGGGGGAAGTATCGACGAAAGAGAAAGCTTATGAATCGCTGAAACAAACTCTGAGGCAAGTCAACATATCTGAGGCGATTAAATATAGTCACGACTGACCAATAATATTTTAAATAAAATTAACTTGTGACATAAAACGTCCACTTTATCTATTTGAAATGAAGCTATTCAAAAAAGCATAATATCTTGAATCCATGAAAGCTATGTATATACAGAATTCTACTGTTTGATAACCAACATCGCCACCTACAATCATAGTGAAAAACCATCAATTAAAAAGTATTGGTGCAATTGTTAAATCTGACGGGCTATTTGGATGCGAAAGCAGCTGGATTACTAAGGATATAATACCTAAATAACAAAAGTTGTAGACCTTATGAAAAATCATTAACAACGTTACGGCTCCATCGTATTTCATTAAAAATTATAATATTGTACAAAAATTACGAGTTATTTTTAGTATACCTTTAGGCATAAACTCTGAATGCGCATCCTTATTAATGGTAATATATATAGATCGCTATCAAAATGTGATTCTGAAGTTATGATACCTATACACACTATTACCTAACTCATCGATTCACTTTATTG
This sequence comes from Nephrotoma flavescens, assembly GCA_932526605.1. Lineage (NCBI taxonomy): Eukaryota > Metazoa > Arthropoda > Insecta > Diptera > Tipulidae > Nephrotoma > Nephrotoma flavescens. The sequence goes on along the minus strand of OW052221.1, from coordinate 184,243,289 downwards.
ATTATCTTGGCCACAATCCGTTATCAATCTCGTCGAAATTAAAATGTTGTACGGATCTACGGATGCTCAGCAATGAAAGCAGAAATTTTATTTTTCTTATTGTACAATAAAACGAGTAACTTTCTATTTACGAAAATAAAAGAAACACAAAAGTAAACGATCTCATTATAAATAATATGCATATGATCGGGTACATAAGAGTATTTTGGCGCCATTTATATAAATATATTGTATTTTACGATTTATCATAAAAAAACTGTTTCGAGCAAAAAAAAAACATGCAGATTAAAAATACCCATTAATACATAGTACTCGGATATATACAATGAAATCTAATAACAATAAACACAAACAATAAATAAAATAAAACTAAAACTATTTTGAAATTGTATATTGATTACGTTATCCTATTAGAAAATGAAAGAGAAGCAAAAATATAAATAAAAAAATTACTATACACAACAACAACAAAATGGAAATGTCAATAAACTTATTAATTTTCAATTATAAAAAAATCTCTATATACAACAACAAATAATTTCCAATAAATAGGTCAAATTGAATGATTTTCTGTTGTTGTTGCTGTGCTTTTCACAGAGTAGTGTAATAATAATAATAATGATCGTAATGATGATCACTATGATCATTGTGTATTGTATTTTTATCTTCCCACTAACGCTGCTATAGATGAATATACTGACACACAAAATGAAAATAAATAAAAACTTTGTATGTAAATATATTATAAATAAAACAAAAACATGATCAATTGATCACAAAACTAAAAAAAAAATATATAAATTACATTACATAGTTTAATATTATTTCCTCCTTCATCCACCTACTCGTACTACGCTCGTATCTACATATACTCTTTACTTTTATATTAGACTGCGATCTACGCGAACGAAAAACAATTTTGATCAGTTAAAATAAAAACAAATGAAAATGATCGTTAGCAATCACGTTTTTCAAATTTACGGTAATTTTTTCATTTTTTATTTTAGAAAATGTTTTATGACTTCTGTTTTCTTGTGCTGTTGTACGAGTATGTTCTGTGGTGTTTGGCGGCACACGATGTTTGTGTGGTATTTTAAAAAGGGAAGGGGAATGTTCCACTGCGGGAAAGTGAAAGATCAAAGGTCTTCATTTTTATATTTTATTGTAGAAAAATATGATTATGTATTATTGGTATATAAATGTTCACTGGGTATAAATTAAGTGATAACATGAAAAACGAATTTGGGTATAAAAACATACATGTATGTAAGCATATGCATTTGAAGAAGGTCTTCATGCGGTTGCGTAATTTTTATTAGTGAAGGTATAATTGGTCTGCGGTTTTAAATTTAAGCCTCCAGTTTTATACTGAGTTTTATGTAATAGAATACGATTTTGATGTACAGTATGGTCTGGTAATACTATTTTCGGATGGTTTAAAAAATTCGATGCAATATTTTGGCATCATTTTGATGAAATATTTTCGAGAAAACAATGAAACATGTCTGTCAACTTTAATTAAATCGTGCATTTTTAGATGCCAAATATGCGTATTCTCAGGTATATGTTTATAGTATAATAGATGCAAGGAAATATAACAAGACGATGCTTGCAAGTTTAGGAAAGTAGTATAAGTAGTATTATTAATAAGAAGTTTTAGTACACTAAAACCCATTAATCAACCTTTTACAAAATCATACTTCTTGATGGCTTAATTCATAATTAATGACTCAACTTAAGTCATTCATTGTTAAACAATCGGACTTAAATTACTATTTACAATATTAAACGGTTTAATTTAAATGGTAATTACCGAAATTTCAGCATTAACACGCAGTCAATTGTCTTATTATTACGTTACAAAATAAAAAATAAAGAGTTATGTAAAAAATAGAAATTCAGATCACATTAAGTGTCAAAATAATTAGTATTGTAATGTTTGTAAGTAGCATAATATCAAATAACAACAACAACAACAACACATGGAAGTACCATATCGATAAGTAATGAATGACATGAAAATGTGGTGTTGGCACGTTAGCGAAAGCAGTGACATTTTATTAGGGGCAACGATTATCTAAAAGTGGCTTTTGGGTCATTATTAGAAAACACAAACCGGCAATACTCGTATTATGTCCAGAAGAAGAATATAATAAATTTTAAGCGAATTTCTTTAATTTGTAGGTATGCCAACAGATTGCAATTCTACTGGTGTGAACTGTTAAACATTTAATATTTTAAGACGAAAGTGTATTCGCTCTTAGGGCGTGCATCATTGAGGATTTCGAACATTCCAACGGGAGTCTATTTCTGAGATTCGTGTAATTCGACTTATTGTAGCATCACGTCCTTTCATATATAACTCGAATATTTTTAATATTCAAAATTAATTTCTGACGAGGTTCTGAAATTTTGTCATGCTGAATGCAACTCTTAGTTATATCAGTGTCTTGATAAGATAAGAATTCGAAAATTGCTGTGTTGCTTGGATGAGAAAAGCAGCTTACAATGAAAAAATAATGCGTCGTAACTAATGCTTTCAAAAAGTTTTGGAATACAGAAAAGCTTTGCAATAGGTATGTAATTTGAATAAAATATTAATGTACAGGTCTCTCCACAACGATGGAAAAACACTGATATAAAGAAAGTTCTACAAAAGAATGGTGAGCGGATGGGCTAAGGCGCTAATACATTTTTATAAAACAAAAAATTCTGGTTGATTGTATCCAATTTAAAATAAAGTACTGAATTTTGACCATGCTGAATGTTACTAGGTCGTTCGACTATCGTTTATGCTTAAATTTAATTGTAAGATCAAAACAAATAAATATAAAATTCAGTGAAATATTTCGTTGACATTCTTATTTTTCCTTAAAAAATCAGGAATTCACAACAATAATATGTTTTAGAACTACATCAGAAAATAAAAAATTCTGGATTCGGATAAAAATTTAGGATAAAGAATGCAAAAAGACTGCCGCATATAAAGCCCCAATTACAATTTTAAAGGGTTTTAAATTTAAATAGGAAATTCGGAAAATGTTCATAGAGTTTTAGCTACTAATAATTAATGGAAATTAATTTAATGGAAATATTTTAGGAATAAATTTAAATCGGAAACTTTTGTTTTCAAGATTTTTTTTGGGAAAAATAATTCTCCTTTAAATTTTGTTTCAAAAATATTTACACTAAACGATCCCATTAGTGAAACTAACTGAAAAATACAATTCAGAGAGTTCCTGTATTTTTGCAGGGAAAGCTAGTACAAGCTGTTCTACCGATTCTGGTTTTCTGGAATTAGAAAAAAAATATTTACATAGCATTTTTGTTGAAATTTTTTTTCCTGGCCAACAGACAATTTTTTTCAAGAACAAAATTTAATTGGGAATATTTTTGCTATCCAATTTCGTTGCGGAAAACATATTTCCTAAATTATAAAAATTTAGACGCTATGTAAATATTTTTCCTAATTACTTTTTCCTAGGAAGAACCAGAATCGATCTGCTAGTAATAGAAAAAATAAATTTTAATTAATTCTGGTATACTGAGAGAACACTCCGACCACTAACTAGGGTCCTAAGTATACCAGGAAAAAATAATTTAAATAATAATTATATCTTAATTTTAGAATCACAATGCCATGCTACAAACTAAACTTGAGCATGCAATCAGCCTAGCAATGGAGTACTTCCTATCAGAATTTTATGATATTCAAAACTATATAGAAAATATATAGATATAGAAAAACATCATATCTTCCTAAAAATTAAATCTAAACAAAAAACCCAATGGAGATCCATTTAACTTGGATTTCACAAACGTTTAGGTCAATTTAGGACGGCATGACACAATCCCAAAACGAAATCAAAAATTAATTTTACAACCTTTGAGGACAATTGCTGAACAATCAAATAAGTTCCAATCGGCGGGACCAAATTTTTGTTTGGAAATGACAGGGGAAAAAAACATTTAACGTTGATAAATTAATTGAAACATGTGCGTGTGAACAACTATTGGAACATTGGAAAAGATATTCACTGAATGCTGCCGTTGTTCCGTAGTATTGAACTAAAGTGAAAATTTTTCCGATAATGGGTAAGTGCTTATTTTCGTTGCTACGAATAAAAATTGTATTATACAGAAGAGCCTTTGAAATTGCGACGCATTGGAAGAGTGACAGACAGATCGACAGACATGATTTGATATTCTAACGCCCTGACGCCATCATTTTTGTACCAAAACATGAATTTTACATGGCTCCTTTCATGTATATGTATTTCCGTGCATGTATTTCATCTTTTTCTCAAAGAACCCTTTATGGAAATTGGATAAAAACAAGGTATAATAAAGTAGAAAAACTAAAAATATATGTGATAGTGACAAAAATTTTGTAGTAGAAAATAAGTGAAAAATTAATTTACTTAAAAAACCAACTACATAAAAATTAATCATTAATTAAAAATTTAATAGAAGCAAATTTTTCATTATGCTTTAGTTTTATTTTTTTGGTTGGCTCTTGTTGATTTTAAAGTTCTCTTTCTATACAATTATTGCTGTTTTGAACTGGATTTCAAAATTAATGTTTGAGATTTAAAATTGAGTAAACTAAATGAGTTAAATTAGTATCAAAGTTCTGATCAAAATATAAAAATAACCACTCCCATTTTTTACTTGTTTAGTAAACTTTTCCTACACCTTACTTTTTCGACCGGAAAATATTTTATGCGCTATAGTAGTAAGGAGTTTGATAACGCTGAACAGATTTTGCTTTTCCTCACAAGACCTCGATTTATTTTTGAATAACTTTATTCTCGTATTTCGATGTTTCTCAGCTCAAAACTTGCCTTGCTTACAAAATCCAATACGACCGTTGACATATGACAGTGAAAACACTAAGCCGCACACTAACAAAAACGTTTTGTATCTTGGCAACGGTAAATTATGTCTGGTTCAACTGTTCCGATTGTGTGCCGCGCATTAATGGCCCGGGGATTGATTTGAAAAATATCAAACCAAATTAAAATATTTTTTATTACTTTTAAGGCAATAGGCGAATTTTGTTCCAACAATTTGAACTCGTGGCGTACGATTAGAACTCGTGAACCGGCCTTTTTATCGCATTCACATGCTAATGATAAAATTAATGTTTAATTTAATTAATAATGTAAAATAAAAAATAAAAATTATTTAATACGAAACAAGCTGTTAATAAATATAATAATACAATTAAAAAATAAGGATAAAATATTATAAAAAAATGCATAAAGTCAAAATAAAATAATTTATTATTATTTTTAGACGATAGACAAGTTGAAGTTGTGTGAACCATGTGAAAATATAGTCAGTTTACCTTTAATTGAACCTGTCTGTATTGCATACAGTATTTTAGAGGTTGAATTACTTGTTAATTATTATTAGTTTCAATAGGAACATTTTGTTTATATTGTTTTGTTAATTTCGGCAAACATTTTTTGAGCGAGTCCCGCGGTTAGGTGGCATATTATCTTTAGTTTAGGAAATAGAAAATTAAAAATAATACTATACACTCCCCAAAAAATAGAGTAGCTAAAATTTGTTAAATTTTCAAATCGACGAAGGATTTGACGGGCAAACATCGCATTTTGGTACACGAGTAATATCTTGAACAAATATTTAGAAAATGTTTACAGCTTTTTCTTGTTTACTGCCATTTCAATCTCGAAATATACCAACGACCGACATGCTCTTCTTTCTTATATAAACAAACATCCAAATTACCTTCGTCAAGTGTACGCACATCATTTCGAATTATTATCAATGAGCACACCAAGGTAAACGATTATATTCGATTAAAATCTATTTAACCTCCGTTCAACTATGTGTGCGGCGAGAAAGTTGGCAAGCTCAATAAATAACCTTGCTGACTCTGTATGTATTATAATTATGTATATACAACTAGGTAGTATCATAAATATATAAAGTGTGGTATGTAATAGTGATTTTATATAAAAACCGAAAATTTCTCTTTCACCGCATTGAACTGAGCGGTCAGTAATTCGCCTTCACGCAATTACCGTAATGTAGATGTAAAGTGGGCCCCACAATGGGGAACTCTACCATATTATTCAGTTTACGTTCAACTGTATTTTGTTTATACATTTTAAATGAAGTATGTAAAATAAAAAAAAAAAAAATGCTGTATAGATATAAATATAGCAATAAAGTAACTAACTAAAAAAAGTAAATTTTGCACACAAAATAACGAAAAAATCTCAATACAACGAACCAACTGAACGTTGAAATTTTTATACACAACTCACAGTATTCTTTGATGTGTCTACGTTTTCTGTGAGCAGATTGTGTGTCTGTATGTGTTCCTTTAAACGTATACATATATGACTGAGTTCGTTACACTTGTGACGTCAAGGGGTTAGTGTGTCAGCGGTCTGTTGTTATTAGTGTTTTTTATATAAATTTTTATTACATATTTGTTGTTGTGTATATTTTTTATACACAATTTAATTCAGCCTTTTATATGTGTAGAATTTTATTTTTTAAAAAGACATGCATCCATACGTGTTTTCACATAATATCAAACTATACACACAGCACACATAGCACTGCACAACAGAGAGAGAACTATAGCGAGCGCACACACAAATTTGTATATAAATACGAGATTTTATCGTTTTTCGCGTTTTAAACGCGCGCTTATATAAAAGAAAATTATAGTTTACATAAATTAATAATTTTTGCGATTATTATTTTGTAAACAAACTATACTCGCGATACATTGTACGATTGGAAATTGGTTTGCTTGTATTACCAGCAAAATTAAAATAGAGCTGTGCTTAAATATTTAAGAGCTTATACATCGAATATGTGTATGTGAGCCATTCAAATGGAAATTAATCATCATATCATATGGGAGTAAGATGTGTGGTGCAATATGCGAAGAAACGCAAATACTAATTTGATAAAATGTTGTTGAACTCCGAGGCCTTGGGTATGAAACACTATTTAGGCATGTTTGCGTCATATTTGTGTTTTGCATTAAGCAATAATAATTAGGAGTTTTAATTAACTTGATTGTGTTTGCCAATAATTTAAATTAGCCTCATGATCATGATGTTTTCGGCAAAGTACAATGTTTGATACAACAGTAAGAGCAGAAAAGAATATTAATGATTAAAACTATAATTAGGTTAACTACTAGTTTAAAATACGATTCGATAAGAACTTTTTAACATTTCTACTAAATTTTATAAAAGAATTAATTGTATCTGTGCGGCTTAATTGATGATAACACGATCTTGTTAATTAACCTTTCATAAATTGGAATTTTACTAATTGAGAACAAGACATTTCAGAAGTTGAATTTAAAAAGATTACTTCAGCAGGAATGATAATTTATTATTCAAATTTGATCTTCCCTTTAAAAAAAAAGATTGAGATGGGTGTGTTTTGTATCCCAAGTAAAATCGAATCCTTGGGGGAAAATTTTGAATTTTTATGTAAACTTTTGTCCAATAATCACAAGCCAAAAGCCACCAAAACAAACCATTTTGGAGCTCTGATCTTATAAAAGGTCAAGAAAAACTGAAGCAGGTTTAAAAACGAAGCATGAAAAACAAAGCTCAGGCTGTCCTGTTGGTAAACACACATATACATTCAGTATCACGTAAGATGCTTACCTAATAGGTAAGTCCTGCGAAACTGCGGTACGTAAGTTACTTGGATTGAAAAATCAGTCAACAACAAAGCACTTTTTTGTAACGGCCACAATATTATACTGACAACAATATTGTATGCTTAAATCACGAGTTGTCGAGTTTGAGCTAGATAACTTCCCTGCTTTCGTCAAAGTTGCCAAAGGTTATTCACACGAAGGTGTGCTTTCAATCTTACGGAGGCTTTTGGTTATCGATGAACTTCTAAACTTTGACAGTCCGTATTCATCGCTCAGGGCCTATGCTGATGATGTTATTGTAATTGTTTCAGGCAAATACCTAAACATCATATTCGAGCTGATGCCGCAAGCTCTTTACATTGTGGCGGCATGGTGTGTTGAAATGAAGTTTCCAAGTTATGCCATCTAAAACTGAATAAGTGATTTTTATACTAATCCGCGCAGAACCTGTTATTCCGTGCAATTCAAATATGTACTTAATAATCTGCAAATTACTGCATATACCATATATAATTACTGCATTACTGGCACTTCGTTTTTGAAGTTTTTTGAAGTTGGCGCTTTGTTCTGCTGATTATACAGATTAAAATGAAATGGAGTGTGGAATGAACGTGGTGCACGTATGGTTTGCACAGTGCACCATGGATCCTTTTAGACATTGAGGGTTTAACCTTTGTGGGTTCGTAATGTTTAACACATTGACCGCTTTGTCAGTCACCTGTGACTGACACTGGTCTATTCCAATAGGAAATTTTTTCCAATTTTTTCTAGTATTCTCTCCACCTCGTTCTATGATTCGACGGCTATATCCGTCATTTGCTCTGTCTGAGAAGAGAAAAATGTTGTGATGAGGAAATGACGGCTATGGCCGTCGAGAGTTTTCATGGAAAAACTGAGAGAAAATGTGATAATTTTCACTTCCACACATATAAACGACGCTCAATTTCATATGGCAGTCATAAACAATTTCTGAGCATTCTGAACGACGCGGTCGTCAATTTAAAAGTGTGCGGCAACGGGTTAATTGACGGTATTTTGAAAAAACACATATTTGTTTTGCAAAAAATTGAGGTTGATTTAGAAAAATTGACAATGAAGTATAAAAAATTGTGATTGACTAGTAAAAAATTGTATAAGAACCAAAAAAAATTTAATATCATTTGCAAAATCGTGAATTTGAAGTGCAAAACATATACACCACACTTGATTTCTAAAGCGAAAAATTAAGCTTACCGGATTTTTGGTGAAAACTGATTTATGCTAATATCTACATATTAATAATGCTGCCACCTAGGTTTCAACATAAATAACTATTCTATTCATTAAGCCATTTAATAATATTATTATACTCTTATTGCCGGTTGCACAGAAAAATGACTAACGGCCGGTTTGTTGTGCGCCAGATAAATATTTTATATAAAATCTGTTTTCGCAATCAGAACATAATCAACGCAAACTTGATTAAATATATTTTATTACGTGCAAATATTTAGCTTGCCTATAAATATTTAAACAACCAATTTTGATTGAATAACTTTTTAACTAATCGTAAAATATTTCCATGGAATAAAATATATTTCATCAAGTTTGCGTTGAATATTTTCTGATTGCGAAAACGGATTTTATATAAAACATTTAACTGGTGCACAACTAACCGGTCGATAGTCATTTTTCTGTACAACCGGGCATTCTGTCTGCGACTAATTCTTAAATAAACCAAACACTCCTATTTCATTATTTTTTCAAATCACGAAAGTATAAATATTGGAATCTCGTTTCAAAAAGCGCCTAACTAAAGGATTAATGTTCCACATCAGCGTGCAAATCGTTTTTCCAATCACGCCTTATTTTCGTTTCAAACATCTTATTATAATGAGATTTAGCAACCTTATTTATGAGAGAAAACACGGTAACCAATCAATACAATTTTAAAGTTAATAATTGATTTTGTATTACATAACACAAACTTATCAGAAAAGCACAGAGCGGTGTTTGAATGAAACATCTGTGTCAAAGAATAGTTTACAAATACGTTATACAATTCACTTTGCGCTATTACAACACCACTAAAAAACATCATTTGATAGCTAACAACCACCACTGATACTTAATGATTCACAAATAGAAAAACTATATCCAACTAAATTAAAGTGGTTAGACTGACTGTGTTTTTGAATCGGGTGTTAACGGGTTCGAATCTCGTTAATGCCAGGACCGATACACCGTTGAGTTATGAAGTGTGAACTTTTTCACGATAAATTGCAATTCCGAGATGCATGTTTTAGTTGTAATATAAAGGCATATACACGTAGAACTACCACCTTTGACCCGCTTTTATCGTAAGAATCGAAAATATCTGTTTTTCACTCTGCGATTGAAACTATAAACCCAAGAACGAGAAAATTGTACAAAAACTGGTCAAGACGAAAGTTAAAGACATTTTTAATGTGTATATATATAAGAAGCCGCCAACCCAACATTTCGATGATATTTAAATATTATTATTATTTTCTCTGCTTTAGTTTATACTGCCCGACAAACCAAATTTGTTATATCCAAACGATTTCACTTTACAGTGGCAAAAACATTAAAGAACTTTAAATTTTATTTCACAACAAACTTGACATTTATATAAAAAATTTTACCAACATGAATGTTGAATATTTTACTATAGCTAAATTTTCCACCAAAATTTGTAAATTTATTGCACTGATGTTTTATTTTCCTTTTGGTGAAATTTTTATTTCATTTCTATTAAGACAGGTAATTTTAAATGTTTACATTTTTACACATGTAACGAGGTACGAACATAATGTTAGCCTGTTTTTACCGTAAGAATAAAGTGTAAACAGAAAGAATGAGAAAGAGTAATTGTTACCCAAATGCCGATCAATATATTGTTCGCAACATTAACTTTGGTTCGTAGCATTAATTTCTTTTTTTTATATTTGACCATTTTCCGAAATAATTGAACCAAATTTGTTGGAAAATGTCATTTATTATCAGTTGTTTTTCGTCTTTTTATTAGTAGTTTTCATTGCATATTTATTATAGTCTCTATGTTAACTGAGATATGGTGGAAAGTCTAGAAGAGCTTAAGATTTACCGTTCACATCCGAGTATGATGCCTTCATTTAAATGAAAAGAAAATACTAGTTATATTAATTAGTACATCTTAATCATGCAAATCCTTATCCCAAAGTTACGAATCTAATTTGCCAACCTCCCTTACATACATTAAAAGTTAATTTAAAATATTTAGAAAGAGTTTGAAGCAATTTCTAAATCGTTGGTGCGAAAAAACTTTACAACAGTAAAATACAAAAATGTCAGTTTTCCAATGCCAAATTCACATAAATCTTCTATTTTATGCCTCAACTATTTATACGGGGTATAATATATTGCGGAAATTGAGGTAAAATATTTGCCATTTTAATAGAAATCGTTCGGTAAGAGATTGTAAAACTCAAAAATCAAAATTCATGCTAAAGAATACTGGCAAATACGTTATGCAAAGCAGTTTGAACTATTTTAGCACAGCAATTCAATTTTTACATCTTCTCCCAGCTGATAACAACCTCGAAATACCGGATATGTCATTTTTCTGAATTAACATAATTTTAGCCTATATACAAAATGGCTCAGGCACAGTAGTTTGACCTTTATTGTTTTAATCGGGAGTTAGCGGGCTCGAGTATCGTTAATGGCAGGTTGTAAAAATGTTTTTCGTGTTCTGGGTGGGTATAAAATTGGTGAAGAAAATGACCACATCAATTATCCCGATATGGAGCTACATACAAACAAACAAACTACAACGAACAAATAATCGATAAATGATTCTCGGTAAATGGGACTTCTAGGTACAATTTTGCTTTGTAATATATATAAACCTAAAGACCGTAGAGTTAAAGTAAGAACCGCAAATACATGTTTTACATATTCTATGCGATTCAAATGTAAACAGCGTCAAAAAATCAACGCTTAAGCAGTCGTAGAAAGCAGACGACGTCGAAATATAAATTATAAAAGTTTTATCAATTTTAAAAATGTAAAGAAATCTTTGACATGTTTTAATTATTTTATGTAAACATTGATCAAGTCTACTTTTGTGCATTAGTTTATATATTGACAAAATCAGTAAAGAATAACCTTAAAACATTTTTGGGTTATTCTGGGTGATAGCCATATATTGTGTTTTTATCGAGGGTGAGGGTACTACACGTTGGAAGTTTGGTTTCGAACTAATGAAACATTTATTTCTTTAAATTAAAAAAAATCGGTCGTCTCATCAGGCTGCAGTGACCAAACTACTAAAATATTGACCGCTTTCACCCGGAATCAAATACTTTAAAAATCGAGGCTACGAAGCGGTTGAGAACTAGTAGTCAAACATAATAATTCGCTAAAGCATTGTGATTATATTTTGTATGTAAGTTCAAAGTAATTTCAATATTATTGTAGTTTGGTCACTGCAGCCGGATGCAACGACCGACCATTTTTAATTTTAAGAATTCAATATTTCATTAGTTCGAAACCAAACTTCCAACGACTTGGTACCTTCACTCTCAATGTAAATAACCTATAATTTTGTTTCACATCTAAGATCTAACCTGACATCTGTTTGAAAAGTTTTGCCATAACAAATCTTTTGAATAACAGATTTATCACCAAAACTTGTTGAAAGATTTTCAATTTCCTGCAATTGTGTTTTATTTTACTTTTTGTGAAATTTTCATTTCAAATTTATTAAGGCAAGTAACTAACTATCTGTAATTTGTAGTTTTAATTTTGCATTTACTATGATAAGTAAAAAATTTGAAGAATTATCCAAATCTTTCGTGCCAAAATAATTACAAAAAGAAAATATTAACATTTTATTCAAAAATATATCCCATTTTGGAATAATTATGTATGCGCTGGTTTCTCCGCTCGGTTAGAGATTATAAAATTTGTAATGATTGAATGAAATCTCAAACGTATCGATTTATCGGATTTGATTGAAAATTTTACTGTTTTATGTACACAATAACCCAATCACAAAACATTTCTGTCGAATTTCAAATTTGGTCGAACCGGATGCAAAATAATGTTATAATAAAATAATTTACAAATGATTTTCAGATTGTGATGGAACAGGTCTCCGAGTACGGTTTAAAATTTTTAATTCTGAAAGTCGTTGATTTATAAAATAATTAATTGGCTAATTATAATCTGGGATTAAAAATGAATTGTTCCTAACAGAAGCACGCTTATCAACGATCTTGACCAAAATAACAGCGGTTGCTTATGATAAAACCATTAAACATAATTTATGTTTGAGATGAAATCTATTACCGATTGCGAATGTATTCTTCATCTTATATTAGATTATTCGAAAGTCACACCAAATAATATCAATTACTTTTAAGTTACTTGCAATGTAATTTTGTGGTTGTAGTTCTTTCCAGTGTTCTAGATATATCTCTATTTCAGTATCCGTAAATAATTCGATTAAACAAAATAACAAGTTAGAAATGTGTCTCAAAATCACAAGAAGACATTCGATATTTCGTTGTATTTAACGAGGTATTTAATAAACTATAAAAAAGTGAATGGAAGTTTCATTAAAAATTATAACTGTTATTATATTTTGGAATGTGATCATCAGTGTATCGTTATTATACTGTATAAAATACAGCCGAGACCAAAACACTAAGAGTTTTTTTTTTAAGAAAAACTACTCTCCCATAATATTTTATACATACGATGTTAACTAGTGAATCATATATACATAGCTATTGTAAGTTATTATGCAACATGTAAAATGACATGTAAATTATATTTGTTATTTTTAGGAAAAAAATATGTTTGTGTTTCAAAGCCGCCAACACATGCATATCATACAGTAAATATTACCACACAAATTTTTAATTTTTCACCCAAGTATGCATTCTAATATGCAGTATTGCAGTACGAAAATAACAATAAATGCCATTCATTGATCATCAGATATGTTATCTGTGTTATTACAAGTCATATCAACGTTCATCTTCAACACTTGAGAAATTATGCATAAATATAAAAAATAATAGTTTATCAGTATTATTAAATATTATATCAAGGAAGTAAAAGTTGATCGACATTATATACATTTTTTCAATTAAAAATTATTTATTTTTATTGAATAAAAATGATTTGGCATGGAAAATTGTTTGAACATGTTTGTAATAGAATATTTTCCAAACGACCGGAGGGATCAATGACATTATGTAAATATTGTGTATTATTTAGTATCGCGCAATATATTTTTCTCTCAATTTTCCCACCATATCACACACCCATTCACTATATTATACGCTACTCGCCGTCATCGCATAATTTCAAAAACCTGGGCACAAAAACAAGTTTCTCTTCTTGTATTGTACTCGATGGGTTGAATTTATACTCGTACGTACATGAAAAGCCGATACAAACATTTTCCTAGTTATTTTATTTTATTTTAATTAAAATGATATTATATTACAAAAACTAAAATATATAAATTTTCACTTTAAAATAAAATAAAATAAAAACAACTTTTTCAAATTGTGAAAGTTTTTCAAGAATATACACACTACGAGAGTATATGTATTATAAATAATACATCATTTCCAATTTTTATCTACACTCTTACATCTTTTCTGCTCGTAGTTTCTTAAGCACGATTTGTTGTTGCTGTAGAAAATACTTCGTTTCATATCACTTTTCTCTCGCTCACATTTGAAAATTTAAAACAAAAAAAAATCAAATATTTCACAAATCACAAACCAATATTATTTTGTACATAACCCAAAAGATGCGCGTGACTGCATCGAGAAGATACGAGAACATGACAGGTCCCACAGCCACCAAAAATAATAATACATACGAAACAGGTGAATATTTATGTGATAATCATCTTCTAGTTGAGCGCGAGCTAATCTTCACGACAACGATTGAATACAATTCAAATTACAACTTTCTAAAAAATAACAAAACACAAAATTTTAAAACCGACGCATTGTTCGATACTGACATTCTAAATTGTGAATAACTAATCAAATGTCTAACAAAATATTTTTAAAACAATTCGATCATAACTGGTCGAGATGGACCGAGCATATACAGTTCTACACCGAATCAAACTATGCATATTGTTTAAAAAGAAATACAACTTTTGCATGCCTACGTGCCAATTACTTCAACGCAAATGGCAACCGTCCATTTTTTTTTTAAATTTTATTCGAAATTACCGTTACATATATATATAAAACAAATCGAAAAACTTGTTTTATAGTGTGTTCCGATACGATAATAATAATTCGATTACATTTTGTGTCATCATCATCATCAACATCAGAGAGTCACACGCCGCATTAATGTAGGCGATCGAATGATGAGCATTTATATATTTTCCCTTTCCAAATTTATATATTTTATAGATTGATTTTTCGTAACTTTCTCAGTCGAATAGTTTTCTTATGTTTTTATTTTAGTTTTTTGTTTGTAATAATTTATTTGAATTAAATAAATTAGAATTTATATTAGCGGTAGTGCAATGACACTATGGTATGTAAATATATTTTTACTATATTGGTGGGTGGGTGATCTTCAAAACCAAAATTTTACTTACACAACGATTCTACCAATCCTGTTTTATCGGCTTACCTGTAAATATAAAGAATAATTGTATGTTGTTAGCTAATCGCATTTATAAATATATTTACTTAATTAATTTAAAATAAAACACATAAACGGAACAATGTACTATCAGAAATTATTTAGCTGGTGATGTGCTTTGCATTGTTTATGCAATAAATTATTATTACTCAACAAATCTTTAGTATTACGAATTTGCTCGCGCGCCATCTTAAAAGTTTATTAATTAAATTATTAACTTAATTAAATTCACAATCGCGAATAAATAAATTAAAAATTTTCACACTTCGTGTTTTATTTATTTTACTATTATTACTTCCAAAGTGCATTTAACTTTTAGTTTCATAAATAAACAAAATAAACACATATACAGATTTTATTACAATATACGAGTAAGGAATAGTATTATTAATACTATATGTATTACTAATACTACACAACACATTATAGTTATATAGTATTTCATTATTTGCTGCTCTATTACTATTACATAAATAAAAAATTGTTTAATATTATGAATTTAATAAAAACAAAAAATCTTGTAATTTTATTTTATATACGGTATAGTTTTATTGTAAGTGGCTTGTCTAAATCATGCACTCATTATATGGAAAATGTTAGTTTTCCCCTGTTATATTATTGCGATGTTATTTATTTTGTAGTAGGTACAATAATCTAATCGCATCAATCATGGATTGCAACTTCAAAGTTTGAATTGCGTCTTGCGAGTATATAAAGATTTTCTTTTCTTCTCTTTTCCATTGTAGCTCGCTTCTGAACCACCAAATATTTTTCTCGAAAGGGAATTCTCATACACATACAATATTATATTGAAATGCATGTTACTTCGAACGAGAATTATTCACGTAGGTTTTAAAATATTATGCAATAAAAAAAAATAAACGAGCATCATAATATAAGATTGTTGTTAGGAATTCATAAATAATTTTATCTTAAGTAGTAATTTTAGTATGAAAAGACTGCATTTACGTTTTTGATGATATTGATAAAACAAAACGGGTTATTGTTTGTATATGGCTGCCCGAGTCGGGCGTCATTTTGTTTAGTCTAATACAAAAATGGTGTAAAATTTACATATGTAATTTCTAAACATTACAGATTTCAAATAATTAAGAAAATTGTTGTTGTAATTTTATTATTTACATAAACTTACATTGGGTAAAATTATTACGTTTAGTTGCACTTGCCAAAAGGCAGTTTACATTTTGCAGCACATATTGTTTTAACATAATATTTAACAAACGAAGGGAAGTATGTTATACATAGGCTGCGTGTCAATTCTCGGGTAAATCGCTTAGTACGGTAAATTAAAATTTTAGTACAAATTACTAATTTCATTTTGCTGAAATTTCATCAACACCTATTGCTGAGTTACTTTATCATTAAGTTTATCAGCAATCGATTGTATATCATTTTTAGCAGCGTCAATTTGAGGAGCAGTGATTTTGGTCTCGACTGAAAACACGTTATTTTGTGTGTTATTTTTCAAAGAACGAGTAAAAGATGTTGGAAATGATTTTTTAAGCAAAAATTAATTAAGTTGAGTAATAGGTTTCGCAGAAGGGCCGGTAGACCCATTATAAATAATTGTGTTTATTTGACTTCAAAAATTTTTAGCGGCAGATTTTCTGCCGGTAGCACTGCCGTCAGAATTCCAAGTGAACCACATGAGCGTCTTTTTTGACAAGCAGATTTTTTTTATTGCTTTTATGTTTTATTTCTCTATAATATTTTTTTCTTTAATTTTGATTGAGTTATCACAATGGTAATCCGTCAAAATAAAACAAAAATAAAGTAAAGCAACTATGTTCATTCGAAATGAATCGAATGAACATAGATGCGATTATAAGATTTGTTTTCTTCTACGTAGTGCAGCCTACTGCGATGCAGAAAAATTAGAAATAGAGACATGAGTCAGAATTCTCATCGCAAAGCAGAATACATGCATTTTGCTTAGCTCATTTACTCAGATAAATTAGAATATGTACATAGTTTTATATAGTGTGAAATACATGTATTCTGCTTTGCGATCAGAATTCTGACTCATGTCTCTATTTAAAATTTTTCTGCCTCGTAGTAGCCTGCACTACGTAGAAGAAAACAAATCTAACACTCGCAACTATGTTCATGCGATTTTTACTTTATTTTTATTTTATCGTATTACCACTGAGTTATCAATCAAAATGAAAGAAAATATCATAGAGCAATAAAACAAAAAAGCAATTAAAAAAACTCTGCTTGTCAAAAAAGACGCTCATGTGGTTCACTTGAAATTCTGACGGCAGCGCAGCCGCCACAAAATCTGCTCGTGTGTTTCCAGCATTACTCTCGATAAGTTTCGCACTTTTTACGTAGATCGTTTCATTCTGGATTTCTGATTTTCAGTTTGAAAAATGTTTCTCTTAGCCTAATAGTTGCCAATAAGTTATTTGAGATCCAAAGTTTCTTGTTGTTTATATTTTTCTTAATAGCCAGTGCTCTATATATAAAAGATTTTAAAAGGCGAACTAATTCATCAAACGAATCGCTTAAAGAAAAATCAAAAGCTACAACAGAATTTTCACCGATGTTTTTCTGCTAGAACATAGACAGCAATTATCTTAAAATTGAATGGAATTAACTTCTCTTCAATATGGTTAAGTTACTATTCCAAGTCTTCCAATTAAAACTCTAAAGCCACCACAACCCCATTTAATCAATCGAGTGGTAACTTTAAAAACCTTCTATGTTAAAAACCAAAATTCACTAGGCACAACCCGGTCAAAACGAAAATATGAACACCCTTTTTAAATGAATCGCAAAGGTTCTTAATTTATTACATAAATTAAATTAATATAAATTTGATTCAATTTACTGCTTGTAATATTGACGTTATAAGTAATCGAGTAGCTGCTCATTAAATCGCTACTGTTAATCAGAATTCCTACAACAACAAAAAATTAAAATATCGTTTATGTAAATTCCAAATGTAAGAAAACGTTTACCTTATGATCGCCTTAAATATTTGAGACGTAATTTGATTGTGTAAATATCTTTCATCGAAGGACATGTTCGACTGCCGATAAACAATTTTTGTAAATTGAAAACAAAAAAAATGTTGATTTCTTCAACACAGAATGTAACATGAGGGGGGGAGGGAGCACAGAAAGTAACATGATGGTGGAAAAAACTCAAAAAATTACCATTTTAGAACTCTAAAATAAATTAATCCGGTGAAGTTCACGAACGAGGAACGTTTGAAAATTATTATAAATTACTACCGCAATTCTGAGTCGGTGATCGCAACTTTAAGAAGAGCGCTTACTCTTATTTTCGGTCGTAATAATCGTTCCACTATATAGGCTGTGCGTGCTATAGTGGATAAATTCGAGTCAAAATATTCATTATTGGATGTTCCTGTGCTAGTGAGACAACGCACCGGTTGAAGTACCAAAAATATCGCCGCCGTAAGTGAGCAAAGTTGAAAATGAGCCAAATCAGTCTAAATCACGCTGTTCACAGGAATGGGGAATCTTTCAAACAATATTGTGGCGAATTTTGAGTTACCCTTAAAAAATCAAATTAACTCCAAAACTGAAGCCTCTTGATCATTTGAAGCACCAAAACTTCTCTGATTGGGCTCTGCTAAAGTTTGAAGAAAATCCTGAATTTCATCGAGAAATCATCTTCAGCGATGAAGCTCATTTTTGGCTTAATAGCTTTGACAATAAGCAAAATATGTGCTATTGGACAGCAAAAAACCCTCTCGTGCTTCAAAAGACTTCATTACATTATAACCACAAAAAGTGACCACCGTTGGGTTTCTTTTTACGAGGTCACGTTAAGTCGTTGGTTTATGCCAAGAAGCCAACAACATTATTTACTTTTTATTTTGATTTATTTTTACAATACCATGTTATTGTAGTATAAGCGAATTGTTTGCTAGCTAGTTTCCAAAATGCTATAGACGCTATTGCTATCAGGG
Source organism: Nephrotoma flavescens (assembly GCA_932526605.1). Lineage (NCBI taxonomy): Eukaryota > Metazoa > Arthropoda > Insecta > Diptera > Tipulidae > Nephrotoma > Nephrotoma flavescens. Next base: position 184,223,979 of record OW052221.1, on the reverse strand, counting down.
TAGTCGAGTAAGCAGTTCACCATTACCCGGGATCCCGGGTATACTGGATTTATTTTTATTTAACAATATGTTAACGGCTGCGTAGCTTGGAAATTATATCACTTGCCACAAAAAATACACGTTCACATGCTGCAGATGTGGGACGAATTGTTAGTAATGACTGGTACAGTTGTTCCGTCCGCTCAGGTCATTTATCATCATGATCCTTTTAGTGAAGGATTGCAAATATATTTGTAATTCATCGTAGAGCGTATGGTTCTATTCCACTTCATCTAATGGGATGTTAATGATGGGTTTGTCTCGCGCTTATAATAGAAACAACGACATAATGATTTGGACGTTTGTTTCATAATAGCTTTTGAGAATATGAAAGATTGTCGCTTGACTTCGGGTAGCTTCTTTTATGAAGAAATAGGAGTAGCGAGATGATTTCTATAATCTGGCGATGTTTTATTTCTAGTTCAATGCCAACAAACACCTCGTGTGATAATAAAGTATTAAATTTTTTTAACAGCTGGAACACGTAAAACAAAGTACCTTATGCTGAAATTAAGTGCATCACTTACTTCTTCAAAAGCAATCTTGAAACAAGCGTGCCTTGCAGTCCAGACGGATTTTTAATACCTTTCCTTCTTATTATAGTATTTCTTTATTTAAAATTTCAGTCTGAATTGCCGATCTTTTGAAAAATTTAATGGTTTACTTCATGATGCCTAATGCTTCTTTAATATTAGGGCGCTTAATTATTGTTACAGAATTAATTTCACAAAATAAGTGGCCGTGATCATCGGCCTCATCTCCATCACTGAAACTAACGAAATCATCATCAGATTTTCTGTTTCGGTATCGATATTTGAATTTTTATAAGCTAGTTTAGCGTAAGTAACTTTTCAACATTAATTATTTCTCCATATTCATCATGACGAAAATTTAAAACGAAAAAACTCAAAATTAACGTTACCCTGAAAATTAACGGTACTCGATCAAAATACCCGGGTACTCGAGTAGTGAAAATTTCTTAAAAATACCCGGGTACCCGAGTAATCGATACGAAATCGATTTTTTCATATTTTATAATTATATTTCACTAACACACCATTCGTGTGTAATAATTTAATATTTACCGACCAAACGGCACAGGGGTTAAAGCTTTGTTGTTTGGATCGGGAGATATCAGGTTTGAGTTCCTATTTCTCATCATTCTATTTAGATTTTGCATCATTAGAATACGATCTGTGTTGAAAATAAAAACAACGATGACTGCTTGGATTGCAGATTTCACGGTTTTATGATTGTAAAATAAAATAAAGAAAAAGGTCCAGTTGCGTGCATTTTTAAAGGGATCCTTTAGTTCTGAGGACAAAATATTATTCGAGTTGGAAGCAGCACAACCAACGTTCTAAAATTATAATTCTGAAATAAATGTCTAAATTTCTCAAATAGAATTTTAATCTAAAATAATGCCACAAATAATTTGGAATTTCAATATTACCATTATAAGGATCGATATTCTGAAAATAAAGTTTTTGCTGCCAAATTAAATTTTCAAACCAATTCTACTGTATGGTGATCAGTATTGAGCACTTTGGAGACTTTTTTTAATTTTGTAAGAATGAATTCATTTGCTAAGAGGATGGTAAGCCAAGATATGAAATTTAGGTATCTTCTAGACCACGATATTTTTTATAGAACAAATGAAAAACTATCGTTTGGCAATCCCTAGTCCTTAGTAATTTTAAAAACGAATTTTTATTTTCCACCGACCAAATGGCACAGTGGTTAAAGCTTTGGCGTTTGGATCGGTAAACATCGGGATCAAATCACGATCGAAGCAGGATGCAAAGTGAAATTTCATCAACAGATTACGATCTGTGGTGAAATGTAACACATCTATTACCCCCTGTCGGTGTGCAAAACTCATTGGCCGACCCATCTTCAATGACAGTATAGGCTGGCATGGGGCTTGTAATGTGCAGATGGTCTTAAATCTGCCTATAGCCGTACGTCTTCGAGTTGCCCGGGAGGCGTAAAGTAAGGATTACAATGCATAACCGTGGAAGAGCAATAAAAATAAAATGCAATAAAAACAAAAAAAAAATATATTTTCCAATTCAATTTCAACAATAAACGAAAATCATTAACTTTAATTTTAGGGGTTGCTATTATACCGTTTATTTAAAGTTAATAACAATTAAATTAGTTTACCTATTTTAAATAAGCTCAATATAATATTCGGTTTTGCAATTCGGTTTCAACGTTTTGCAAATATCTTTTTGTTTTCTAAATCAAATCCAACGTATGCAATTTAAATTCAATCGTATGCAAATTTAATTCAACCTTAGTTAATTAAATTGTCCAAACTTTTTATACGCGAATAACGTATATAAGGCTAGTAATTTGCGTATTTGAATGATCTTTGGATTGCACCTTGCGATAAAAGGCAAGAATGGAAAGTATATACTCGCACGCAGTAGACCTGGGCAATATCAGTTGGATATCTATGTAAAAAGGTACGCAGAACTAAAATATAAAACATTGACTTCTAGTAACAATATTCTCGGTAAAGGGGTTAGAAATATCCGTATGGTTCTCCTTTCTTCCAATTAAATACAAATTAAGGCTTCTTGCAACTTTGACATCCACTATAATCAAATTTCCATATACTTACACCAAAATATACATTAAACATACACAACAAAATCTCACTTAAATTGGGTCGCCACAAATTGCCGTCTTTTCGCTATGCATATATAATTTTTTACTATATACAGTACTACGGTATAATGATTGTTTTGTCATGGCTTGTAAAAGTAAGTTCGATGAACTTATTGTATACATTTTTGGTTTTTAATAAACAGAAAATAATGTTACGTTATGCCCAGGCGAGAGAGAAATTTTTCGATAGTTTTTAATACACAAATAGCGAAAAATTATTTGCTCTATAATAAAACACTGTAATAAAAAAAAACAATCATAGGAAATTCCAATGACCGCCAAAAAATTCACTGCATCATCTTTGTCTAGACTTAGCGAACAAATGCACGATTTTTTTGTATTTAAAATCTTTAGGTTAAACTAACCACAATTTGTACTTAACAGTTCATTATTTATTTTGTGCTTCATTGTAATGAATGCAATTATCGTAAATTAACGAAATAATAAAAATTTATCACCTCACCGTATCATCATCATGAGCACATATGACTACTTTTTGCACACCACGTTTGAACGTGTGCCAAATAGATTTTCTGTATGCGTGTAATCTATACATTTTCCAACTACTTGTGTCTTTAGTGATCTATCCTATACTGGGGTTGCAATATACATACATGTTTAATGTTATATCTGATTACCGCGCGTATCTGGGCCACCTGCATAATGGGCTGTGCATTCAATTCATATCGCACACTTTAACGTTCATTCAGTTCATGCGAATATTACTCATTCGTAAAATATATAAACTGCTTATGCTTGGTGTGTAAAAATGTCACTTAACTATTATTATTATTGTTTTTTATTAAAAATAAAAAATTTGCATTTTATTACTGACGAAAAATAAAAATCGCAAAAAATGTCACATAAATTAAATTTCTCTCGAATTCGGTGTATGCGTGCCTGCTGGGTATTATGGCCAGGTATGTAATTATAGTACATCCGCGCGCGATTTTATAAAAGTGCGAATATAGAAAAAAAATGTTATTATTTATAAATAAATTGCTAATAAATTTTATTTTGTGTTTAACATTTTTGTTTATTAAAGTTTTGTTGTATTTAGTTTGGTTCAAATTTTGGCAATGTTGTATACTTTACTCGTATGTTGTAATTACTTATTCCACCCACTTTTCGTTTGATGATTTTTAAGTGGCGATTTTTATTTTAGGTAGAAAAAGTTGTACATAACAGTAAAATATTGAAATTGAAACTAAATTGATATGTATACATGACACAAGCTTATAGAAACTGTAAAGTTTTTTTTTTAATGTATGTGTAATTTAAAACGGCAAGCCTTGATTCCGTGATGATTTGTGATTTATCTGGTAATGCTTATAGTCAGGTTTGTAAGTAAATTGAACTTGACCATGTTACGGTAAATGTAGTGGGTGTTTAGCAACGCCGTGATCGGAACTAGAACCACCAGGTCGTTGAATTGTGAGAGCGATGAAGTAACCACCATATCAAAAAAATATTCACCCACTATACCAATATTTATTGTTTTTACAATAATTTAGGGCCGAGTGATTGATAATGATGATTTCAAAATTGGATTTATTCGGTTGGTTATTGGTAGATCTGAATAGGTCATCTTTTTAGTTGTTTAGTGGCGGTTTAGTGAACCTAAACTAAAACCATAAAAGCGCAGCACGCCATTAAATAAATCAGATATTTATTTCAGTGGGATGCTGTTTGATCAGCATATATCAACTTCTTTAATAATTGGGTCAAAAATCGGGAATTTCATTTTGTAAAATAAACTACCAAAGAAAATTAATACAGAAATTCTTCTAGTCATAAAATTTTCGCTGTGAATTTTATGATTAAAACTCCTTTTAACAAAGAATGACGGTCCACAGACGAAGGAACGGAGGATTCAGGAAAGAAACTAAAAAATTACTGGATGAGTCTCGCGACAAACTGGCAACTTAAAACTCACGATATCAAAGTGTAGATACACAAATTAATAAAAAGCGTAACAGCTGCAGAGGTTACAAACAAAATTATTAGAAATAAAAAAACAGAAGAATCAGAATAGATTTGGCATGCTAACGTTTGTGAAATATTTTTCGAAACTATTCCGCATGTTGTGTTTTGCAATAGGACCCTATTCCGTATATGTGCTAGTGTCTTTTAGCCAAAGATACTTACCCCCCGATTCTAACGTACAGTCACAGACGAATTTTCAGTCTTAGCGAAAACTTTTGTCTTAACGAAGACTAGATACTTTAAATTCGTATTCTGCACTTAGTCTTATCTGTCAGTAGTCTTAAAAAATTGTCTTCGTTAATATCAGCGAAATAGGTGGTCTTAGAAATCATAATTTTGACATTTAAACAAAAACAATTTGTATTTGACTACACTCAAAAAAAAATTTACAAAATTTTTGTAAATATACAGCACACAAAATAATTTGTAAATTTAACAACGTCCCTTCCAATTTTATTGTTAATATTTTGTATGTTTGACGAAATTTTTATTAAATTTACAAATTTTATTGTATTTTTTTCAATATTTTCAATTTTATGAAAATTTTATTGAATTTATTAAAAAAAATTTGTTATTTTTACAATTTATTTTTATAATTTACAAATTATTTTGTGTGCTGTATATTTACAGAAATTTTTTTGAGTGTATAAAAACCGGAAAAATTATTCAAAATACAATAATATGTACTCTCTCAGCATATATATAACATAAATTTGAGTTTTTTTACCAATTTCGAATTGAACTGTCGCTTTTCGTTCATAAATTTGAAACAATATGGTAAAAATTTAGTTTCGACAGTTCTACAAAAGTCTTTGGAGAGTTTCTAATATGTTATTTAAGACTACTGTCTTCAGAATTTCGATGAAGACTTTAGTCTTAAAAAATAAAGTCTTAACAAGAAAGTCTTAGCTAAGATAGTCTTAGTAGTCTTATCGTAAGAATCGGGGGTTAATTATGTTATTTATTGAACAATTATCTGTCTGTCGTACCACAAATGACAACATGCTGATAGGTTTAAAAATTATTTCAAAACGCTGCATATACCATGTCAAATATAGGACTGCAGATATTATTTCTGTCACTCGTTGTTCCAACTATTTAATATTTTAATGATATTAGCTGTTTATTTCTAATAATTATTTTAACTTGTTTGGAATTCCAACAATTTTTTATGTGTCGCTACTCTTTATATTAGTTTTTGTATTTAAACTTTTTAGAAGCCACAATTGCTATATAGGCGTTAAAAACTTCACTCCCGTTAAACACAAGTCAACAATTACGCATCAATTGTAATATTTTGTATAGTCATATAATTTCGACCTAGTTAAATTTTGAACCTAAGCAGCGTAATTCTAGGTCAAGAAAGTAAACATTGGCTTCAAAAATACTATTAAATTTTATTTATACTTTAATTCGTAGGCCGATGATACGATTGAATTCAAAAATGATCACTGATGTAGTAAGGTTGTGGAAAATTTCACTGTGATCCATTTGATCATTGCTTAAAGGGGTAACACCTTACGCCAAAGACAAAATGAAACTACTGCTTTGAAAATGGACAGACTTTGTGGAAGTCGTCTTTGTATTTTATTTAATTGTCGGTTCCTAATTTAACTCAAGTTTTATTTTTCATTTACTAATTGATTTTTATTTTGATTCTGGTTTCCAATAAAATCATAATTTCGATTCTTTTAATAGGAATTTCATTTCTTTTTAATTTAAGAATTGGACAGTTCCTTCTCTAGCTCTAGATATTTCGTCTCTTCTAGAGACGGAAACGTCGCAATGAACGAAAATTGTTTTACAGGAAATTATAATGTTTTTTTCAAAAATAATTCTGATTTAACTAAGATCCGTTAAAATCCCAATTACAACCTGTCATTTCTTACACAAACATTTGTTTGAGCTGAACGCCTACAAATTGAAGCAAATAAAATTTTGTTTCACAGGGGATAGAGAGAGATATGGAAAAGGGATATAGAATATTTGTGTTTTTTTACATAATTAAATCTGGAGTAAATTATGTAATATGTGGTGCAGGCACAGTATTCCTGTGTTGTGGTGTAGTGTTGCCTCGTATAAATAAGCACATTAATAGCATTTTTCAAGAAAATAACATATCCTATGTGCATCGTAATTTATATAACTCCCCTTTCATTCTACTTGGCCCATGTAATTTCTAGTGCTATACTTGAATTTACATTTGGCAAGATCTAAAATTAAAGATGTTGCGCAACTAAAACGATTGAAGTGAGAAAATATGAAACATGATCCCTAAGTGAATCAAGGGCACTTAAAAACATTGGCCATTTCGGCACGGTTACTTAAAAAATAAAATTACTTGCATATTTTTTCGACTAACATAAATGTTGTAGGTAGGTTACGTGTTTTTGAAAGAAATTTGTTCTTTTGTTTTTTTATTCAAATATTTAGTCTACGACAATAAAATTCATGCAAGTCAATTGTTTCATGTATGGGGCGGAAAAAATGTAGATATCTTACGGGACACCATCTAATTATGAGGTTAAGCTAAAAAATTATTGGGGGTACAAATTGAAAATGCGGGATTTTTTTCTATTTTTGAACGTTTATTCTGAAAAAATTGTAACAAATGAATTATTCAAAATATTGTCCATCGCTAGCCACAACTTTTTCCCATCTTTCTGGCAATTTACGGATACCGTCGCGAAAAAATTCGACCGGCTTGGCTGCTATCCAGTCATCGACCCATTTTTGGGCTTCTTCGTAAGAATGGAAGCGCTGGTCAGCTAGGTCATGTGTCATCGATCGGAAAAGGTCGTAATCGGAAGGAGCAATATCTGGGCTATACGGCGGGTGGGGTAAGACTTCCCATTTCAGCGTTTGTAGGTATGTTTTGACCGGCGCTGCAACATGTGGCCGAGCGTTGTCATGTTGCAAAATTACTTTGTCGTGTCTTTGCTCGTATTGTGGCCGTTTTTCTTTGAGTGCGCGGCTCAAACGCATCAATTGAGTTCGGTATAGTGCTCCTGTGATGGTTTCGTTCGATTTCAATAGCTCATAATACACCACACCCAGCTGGTCCCACCAAATACAGAGCATGAGCTTGGCGCCGTGAATATTTGGTTTGGCCGTCGATGATGATGCATGGCCGGGGTAACCATATGATTTTTTGCGCTTCGGGTTATCGTAATGGATCCACTTTTCATCACCAGTGACAATGCGATGCAAAAAACATTTCCGTTTTTGCCGTTCGAGCAGCAGTTCGCATGCAAAAAAACGGCGCTCGACGTCTCTCGGCTTCAGCTCATACGGCACCCAATGTCCTTGCTTTTGGATCATTCCGAGGGCTTTTATACGATGGCAAATGGCTTGTTGTGTCACTCCCAATGAATCTGCGAGCTCTTGTTGAGTTTGACACGAGTCTTCATTGAGTATTGCCTCCAATTCAGCATTCTCAAACTTTTTCACTTGGCCCGGCCGCTCTTTGTCCTCAACGTCAAAATCACCACTTCTAAACCGCACAAACCATCTCTCGCACGTTGAAACCGATGGAACATGACTCGGATAAGCCTCGGAGACCAATCGATGTGCTTCAGCAGCACTTTTCTTCAAATTAAAGAAGTAAATTCAAACTTCCCGCAAATGCTGTTTTGTTGGCACGAAACTCGACATATTGAGAGCTCAAAAAAACTATGAATTTGACACTGCGACAAATTGACACATACTGAAAATTAAAGCTATAAGACGTAGCTTTGACATGAACATAATCACAGTACTGCCTGATGCGTATAGCGTTAGTAACGCCATCTGTTATCAATCCCGCATTTTCAATTTGTACCCCCAATAAATAGAAAAAATATTGGGTCAATCGAAGATGGTTTAGAGGTCGCGAACTGAGAGCGAAGTTCAATAAAAAACGGTAATTTTGAACGATTGAATAAATGGTACGTGAAAAATAATACAAGTGAAGCTTGTTTTGACTAAAATATTTCATTAATTGTACTAGGTGGGTACAATTGTTTCGTTTCTGAATAAATTTGTTTCGTCTTTTAAATACAAAACTATAGTAAGAATAATTTATCAGTTAAAAATTTGGCATAATCTGTGTTATTTCCAACAACAACAATAAATATTTCAGTAGTCAAAAATTATAACAAGCAACGATGGCTTTTATTTTATCGGATCGATCCGATAAATTTTTTTTTGGTTTTTTTATTTTCTCTGACCATTCTCGTCATTTTTCCATCTGATTTTTTTTTCAGATAGTTCAGAGAAAAACATTTGAAATATTTTGACAGAAAATATGGCGGACGCTAAGGAAAATGGCAATTAATAAATTAATTTGTAATTATTTTTGTCTTATTTTTATTAAATTAATTGTAAAATTAATATTACGCTAATTTATCATTTTTTCGTGGTAGATACCTAAATTACATATTTTCAGAAAAGTGTATAAAACACAGCCTTTTCAGATCAAATATTATCCGAATTTTCAGATAATTAATCTCTATGATTTAAAAACAGGCCATATTTCTATTTATCAGAAATATATTTAATCAGTTTCGTTCAGGTTTCAATATGATGGTAGCATAATCATGATACCGATTAATAAAAGCAACAAGAAGAGCGCACTTCAAGCAACCATATACGATAATAAAAATTAGCCATAAAACTGTTAAACAATTTGATCAACGAATGAGTATTTGAAGTTGCTGAAAACCTGCTACCGAATGAGTATTGGAAGCTACCGAAAGAGAAGACATTTTCGTTTTACAAAACAAGTGGGTAGCAGCAACTGCTTTTACTAGGTTAACATATTCTATGAGCTTAGGCTGTTTCCCCCAAACACAAGACTTATTTGTGGATACCGACTTAAATAAGTCACCTCGCGAGGAGACTTAGGCCCTTTCCCAAACACCGACTTATTACAGACTTATTGACTTATTTGATGCCATCTTTAATAAGTCGGCCAAGTCGTTCCAATTCATTGTACCGAGTTATTTGTGACGTAATAAGAAAAAATAAAAAAGCAACTTATATTATATGGGCAAAAAAAAATTTTTTTGACATGTTGGTCGTTGCCACCAGATTTGAAAAAACAACTGCATGTTGGTATTACATCATAAAGCAAATAATACATAAAGGGACTCATGTAGAGATTCCGAGGTTTATCTATTTTACTATTGGCAGTCTGTATTAACCTAACAACAACAATGAACTCTAAAATGACTATGACGATATGTTTATAAGATACGTGTATATGAATTAAATATAAAAAAAAATTAAATTTGTGTATATAAATACATATATCAAAACTATAAAATAAGATTAGCCCCGGAGAAATTGGCTTATAAAATTTGCACTACATGATTTCTCTTATAAATTTATTCCTCGCTATACATGTAGTTTTTTTTTAATCTAGTGGCAACGACCAACATGTCAAGAAAAATGTTTCTTCCATTTTATAGAACTTGCGTTTTGTTTTTTTATTATTACATCAAAAATAGTCGGTACAATGAATTGGCCAAGTCGCCGACTTACTCAAGATGGCGTTAAATAAGTCTGTAATAAGTCGGTGTTTGATGGGAAAGGGCCTTAGTACTCAAAGCAAACCATGTAACGATTTATTACAACGAGTATAATATGTAGATCTAATCCTGAATACCTATAATGCATCTCATAATATCCTTGCACATAGTTTACCTTGATGAGCATTTCAAACGATACCTGTTCATATCGACGAAACAGATACATCCGATTTTTATTTGCAAACTTAATTGAAATTGTTCAAAACATGCGTTCAGTTTAGTATTGAAGAAATTAAAAACCGGAGGAGAATATGACAAACAAATTTCACAAGGGCGTTAACAATTTGAAGACAATTTCTGTAAGAACAATACCGAGTAATTAATTTAATATAATCAAGGATTGGAGATTACAATGGAAATGTTGTACTTACTACTGCGGTTCAGAGAAATGAATTGTCGAATCATTTGCTTGCTTTATCATAAATAAACAGCGAGAGTTATAAATCGCTTTTCGGTTCAAATTTAATTATTGTACAGATTGATTATAGCCTTCATGGAGCAACGAGAAGATGAAATATGTATGTGGGTGTCAAGTGAAATTTGCACTATTAAGATGCATATTTACTAACACAACACGATCAAAATTAAGTATATAAGAAACTTTGCAGCTTTCATAAGTTTTTTTTATAAATACGTATTATTGTAAAATGTCATGCAATTTTGAAATATTAGAATTTATGAGACAGGTGGATTTGGAAATTCAACAAACAATAATAAAAACTGGAATCTGCTTATCTTAAAAAATATTCAAATTTAGCGAAATTGTGCGTATAAACTCTTGTAAAATTTGCTAGCAAAAATACAGCAATATTTAAAATATAATATAATCACAGTAATCTTGTACGATACGACCGACTAATTTATTTTACAGCTACCTCAATTTCAGTTCAAATATTTACACAAATAACTCGATTAAGTGACAAGATCTAATATTATTATCTCAATATTCATCCATACTTATTATACTTAAGGACACAAATCTGTTATTAATTCATATAAAGACGGTAACTGATTCATTTCAATAATCGCGTGGCCTCAAAACGCGATTGTCTGGTCGATCGTCGTCGAGAAAAATGTTAACATTTTTGTTTTATTCTTCAATTAAGAAAATTACAGTGCACTGTATATGGACTACTTTTAGACCACTGCACGAACAATTTGATTGACAAAAAAAAAACATTATGCATTTCCTGAATTTATATTTATAATGGTGACCCAAAAAATGTAGTTATTATAACAATTACATATCCAGACACTCGAAAGATTAAGGTCAATAAAATATAGTGCATAAGTGTTTAGCGCAAAAATAAAAAATATTCGATAATCCTTTGATCAAGAGCGTTTTTTTTTATCGCTCTTACAATTTCGATGCGGATTCATGATGCTTTCTTATTATCTGATTAACCCGGATTTTATGCGCGATAATTGAATCAGACATTGTATTTTGTAAGATGCGTACAATTATATTGTTAATAAAGTTAATTTAATCAAATTTATTATTAATAAATAAAATATTTAAAATATATGTACATACTTTAGTTTTATTATAAATTATCGTTGTTGTAATTTGCTTATACATTTTTAGAAGAATTGAGGTTATGATAAAAATATTAAAATTAATAAACTAAAACAGATTGAGGTTGAATGATAAGAAATTTTTTTTATTATTACTTTTAATATCTTTCATACTTTACGTATAGTTATGTGATATAATTAATGATCCGAACAATTTTATTGATTTGGTGCTTGATTTGCATCATACGATGTATAATTTCTGTTTACTATTAAGCTATAGGTGAGAATGCGATTAGTAAGTCAGTCACCTTTTTAAAAAGAATGCGGATCAAATCGTAAAGCAGTCACCTCCGTTTGTATGATGTTCACACTCGTCAATTATTTTCATAAATACGATGATTCAAATTGTTTGGTCATCGTTAGTGCAAAATTTTATTAAAACCAATTTAAGTGATAGCAAAACTATTACATATTGTTCTAAAAAAACGATATGTGGAACAAGTAATCGTAGGTCCGATCAATCGGTTGAACTATTCCGTGAGAATCTGAAGAATATTTTATTCTTTGAGAGATTACTAAAATTTTCTTTAATTTCTAGAGTGACAATCTCCCGCCCACCTTTCGGAAGTAGCATAATTGATGGGTCAAATATTTAATAATTTCTCGGTCGAAAGTGGCACGGGGTTCAGTCGTCAGATATGCGACTATTCTTCAGATTAGTGTTATCGATCAAGCCTTAAGCTACTTAGACAAGAAAAGGTTTTTACGTTCCCAAGTAACAAAAAGCATTTCTGCCCCCCCCCCTCCGTTCTGAACAGAATGAAATTGTTTCGATCAAATCGAATATGTGACTATTTCTACCAAGTTAGTGTATTTTCGAACAACTACTCACATTTTTATTATCACCCATATTTACCTTGTAGTTTATTTTTTAAAAAAATTGAAATTCAAAAACGAAATATTTTTTTCCGAATTTTAACAGCGTGGGTTTATACTACATTTTTCAAAATATAAAACGTAGAGTACGTTTTCTAATAAATTATAACATTTTTAAACAATTTTAATCCAAAAAAAAAAATTAAATAACAATTAGGTAAGAAAAGACAGATATATTCATTTGGCGATAAATGTATGTATGTAACGCATCAGGTAACGCATCAGGTTAATTTTTACGAAATTCAACAATTTTTATTAATATACAAGAATTGTACTCAGTGACGTAAAAGGTCTACGATGCAAAGCAGAAATTTCATCAAAGAGCGCAGATGCGACCTCTTAGCAGTCTTAAAACAAGACAGTTGTTCAACCCCAGTTAGATGCCCACAGCCAAGATTCCCACTTGGCCTTTATAACGAATAAAAACGTTTTTGAATATGTGAATATCAGGTTTCCTAAGGATATATTTGGCTTTACGACAACTAAAAGTGTACAGTCACTCTTGTCTGAGTATATACAGGAAACATATTTTTAATTGAATCTTTGCCACTATTAAAAAACAAAATACGTCCGGTTCATGGCTGACTAAGTTAAGCGCGAACCCGCTTTCTGAGATACCCACAAATCTCTCAAGAATAGACCACCGATAATGATCGAGAAAAGTTAAACTCAGATGATAGTATATCATTAACCAATTAATTTCTCCTATCAATGATTCCTAATTGTTAAGAATTTGCCAGTGTCCTACTAGAGGACTCTTAGCGTTATATGCTCCTTTGCACTTTAAGGGAAAAGCTGCAAAACACGCTTAACCTAGAATGTGTTTTATAGAAAATGCAACATTTCAGGGGTGAGTCCGGTTCGTATCATGATTGTGAATACCTCTATAAATGTGACGGTTTACGCAGGAACAATTCTCATAATTTACACAGCACTTGTGGAAAATTTACACCACTACCGGAATATTCCCGAATTACCAGAAATACCCTTAGAATGAATATCTTTCCAAATAAATAATAATAACTTTTCGCTAACACTAAAACACAACAACAATAATTTTCATAATTATCCACTAAACATTAAAACACAACAACAATAATTACCACAATTATTTATTGATCCACTTCTCACCATTTACAATTATTTTTAACCACAGCAAAAAACTTCATTTTAAACACCACTAATAATTTATCGCACTCTTCGAGCGACCAATTCGATCAATAGGCGAGATTGTTACATGAACAGGTTCAGGGCGGATATGCTTAAGTGGGATGTAACGATTCCGCCTATTGATCGACCTCTGTAGTTGAGCGCCTCTGTAGTTGAGAACTAGAAACTAGCGCCTCTGTAGTTGAGACCGTATACACCAATTCACTTTCAGTTTGTCCTCGCCTCGACGCCATTCAACGTCGCACTTATTCTCTATGGTCCATTCCACTTCAGTTGCATCCTTGCTAGCAATCCACTCCGTCACTGCTGAAAAAATCAGCCATACCAAGCGGCCCCTCCACACTCGACACCACCTGCCCGCACTTCTTTTAATCGATGTCATCCTCGAAAGCCACCGGGAACATTGCCAACACCCTGTTTGACCGAATTTTAGCGATATAGGCTCCAGCCCGCTCCATTTAATACCGCTGTCGCTCCTCATAATTCCTGGTCATTTGTGCATCTGTTTCATGGGTCACTTTTCATTCCAATCGTCTTCCATATAATTCCTACTCACCACTGCTCTCTTCCAGTCCCTAAAATAAGATTGATCACATATCTTTCTAAGCCATGTTAACATTCTATGAAGAATGTGTTGGGTCAGTTTTTGATTTTTGCAACTTCTGCAAAAATCATTTCCGTCCAGGAACCGTTGTTATATAAATATGTACTATCTACCTCTGGACAGTCTTCCTGTTAATTGCAAATCGCCAATCACCGATTTCCATTATTCTTGCACCACTATCTCGCCTTAACGTTACCAATATCATCCAAGCGTTGCGATCCGAGTTCGATTTTCTTCCTAAACTCGCCGCCTCTGGCAGTATCACTTTCATCAAGGTCTCTACGTTGTTCCTCGTTACATAAACAATCCTTGCGCCAAAATCGATTTCTTAAATTCTTTGTTTAATTTCCCTAGAGTTTTGATTTGCTTAATTTGGTGAGTTTATGTTGTTTTATTTATGCGTCTCATTACTTTGTTGATCAAATTTTTGGTTTTGTAGGTCAAACAGTTGAGTTATAACAGCCAATAATTGCGTCATATCGAAAGTTCCAAGTGGTCAATAAGCTGCCCTCACCACCTTACGTTTATCATCTAGTTTTTCCTGTACATATTACCTATTCGACCTCATATCCGAGTCCCCTTAATTCTCCATAGCCCCGCGTAGTCGAAATCTTACTTATTTTTTCACTTTACTGGAGGTAAATTACGCTGCTTGAATTGGAATTTTAATTCTATAACCGTTAAATCATTTAGACAAATTCATATTTACTCTAGTACCGTAATATTTCCGAAAACACCGGGAATATCCTCACACAACTTTCAAAATATGTATTCACTAACACTTAAGCACAACAATCGCCATTCCCAATTATTTTTAATCACACCACTAATTTCACACTTTCCCTCTTCACTTTCGTTTTTAAATATCGCGTACCACGTTTTAACTCAGACTCTTCCAAGATTACTACTCATTGTGTTTAATGTACTCGGATTATATACCGAGCTGAACATTGCAGATTCTACGTGACAATTTGCAACGATTTTGTTCTAGACCAATCTGCTATACAACTAAACTGTTATAAAACAACTTCTTACGCTTTAGATGTCACTATTTCATAAATGTTGTTAGATTTATATCCCTCAACTGGCCAATTTACGCTGAATTAATGTTCCGCTCAAGTGGTTAACCCAAGGTTAATTAACGCCCACCAGACCAAATGGCGAGATTGTCTATCCGATTTGGAAGACGATACCTGGCCATTAGGTAGACGAAGTATTTCAAGTATAGAATTCTTTTTATCGGCGATCTGTTGCGTGAGCCCATGAGGATGTCAGAGTCCAAGAGGATGTGTGAGCAGATCTTTTTTTAAACGTTTTAAGTGCCTTAGGAAGCTATCTTACTTTTCTTAAAGGTTTGTTCTTCTAGAATGATTTTTCAATTATTTCTAGCAGTTTCCTTTATCCTTTTTAGATCAGAACACCAAAAATACTTCCGTTAATACTTTAGTTAATAAGGGTGTAAAATTTTTCAATGGCAGTAGAAATTGCATTAGACGGCAAGGAAGTCACAGAACTACTTTGCTTCATCGACTTGATTTTCCGCGGTATAAAGTGAACTATAAAGTTTTTTGAAAAAAAAACTCCCTCTCGGTTAAATTGTTGCAGGCCTCTTATAATTGAGATTAAAGACAATGTTATTCGTTACCCTCCAATCAAGAATTAAATCAATGATGAGCATGGAACACATTAATGTCAAAATATGAGTGATGTGAATTAGCATCAAAACCAATTAAAGTGCTCCAATTTATAAGACCAACAAGTTCCTCTGACGAAGGAGGTACAGAAGAAGACCAATAAAGAAAGGCTAAAATTAGCTCGGTGTGGCTTTTTTAAGAGTCACGAGTGACAATTACAACCGTATGGTCTGAACTGCACTCTTGAATAAGTAAGAGTAGCAGAAATATTATTAGAAAAAGTGACCAATACCTTCCATTTTTTTCAATTGTGATTTATCATTTTCTAAAAAGAACTAAGATCAAACGTGCAAGAAGACTGTACTAAAATTTTCGTCAGAATTATCTTTTCACTATCAATATCAATGCTAACAAAACTAAACACAAATATCGTTGCGTGTTGGTATCGCTGGATTGGTGTCAGCAATCCCAAAACAGTTTTACTGGATTTGAACGGTGGTCACAATGGATTTGAATCAAAAAAATAAGAGTGAACCGAGAACAGGACCACAGCATTTAGGACATTTTATTAGTTGAGTAAATTAAGTATAATTTTCTGGTACGCCCATTTCAATGGTGAAAATTAAAGTATTGGAATAAGAATCTTCGTTTTGGTTTGTGGTAAAATTAATAAGCGTTCTACATAAATTCAAAGTTGAAATTTACCATTGCGATGTTAGCGATTGCTAGACATTCCACCCTATGCAGGAATTGTTAAGTCATTTAGAATGAAATAATTTTGCAAATAATTGCGATACGAATCGTAATATTTACTCAAATTACCTAAAACCCTGAGTATTCAGTTTTGATAAATGTCACGAGACGAAATGAAAGCATTTTTGATTTTTTCAAGAGATATGTTGATATGACTTTATACCATTCTAGAATAATTCGTCTCAGCCTCATAATGTGAGATTGATTATAATATCAGGTCATAATACCTGTGTAATCCACTCATATAAGAAAATGACTTAAATTTTATAATTAAATGACCTTCAGAAGGTCATCATAATATACAACTGCACTAAAAAAATATTCTTATTTCATTTATAAATATTTTCTTTTATTTGTAGTTTTAATTTCTTGAACATTTTTATACAAATAAAAATCTTTTAACTTATGTACATTCAATTCATTTTACATTCACTTTGCGCAAAACAAAATTAGTTTCGGTTAATTACTATTATCATTTTATTTTATGCTATTAAAGTGAAACCACACATTATATTGGTTACATTCTAAAATAATGCAAATAAATACCCGGCTGATGGTGTCCTCCATATCGTACGAGTATACGAGTATTGGAGCTCTTTCTTACGTATTTATACTGAAACGCGTTACGTTGATTATTATTACAATGTTTGCGCACAAGCCGACATTTTCTCAATATATAATATTTATTTTATATCTATGCGCGATAAGTTTGATCTTACATTTTATAATAATAAAAAATACAACAATTTTATTTTATTAAAAATAAATTGAACCTTTCACCCAAATTTAGAGCAGTCATGGACCTCTTCACGCTTCATCTGTGTGAGTGTCTCAGTATTATACAAAACTTTTATGTTCTCATCTCGATTTTCTTTTCGCCGATCTTTTCTTATGTATATGAACAAAATATAGTACACTGTTAAATTGTTGTATTTATAGTAGTGTGCCTCAAATATAATATTGAGATACGATTGAAATTGATAAAAACTTCAAAACCCTTATGGTGACATTCGTTACCAATGAGTATATTTTGCATTAGCCCTATATTGCCTTCAAGTGTTAATCAAATTTTCTTTTTCAAAATTAAATAAATATCTCACGCTTTATAAAAACAATATTTTTAGAAATAAATTTTAGGCAAATTGTCAGTGATAAAATTAATTATTAAAAAATTTTAGTTTTATACAATTTATATACAGTATACATACGAATTATATAAAATATGTTTACTTGTTGTTGTCATTTCATTTCGGTTTTTTTTAAGATAAGAATAAGAAATTTTGTGTACGACAGTATAAAATATTGTATATAAGACAAATGGAAGAGATCAATGTCCCAATATTTATTATTAAATATAGAAAAAAACAATATCAACTGTATTTTTTTGATAAAGTTAAAAAAACACAAAATATTGTAATGTTTGTGTGTATGTGTAAGTATAACTATATAATTGTTGCAGGCAATGACGACATGACGATATGCACACACCCGGGTTCATTGGAATTTCAACATGTACTCGTGTGTGTACGAGTATATATATTGGAATTTATTTTGCTTTCTTACTGCTGATTGCGAAATCACTTCTCAATCGGATTGTTGGGCGATAAGGAAATAATTAATAACTAAGAGGTGTAATGTTGAAAGTATTATTTACACGCAATAATTCTGAATGTGAGAGAATTTAGCACAAACCTGTTATTTTCAGAAAATCGATCAGTTGTTTCCTACATGATTAATTAAATTGCGTTAACGAAATATCTGCCTGGGCTGCCGAAGATTTGCACAAAACACAGTTACAAACCGCTCAACGAAAAAATCATTTTTGATTGAAAATATCCGTAATTCTAAACGTATCATAATAGCTTTACGAGTGCTTTATTGATTAGCTTATAATGCAAATATCAAACGAATTTGAACATCTTGAACTACCGTTCTTAATTGGTTACATAATCGCGATAAATAAAAAGGTAACAAAGTTTTCTTATATTGGGTGGATTCTTAAAATTTGGCAACGAATTTGTGGCCCAGTTCTAAGTCAGCAAATAAGTATTTTAAATTTAAAAGTTAATAATTTTACCGTACCCTCGGATTTTTAAAAAAGTCATGTAAAATTTTCACTACTTTTATTGTAATATGTATTTTGAACGATATTTTGAAATGAGCCCATGCTGGGAGTCATTCGCCCACTTATTTATTAGTAAATATAAAATTTCGTAGTAGAAACTTGTGAATCTAAATGAACAATTTAAGGTTTAGAATTCATTTTTACTTTTTAAGTTTTTTATAGGGGGGTTTTTCATTTTCTGGCCAATATCTGAAAAATTTCCAGGGGTAACCAATATGCACGGTTGCTTATCGATTAGTATTCGCTCTATAATTGTTTGAGTTTTTGCGGCCCAGTATTTTTCAGTTTCAAAACGGCAAAACGTTTCCAAATTACCAATATAGACTCAGCATAACCTTAGCTATTAGAAACGGAACAGTATATGTATACATAGTGGTTACCTGTATGAGTTTTTGAAATATTAGCCAGCATCTGAAAATAATATTTTTGGTCGCAAAAACTCATAAAATTATAGAGTGAATTCTAAACAATAGATGAAAGAATGAAATTGCCAATTTTGATTCGCAATTTCCAATTCAAAATTCAAATCCAAACAATTAGAATTACAATATAGCTCTACGAACCATATTTCATCATTATTGGATCCGAAATAATCTAGTTCTATCATGATAGCCAAATGTATGAGCTTGCTTTAAAGTGCAGATATCAGAACTTCATCTAAAATTTATGTTTCATTCGAAATTCAATTCTAGAAACCAAATTTCATAATTAATCAATAACGAAATGGCAAAGTTGAGATTCTAGAAGCTTGTTCAAAACTCACTTTAGAATCATCCAATCCAATACTATACAAACCAAAGTTATTCAAAATTTGTTAAGAAATACCGGAAACCGTCTTATAGATTTTAAAATTCCCTATAACGAATTCTTGATTTCGGAGGACACCCCTAATTTAACAGTTTATGAAACATTTTATTTCGCTTATTATAGCAGAATCTGGTGTAAATTTGCTGTCTTCCGGTTAGATTTCTGGTCATGTCTTAGTTAAACCTTAATTTGTTTTGTGTTAATTGAGAATAAAATCTACTTTTACAAAAATGACTAACTAACTGGTTTTATTTTCATTCAAAGTGTACTAAATTGGTGCAAATTTGGAGTTAGAACCGAATAACAATATTTGAAGTGCAAGTGTCTCTGTACCGCTGAAAAAAGACGTACCTGATGTGTAAAAGGCAACACATAATTTCGACGCCTAGAACTATAATGATCTCAATGTTTGAGTACCAATGCATGTCAATCTATTTTTTATCTCTAAATACATACAAAAAACTATTTTGATTAAAAGCGTCAACATGTATGATTCAAAAGTAATTTTATCGTGTGCACACAAAATCTTAAATGTGCATTCACCTTCATATATATATATATATATATATATATATATATATATATATATATATATATATATATATATATATATATATATATATATATATATATATATATATATATATATATATATACACGCGCGACCGACATAAAACTACCTAATCCCTCTCAACCCACAACCAAAAGCCAATTCATTTCTATTTGAACTATTAAAAAAGAAAATTCACCCCACCTCTTTCATGTAAAACATTATTTACCGTAATGCGGTATGTACTTAAATTTTAACTGTATTAATACCTATTTAATCTTTCAACACACATCTCGAAATTTCCAAAATGCGTGGGTGACGCCACATAATATAAACTTTCTTTATCAAATAGAAAACAATTCTATAATTTTTTCGTAATTGTCATCTTATCATAATATGTATAAATTAACGCAAAGAAATCTAATTAACACACAATTTAAATTGTTAATCTTTAAATAAACTTTTTATTTCGCAAAAGTGACTTGAAAAATTTTCTTATCGTTTAATTCTGACTGTGTTGATTTGGGTGTGGGTTCATTGACTTTTTTAGGAAGAGACGAAAATAAAACAAAAATTTGAATTATACGAACCTCTTTTTTATCTTAAAAAAAATTTATGCATTCGGTTTTGTTCTAAATTTATAGTGTACAGCTTGTCATACAAACTCGATAATTTATGTGCGTATTTTGCCGTACACCGGCGGACTTTTTAAAGAAACTAATCGACGGATTTAATGGTGTCTCGAAATAGAACGGTGGTCAGATCGGAAACAAATAACGGTTTCGTTTTATTCCACTTGAGTGTTGTAATAAATTTTTATCATATTCCAGATAATGTTGGGCAAAATAGCGAACACTTAGATTACATTTAATTAAAACCTGACTTTTCCTGTTTTCCATATAAACGTAGAATGTACAATTTATAATATAATGTAATCTAAAACTCATTCATTCATACATTGTAATATTATTATAATTTATAATAGAGAGCCCCCACATAAGGAAAAATGATCATTTTGTTATTTTATATGCGACCAAATGTCATTCATAATCGCGCACAACAATTATTGTATATTGAAATTTCTTTCAATTAAAGTATTATTTTTGTATTTAAAAAAAAATTGTTGTAATTTAATTTCATCGCGTGTTTAAATTCTTATTTTATTTTTATCATATTTCATTTATATATATATACAACGATGACACCGATTAATTTCAGCGTCATTGCAATGTGATCTTTACTTACCCTCTAAAAAAATTATCAAAGCAAAATTTGAATACACAGGGGATTCGATTCATCTTACCTGAAAATAAACAATAAAAACCAATTTTGTTATTAATTTTGTGGTTATAAATTAACAAAATTTAGGAATATTCTACATATTGTTTCATTGGGCAGGGAAACCAGTAACACATTATAATAGACTTGTCTTCATAATTCATATAATTCCACCAAATAAGTCTGGTTCTAGAAAGTAAGCATTTCGCCAGTTTAATTAAAAACCTGATGTGCCGCTTGACACAGAAATTAGAATATAATACAGCTGAAAGATCTCAAAGTCCCTCTCAGATTGCTAATTTATCTTAAAACTATCTATACATTCCTAATATTGATAAATATAATATGCAATCGTGATTTATGTGGCATCAAACTAAAATAAAATAAATCTCGCATTTATAAAATTTTAGTATACATACATGTGTATGTGTGTGTGTATGTGATAGTTAAAATTTGAGGGATTTACAATTTTTAATGGAGTCTTAAGAAATTAATTAATTTTTTTGTGTTGCAATTAAAAAAATGTTTAGTGTTATTTTACGATTCTGATTATGAGACTACTAAAATGTTTAATTTTAATGAGAGAGTTGTTTCGAGTTGGAATTTCAAAATGAATTATTGGATGCTTATAAAATAATTTAAGTACTTAAGTGCCACAATCATAATGAAATTATGTATGTATACAAGATATAAGTTGCTATGGGCAGTACAGTGTTTACTAAAATCCCAAAAACGAACTTAGTCCGTTTTTTAATAATCTTGATTAAAATTAAGTGAAATTTCGGAATTGTATATGCGGCCTACAAATCATAATTTAAAAATAGTCAATTTGACCAATGTTGATATTACGTCGTTTCAACGCACAAAGGCCTTTTAATGTTAAGGTTGGAATTGTTTTGTATCCAATCTTCTAATTTTTTAAATGAATCTTTCTGAATTCCTTGGTGTAATTCAAGTCAGTAATGAAGATAAGCTAAATATTTTGCATAGCTTGATGGAATGTTTCGAATATGTATCGAACATATAAAGTCAAAATAAGGTTTGGAGTACAAGAAAAATATACAAGTGGTCAATAATCATTTAATTCGGAATCGTTTAAAAGCAAAAAAATAATAAGGTAAGAATAGTCTAACAACTTTTAGTTGGTAACAGGCAAGGACACAAACAAATGAATTGCACGAACCGGAATAAAGATGATCTACGAAGAAACAACAACTGGAAAGCACTTGGACGGTATTTTTGCTAGTATTATTAGTAAAACATTAGAACATCCGATAGTTTTTCGTTAAAACTAATAAAATAAGGGATATTGACAAAAATTTGTAATGTAGTAACGTGACTATGTAACTTATGTACCAAGTATGTACGAGGGCTGCCGTAAAAGGTTTTAGAAAAAGTAATAAAAAATTAAAATTTTTCATCAAAAATTGCTTTTCAAAATATTCGCCTTTAAGATCTACACACTTTTCAATAACCATTTATCGAGACACTTTTGCCAGTCCGAAGATGATTTTTGATTGTTGGGAACAGGAAGAAGTCATTGGGTGCTCAAATATTCGCCTGTTTGATGTGATGTGTGTGGGTTCGGATTATCGTGATGCAAAATGATTCGCCGTTTTGGGTTGTTTTCTCTCAATTTGTTGAAAACCTCGGGCAAACAAATGGTCGTATACTAAGCTGAATTGACTGTCTTTTGATTTTCAAGAGCCACAGAAGCCACATGACCGGTTTCGTGAAGAAACACGCTACCATTTGCTTTGCAACGCTCCGAGTTGGCACAACTTTTGTTGGTTTTTCTTCAAATTGGAAGACCGAAACAGTCGATTGCCGTTTTTTTACAGCTCATACACATATATCCACTACTCGTCATCTGTCACGATCTTGTATACGTTTTTGGAAGTACTCCAACGAATTTTCCAAGCATTTGGCGGCACCAATCGACACAAACGTTTTTTGTGCATCTGCCAATAAATGTGAAACCCAACGTGCGCATAGCTTCCGCTCCTTTAAATGTTCATGTAAGATCGTATGTACGGTGGTGTTACTAATGTCTAGGCAAGCCTCGATTTCACGGTAAGTCACATGACGATCCTCTCCAATCAATTTTCTCACAGCATCGATGTTTTCTAGCACAAAAGCTGTTTTTGGCCGACCTTCACGAGGGTCGTCTTAAAATAACGCACCCTTACTTACGTATTGTTAGCCAAAATAATTCGACAAATTTAATAACTGTGACACCGAAAGATTTGGGAAAAGTGAAATAGTATCTGAGTGTACACGTGATGACGTGTAGACGAAATGGTAATGCTATTGGAAAGAAGATGCATTTAAGTCTAGGATATATCCTAGCAGCACATGGATTCTGTTGCCTTTTTACAATTCAACTTGAATTTTACCGGAACGTAATAGTAGTGGTGTGCATATTGGTATATGTGTTTTGTTTTGTGTTTTTGACGTCATTTAAGAGCACAAAATAATATGTTGAGTACATAATTTGTGAATTTAAAAAATTTCACAACATTATGTAAGTTAATAAAGTGTTGTGTCCCTATTCCTATATAGTTTAATTTAATTCCGAGTAAATAAATCAAAACGTAATTACATTATCATCAAAAAATTATTATCATAGTCAAATGTAAACATAAAAAAAAATTTAAGCATTTGTCCGTCTTTCGTCTATCATTTCCATTCCATATTCTACTAACTAAACAACAAAAAAAATAACATCGATGCGATCGACTGCAAGACAAGAGAGAATAAAAATATTTTTCAAATTTATTTATATGTATTTCCTCAGTTAACACGTTAATGGCCGTACGTATAATACTTGTTCCGACTATCACACACATGCTGTGTGAGCGGCAATTAAAGTGTTAATTCACTTTATAATTTATTAATCTTTTTTTTCAATACTATTTCCATAAATAACACATAAAATATAGGCAAATGTACCTACAATTAAACTGGGAATATTAATTTTATTAAAAACAATAATAAAATTCATTTTATTTAAGTTTTATCTAAATATAAATGAAACATTCACAAAAAACATATTGAAATCGAAACTACATATTTTCATAACATGTCATTTTTTCCTTTGCTATCGAGCAGAGGAAATGTATTGTTTCCTCTACCGATAGTATCATTTATAAAATCGGGTCAACATTTTGGCGAAATTTCATGTGGATTTGCACACACACAATGATACAAAATGACAGCACACAATATTAAAAGTGTATATTATACACTGTATACGTACACAAAATTCAACTTGAATTGATTTTGAAAAGGCAACAAAATCCATGTGCAGGTTAAGAATAGCAGAAAAGTATAATAGTATTACAGACTCAAAAACATTTGATACACCTTTGAAAATTAATTTAAAATTGGAGCCTTTTAAAAGCTAACGAGAAATTGAAATACATACTACAAATATACGCTACGTGTAATATTTGTAGCATTGGCGGTAACCTACCTCATCGTTCGATGGAATGTTTCAGAGTTAACCCATTGCCTGTTCAAATTACGTTAAACACATGTGATGCACAGAGCAATATTTAAACTTACTAATCAGACGTTCTGTGTATCACGTATGGCCTCATATGGTTTTAGTAAGTTTTCATAGTTTTTTAACATGCATAAAGTTTTCTTCATTGAAAAAATGGTTTTTTATCGTTGTATGTCTTGCAAATTTACAGTTTTTTCTTACACAAATGTTAAAATTTTATTTAAAAAAACATTTTCCACACGCTCAGAGCCTGTTATCAATTTATTTTTCATTAGTCTCAAACAAAATTTTGTTAAAGAAAATAAGACAAATTATGCACCACATATGATGCACAGGACTGTTAAAGGGTTAAATAAAATGAAAAAATTTATAAGAATTTTTAGCATAGCCAAAAGGTCTAATTATTGTTCAATAAATTTCAACTGAGAAACAAATTGCTGGTAATTAAAAACAGTTAGAATTTAAATCTTATGTACAATATTAAAATATGGAATAATATTAAAATATGGAAATTAGTAGTAAAAATAATATTGTATAAATTGATATTTCGTAAATTCTAATTCACGATTGCTCCAGAAACAGAAAGGAGGTATGTTGAGAACGTAATTGAATTCCTCTTAATATCTACGGAAAAACAACTACAATGTATATCGTTGATGTTTATAGATCTCGTTATCATTTATTTTATACACTGATCGTAATTTTTTAGTAAGTTGTCTGTCTGAGGTTGAAATAAAAAAATAAGAAAATCCCTTTTTCACATATAGTTTTGTTATAAGAAATATATTTTCATTAATGGTGATAAGGCGATTGAAATATAAGTACATATTACTATTTAAAACTAATTGGAAGGAATACATTTTTTTAGGTAGGCCATAGAAGATCACTTTATCGATTAGATCAGGCTCCAACATCTTTTATTTTATTTACGAAAATTAGTCAAGATAAATAACTTGTTAGACGAAATCTTATAAGGCATTTAGCCTTAAGGTTTATTATGTTTTCCAAAAACTAGGATATGTCAAGCGACAAATTGATTGGAAGCCGAAAGGTCTTTTGGTAAAGTTGTATTGGTATTTAAATTAGGAAGGATAATTACACATTTACACTTTATTATTTTTAATTAATTACTAATGAGCGTTTTTTATTAATTACTAATGAGCGTTGATTATAGAGGATCTTACCCGTTTTACTTCTAATTTATAAAGGAAATATTTCAAGGTGAGCATCCTATTAATAATGAGATCAATAATAACAGTATACGATCAATAAATTTCCATTGAAAAGGTTTGCCATCAGTTGAATATAATTAATATTTTTAAATTTACACAGCCCTGACTAAGCTGTTTATATTTAATTTTATATACATATATTATTTCTATAAAATGGTATTGCGTTACCATATATTTGGTAATAGATGCTTAGAACCCGGTCTATTCTGTGATCAACCGTCGATTTTTGTAAAATTTAAATAAACAATTTAAAAATGGAACAGGCATCATTTATGCTTAAGGAGTGGTCATGCATTCATAATCAGGCGATCAATGACAAAAATAGATTTATGTATGTTTATTTTTTAAAACAAAAATTATACCAACATTTAATTTTGCACAGGGTCGTAATTAGTACTAATATACAAAATAAGTATTGAAAAGTCTTACAGGCTATAATAAATTTTAAAAGAAACTGGAACTTTTACAGTCTGGTATATTGAGCATTTACAAATAGGAGATCACTTTAAAGAATAAGAAAATAAGACCCGAAAGTTTTATTACTTTTTTGCCTATACAATTTTTTTAAATAAAACAAAATAGATTTAATATTTACAGATCGTTTATTTAATGTTTAAATTACGTACGAAAAACAATGTCTGCTAAATGTCCGCCTCTATTTGGTTTTACACATGCGACTCTTTTGATTACATTTTTCATCACTTTTTATAACCTTACTTTTAAGACAATCCCATAAAAAGAAGTTGGGAGCAGTTAAATTGAGTGACCGTGGAGTCCAATCCACATCACCAAATTTCGAAATTAACTGTTGTGAAAATATTTCTCGTAACAATTCCATGGTTTATCCAGCATTATGGCATGTAGCACCGCCCAAAATGGTTTTGGCATGCAATTCTGGTCTAAAAAATTCCTTATCATATCAGAATGTAATGGTGATTGATGAATATTCCCTATACTGTTCAGATCCTGCTGTTATGTCTGGTTACATGTACAACTTAAGTAAAAATGAACTTGGTCACTCATAATTAATTTTTCAAAAAAATTTGGATAGTCGTCAAGCAACAGCATCTTATTTGTATACGTACGGCACCGCAAATGAGCTCTTGGTAGCAGCTCTTGTGTTAATTGAATTTTATACTGGAATAAATCGAAGTCTTTATGCAAAATATTGGTTAGTGTGGATCTTCGAAGTCCAAGTTCTTACGCACGGTGTCTGATTGATGTAGGACTATCTCGTACACTTTCACGTACAACAGCAATATTTTCTGGTTTTCTGACTATACGTTGTTGCACATACTTTGGCTTATTTCCCAAAGTCCCCCTTTCTTCAAATTCTTTAATAATCCGGTAAATTGTATGCTTTGAAAGCACCATATTCCTCCCGAAACTTTCGCGTAATTTTCTTAATGATAATGTAATTGATGATTGACTTCTGTAAAAAAATTTCACTATAAAAGCGCGTTGTTCAATCGAATATGTCTTCATGATTAATTTGCCAAGTATGTACTTCACGATTGTTAAGTGTGAACTGTCAAAATTAAAATTCGCCTAAATGGCGGCAAAAAAATTGTAAACCTTTCGGTTAACATACAACAAAGCGGTTCTTTACTCAAATAAATAAACAAAAACTACCCAACGAACAAATTGTGCGATAACCAATAGACGTTTGGTCATCTATTGGCAATTCGATGAACTTTTTTCGTGAAAATTATTGCTTAAGTGTTTATAGTTTAATTTTTTCAATATAAAATCAAAATACATATGGTCGTCAAAATTTAAGTTTATTATTGATTGAAGTTTATTATTGTAAAATACGTTGGATTTATTGTTGTTGTAATGGGTGCTCCAAGAACAACTCAACAATAAGTTCCAATTTTCTAAAAATAAAAAATCAGGATTATGGTAACTAAGATGCTATAAGTTCAAAAACATCAACTCGAATATCGATCACAAATTTTGAGAATTTCAAAACCCGCTTTACTTCGAATTTTAAACAAAGATCTTCATTTTCACTATACAAAATTTCAATTAACGTTAATACCTTACGCACAAGCAGATTACAAAGCGCATTGAGTTCGTCAAATGGATATTACACCAAAAGAGCAAGAGCGTGCTAACAAAATTGTAGCGGGCAATGATGGATGTTTTGTTTCATGCTTAATAAGAAGAACTTATATAATAATATTCAATAATGTTTCTTTTATAATCGCCATAGTATCAAACCTACCAGGTATATTGCAATCGACAATGGAAAAACTATTACAAGGCATTGCAGGAGTAGTTTTGTATTCCTTACAGGCGAAGACGAAGACGATTTAATGTAAATTAAATAAAATGTAGTTTTTAAAAAAACATTACTTATTTAGGACACCAAGTTAACGTGTTTGGATTATGTAAGACTGAATAAAAAATGAATGCTATTAAATAGGTACGTGCCTTTTGTGGATTGGTAAATTATTATGGAAAATTTATAAGAAAATTATCCACAACTATCAATCCTTTATGCATATTAAATAGTTACGTAATGTTGGAGTCACGTAATGATGGTTGCCAAAATGTAATTGATAAAATAAAAACATTATCAGTATAGAAATTGTTCTAGAGTATTTTGAACATAATATTCCGATTCATTAGTTTAACATGTGATGAATCACATAAAGGATAAGAAGCTGTGCTATCAATCGTTAAAAGAAACTAGATCAACATTTACTTGGGATAAAATTCAATTTTAAAACGGACCATGGGTTACTTGCAAGCATGTTGTTTTTATCGGTGGGCTCATTTTTCCCCCAGATTCAACTACATAACTCAATAACATAAAGGTTGTAGTAATAATGCGGATTTGTGATATTTACTTTATGTGGTGTATGAAGGTGTATTCGTTTTTTAATTGTTCTAAACCAACAGTATTGGCTCAAAATGAATTTAACGTTTTGTTATCTAGTGAATGTATCATAGAATAAAAAATATTTTCAAGAACACGAATAAAATATTGTGACCATAAAAGCACCTTTATAACATGGGTTTTACAAGGATCATTTAATTAATTTAATTTGAAACCTTTGTTTCTTGTGTAAAAAAATGCTATCATCGTAGTCCTTTAGAACTTGTCATTGTCATTTTCAGTGATATACAAATTAAGCAAGAGGTAATAAACAATTGGCACGCTAGAACTTTACGATTTAACAAGACTTTGGTTCGCCGTATATTGGAATATGAGGGAGAAAAACCATTGCTGGAATAATTTACATAATTTGATATGCCGGGTAAGGGAGAAGTAAATGTATTTAACATAAGAATCGTTCGTTAAGAGCTAAAGCTATTTAGAAGTCGACCCGTTAGAAAAACAAAATTGATGGATACCGTAGAGTGATTGTGTTCAGTCTAGTAGAGAAAGATGCTAAAGCAGAAAATTAAATAACAATAAATTATTGTGCGTAAGCCTCCGCGAGTTGTAATAGTGGCATTACGTTACGATCAAATATATTGAAATTTCAGTTCGCAAAGTGAATAAACTTGCAAAAATAGTCATTATCGAGCTGAACAAGTTCACTGAAAAAAATGTGTATAATAGTAAACAAATGAAGTCTGCAAGATACATAAAATGAGAAACAAAATTTAATGATAAGGATTTGTGCTATATATGTACATATAAGATGTTAAACTTTAGTTGACATTTTTTTTTAAAGAAACCCGAATATAGATTGAAAGATCGTGACAATTAATCGAGTTAGATGCTACCTCATTTCATTACATAATCTGAGAAATATAATCTTTGTACAAGATTCAATGAGTAAATATTTGTTTCTTAAATTACGTGAAATTTCTACAAAAAATCATTTAAATATGAAGTTTAGTTTTATAATAAATGTCTCATACCAATTTAGAAATATTAGGTAATTACGGTTTTATTTAGATAATTTGGCATAAAAATAAATGAAACATATATGTATTTTGTTTTTAGCTACACTTATACATATTTTGTTTGTCATAAATAAAATAATTCGGTAGTTTAATATGCACATCATCAATATAGATGTCGCACTTAAATTAAGGTAACTACACAAATGGTTTAATATAAATTAAACCATTTGTGTAGTTCAAAATAAAAAAATAAAAATAAAATATTTTTAAAATTGAGTCGTCCATTACGAAAAATAATTGAAAATTCCTTGAATTTTTAAGAAAGAAATAAAAATAAAACATTAGGTATAAGAAAGAAATACATCAATTTATTTTAGCACAATTAAAATTCGATAAGACATTTAAAAAAGTTTCGTGACGGTAATTTACGAGTATTTCGCGCAGTGTTTGGCCTTATTATAAGGACTACATAATTAATGTATTAGGAAATTTTTAATTTTCTATAGTATTTAAATAAAAGTAGCCTACTTCACTTATGGTTCTCTGCACTTGAACTATGAAGTGTAGTCTATTACTTCTAAAAATACTGAACTCTACACAAAAAAAATCAAATATACGAGTCAATTAGTTTTTAGTGACTTTGAATTAAATCAAGTTACTCATTAAACATATCAACGACCCCTACGTTTTTAAATTTGATAATCAATACGAACAATAAATGTATATTCAAATACAAAATTTTGACATCCGATTACTCATTTTAGTTAGTCAATACATAATGCAAATAAATGAGTATATGGTATTGGTATGTAAGGGTTTTCGTTCTGTCACAATCTCTAAACTTTGGACATAATTATCTTGTCAGTTGTAAAGTGTTAAATCGTATAGAGTTGCATAAATATAATCTGCCATCAAAAAAATGGTTGGATACTACAATCTCACGCACTAAAAAAACACAAAAAACTGTTTGCCTGCGTAGTGTATCTGGTAAAAACATATAGATATCGCGCTATATACAAATATTATTTATAATATTTGTTGTCTCTATACAATGATTTGTCACTATAGCCATGTTTTGTGTATTTATTTAACAAAAATATAGTAATAATAATGAAAAATTATTATCAACTTTTATTGTGCGTTTGTGTGTGTGTGCTGTGTATTGTTTTATATTTTTATTTGATTGGATTAAATGATGCAAACATACAGAGCTGAGTGCACACACCAAAAAAATTTTATATCTATAATGTCAATGAACTACGAATACTAAATAAAATACTTGTTACTAGTGTTATTATTACTATTATTTTGGGAAGTATAATTGGCGAATCACAAATACTTTTTAAAAATAGGTCATACGTTGTTAAAAGCGTGCCCCAATAAAATGTTTATATTTTCACGAGTATTTTTTTTTCAACGCTATTATGAATAAGAAAAATAATCTTCGATTATTATGGGAGTGTATTACTGTCACGAACTAAGGTTATTATAATCAAACAATTTCGAGGGAGTTCAAAGAAAAAATCGAATTTGTAATTAATGTAAACGTATTGTTCCAAATTTGGAAAAATCTGAATTCAAAATAAAAACAAACATGTATCCTGATCTTATCATCACCACCAACTAAAAAACATTTGAAAGGTGACATTAATGATATAACCATAAAAGTAATAATCATAAAGTCATTATTTGACAGTTTTTGTATCGTCTTAACCAAACACAAAAAAAAAATTAAATAATATAATAATTAAAATAATATAGTATGGTCAATTTTTTTGTGCTCATTTTCAAAGACGCCATACTTTTTGAGATCATCTCTTTATATTTGGTTTTCGTTCGATTTTGATCAAATTTATGCACATTTTGGAAATATTCGAGCCAGTCGAATGTGCTGTTTCGTTTTTGTGTTAAGATCAAATTGTTAAGATATTTTAAATTCTTGTTATTTTTGTTTTGTTTATGAATACATAATGCTGTATTACACAATATATATACTACAAACAAACTCAATTTACAAAAAAAAAAATTATAAGGCTATTTATTTACAAAAACGAGGATCAAAACAATATTTTGTGTATACATTTTTGAATAGAGGTTGTTCGTAAAAAACTTAAACTTGGTTGCATATCTTGTGACATTTTATACCTGCATTTATTTTATAATACGGTCATCGGTTCTGTTATCACTCATTTCGTGTGGCGGTTGCATTATCAAAAGCATTAACTAGTTTTGCCCAGGTTATAATACAATTTTATTGTTAAGTATTAAACAAGTTTGACGGCTTCCGTAAATAAAATTAATTTGAATAATATTTATCATATAAAACACTCCAAAATAACTTGTTTCATAAATAATAATTGATAGTGTGTGTAAGGGAATGTCATTAACTTCCCCATATATTTACATACAAATTTTAATTTGGAAAACTGATTGTCACGAATTAATAGCTAATTTACTGGCGCCATTATCGGGCCAAACTATATTTGTAAAATCAATTTTAATTTGGCATTTCATCAATGAATTTGATTTGTAAATAATTTTTATGGGTTGGTTGCTCTTATAGCTAGCTATGTGTAAATTAACAATTAAGAATTGAAAATCTGTCTCTAAATGAATGTTTGCCTGAAACGTGTGCCAATGTACCATTATCTCTCTTACATAAAAAACTTCGAACCCTTCGACTATCAAACTGTAGTTTGCTTTCTTCATGAATAAAATTTTACGTTTTTTTTGTATTTCATTTACATTTCCATCACGATCTTAGCATGCTCAGATAGAACGTCAGGTCTTTCTACACTATTAGAATGAAAACAGAGATAACAAGGAAAATATTAGTCTAGTGGCTGCGATCGAAACAAAGAAGTGCAATTAACAACAACGAGGTCAATTCAATGTACATACATTGTATATTTGTCGATTTTTAGTATGAAAACCGGCTACAATATAAATGAGCAAGTTATTAACTATTCTTAGAAATAATAGAAGAATACATCGCTTCATACTGTCAAAATTATTCCAAATTCTAACGAACTTCCAACTTTCAGAAAAAAAACAAAAATATTAATAAATAGTTAATTTAACATACATGTCGATAGCTGCCGCTAGTATAAACAGTAATAATATATAAACTACGTTGGTAACACTCCTTCCTAGTGTTCACTAGTGGTTTTTCGGGGTAAAAACAACCCGGGTTTTCCCGGTTTAAACCGAGCGCACCCAAAAGTCGGTGTATTTTTTACTCTAGTTGGAGTTTTTTTGACATCTAAAATTTATTTTGTGTTAAACGTGATTTTCTTTTAAGTAGTTTTAGTTAATACATATATAAATAAATGTGGTCGTCTTACGAAATAAATGTAATTTTCGATTTTCGGGTGAATTTCTTTCATTAAATTTAAAAACATTTCTTCGTCTTCAGATTCACTAGATTCAAACTATATTTTTTCTTAAATAGTTTATTTAATATTAATTGTGGAAAATGTATCACTTGTCATCGCTTTTGTATTAACTAAATATTTTCGTATTATAATATACCGAACTGTTAAATATTAAGTGGCAAGTAAAAAAAATAGCGTTCACTAGTGCACAAAAAAAATCTCGGATTAAATTGAAGTTAACTGAGGTACAAAATGGGGTAAAGCGCGAGTAAAAAACCACTAGTGAACATGCTCACTATCATACTTTTTACGCTATTTGCCGTAGGCACTTGGCGAAACACACTTATACTTAATAAACACATTTTTATTAATCACTTGTTTTTTGTTTCGCAGAATATTTTGAATATTTTTCAAAAAGTTTAAAAAATCACTCGATCGATTTCGACTTGTTAGATCATCATCAGGAGTATCTACCAGTAGATACTCCTGATGATGACCTAACAAGTCGAAATCGATCGAGTGATTTTTTAAACTTTTTGAAAAATATTCAAAATATTCTGCGAAACAAAAAACAAGTGATTAATAAAAATGTGTTTATTAAGTATGCTCACTATCGTTAGTATGACGTATATGGTTATCAAATATTTTAATATAAATGTTAATGAATTTACAGATGACTGACGAAGTAAAATAATAAAATCTATCTGTAGAAAGAAATTATTCTGTTTAGATGAAAAATAATAATTTTGCCGGTTGTTTGCAGCATATTTACTACTTTGACGGCAGGAAAGGCCATCTCGATTTGGGTAAGAAATGATATTTGTAACAATGATAAATAGTTGCAAGAGAAAAAAACTCACGTTATGTCGTCTTTCAACAGACAAAACATGATTCACCACTGATCGAATAAATGAATTTTATTTTTCAATCGATTTCCAGGTCACAAGTATGAGCGTAAGATAATAAGACCATTATTCAATTGTCCATTTCGTAAAAATGTTTGGTGAGAGGTAGATTTTCAAATTCTATATTTCAATGTTTTTTAAATGGGTTCGAGGCCCTATAGCTTAGTGTTTAATGTGTTTGCATTAAAAATATTTTAACTGCCGTTATTTTTTTTTTGCTAGCGCTTGATCCCATTGATTGATTTGGCTGCTCTAAGGTTACGTAATATTTAATTTTATGATTAATGAATGCCTCTACTATGATTACGTTTTGTTGAAGTTATATAGATATTTGAGAAACTAGTATATTCCACGTGGATAAAAAGTTTCATACAAGTTACAGTAAGCCCTTTACTTGCATCGTTTTGATGTCAAGTCTACAAACAGTCACGCTTTTATTTTTGTGTAAAGCCGAGATTTTTGAGAGTCTAAACAATCGGCATATGTTAGCAAGCTAATTAATTCTATGGTCACAAGTTAAAAGTGCTAAAGTCATATTTTATATTTTCCTAAACATATCACGAAAAATTTATTTAAAAGTCTGTAAAATTTGAAATTATCATACGGTTATAATTCCAAATTTTACAGAATTTTAAATGAATTTTTCGTGATAAGTTTAGGAAAATATTAATTATGCGTCTGTACTTAAGTCGATTTTAGCACTTTTGACTTGTAACCACAGAATTTACCACATGCATAAGCTTCACGATTATTTAGCATCAATAAATGGAGACGATTAATTATTTATCAAATCTGTTGACTGCTCTAATATGAATCTGAAAATTCATGTGAAATTTAAGTAAGAAAGGAACGCAGAAACAACTAATTCACCACGCGGGCCACGCGTATAAGATTTAAATCCGGTTCATCCCGATCCAAACGCCAAACTTTTAACTACTGAGCCGTTTGGTCGGTGATTTTTAAATTTGATGAGGGTCATTCCTCCTTACAAATAGGTCAACCGAAAATCTATATATATGACCGTTATAGGCGAATATTATTACAAAGCATATCACCATCAGAAGAGACAGCTGGAGGACCGAACCATCAAAATGGTACCCATCGAGCAGTTGACTCGAACGGCTAATAAAATACACTGAAGTACTGATACTGACGCCACAACAACAATCCGTTGCGCAGTTGTCCTACGTTCTATCACCCAACGTAACGGATAACAAACTGATAGCATAGAAGACTGGATCGCAGGTCTAAGAAGGGTAGTAACAAATTGATAGTCCAAAACCGTAGCCATTTACGAGATCGCATTTTAGGGCTTTAATCAAGTTCTCTTTCATCATTTTCGATCTCCTTCCCTAAAGAAATTCACGATTTTTGTCATACAAATCTGAGAAATTCGCGTAAATCTCTTCAGCGGCCTTGCACAGATCCGCACATTCGTCAACGTTCTAATCCACAACAAAAAAACAACTAAGTCACAGAGTGGCACGGACGTTACATGTAACAACTCACACTTTTACGCTTTTTCCTACCCGAGACAATAAAACGGACGGTCAACTCGTTGCACATTAAAAAAATTGAAAGCATTCAAAAGAAGTTTCTGATTTTCTTGTTAAAGAAAAGTGACTGGGATTACGACCACAACTTCCCATTCCTTGAAAATATGGCTCGGTTACCTCCGTACTCAACAAGATTCACGGATTACAAAATATGCACGTTTGAAAATAGACGACTTCTCTTAGGCACGGCTTTTATTGGTAACGCTTTGCTTGGTCACACTGACCCAGCTTACATCTTGGGAAGCATATCAATTCATGTGCCATGCCGAACATTTCGAAGCCATGAGTTTTTAGCACTAGAACACCATTCTACAAACTGTGGAGAAAACAACCCCATTAATAGGATGTCTAAATCATTCAACATCATCGACGACCTATTCGACTTTAATTTATCAAACAACTTCAAAAATATCCTGAAGAATTATTTTTTAAATTTTTAAATGTTAAATCAAAATTTGATTTTTGTTTTAATAAAGTTGTGTTTTAAACTAAATAATTTGAAATCATATATGTATCACAGAATAGATTTCTATGAATCACATTCAAAACTTTTCATGTATACTAGCATGTATAATTAAGGTCACCTCCGAGGATAATCATAGAACAGTAAGCGCGACCCCGTTTGTCCTATTCGAAATTACACGGATGGCGTCCATCCTCATAAATGCCGCGCAAACGTTACAACGAAGTCGTTGGAGAACTCGACATATATTGACGTCATCCTCGCCAAGACGCCATTGGTGAATGTTTCGAAGAGTCGATGAGTTTGGTGTCAATATCAAGAGTACCAAATGCGTTTTTGGCTCGTACTCTTTTGAATTCTCCACTCAAAATAATATTCCGCCAATCCGGAATATCTCATAATAGTCGTCCGCCATAACCTGAACGAATTGATGCCACTACGAAGTTCCCAGCTCCAACAACAATGAAACGAATCCAGCAGTTCATTGCCATGGTAAAATAATACCAATGCTTTATACCAAAATTCAAACTCAGTCGATCTACTTCCACCGTCCAATGGATTTACACGATGACATACTGCATGACCGATATGTCAGCACGAAAGCATTGCCACAACGTTTGACAACAATTACGCATCACGATTCGGTGAGAGAACGGTAACAGATTTTAAGGTAAGTTATTAAAAATCATCTTTCTCCTTCACCATCAACCCACACAGTCTTCGACCAGCTACGCATCACCATGTGTTTAACGTGTTTGCTAAAAATGTAGTTGTATTCCACATTTACATATTTTGTGTTGCTGTTATGATAAAAGTTGAGCGTGGAAGTCCAAAACACAATTTAACTTGTTTAGAAAAACAGTAATTTATTTTTAAAATTGTAGTTGCTAATTGAGGTTAGATTTAATACATTTTACCAAATGTTTGCAGTACCAAATGATCTTAACTTTTCCACTATTTATAATAATTAAGCCTCAATCACCTCCAAAGCACGCTTTAAAAATTCCATAAAATATCCTACCTAAATGCCTCATCTATGTAAAACCCATGTTGTTTGTCAACTAGAAACGGCTCTATACCGCAAATGTTCCCATTTCGGTTGTAAAAATATTATAAATGTGAAAAATAAGACATATAGGCAGTGGAATTGAATGAGGAATAGCAATGGGTGTTTTTTATAACGCGATTGAAAGCACTTTGTGTCTGTCCACGGTCGAGTCCACGGACATTATATCTAGTCTCTACTTATAGACTAGAATAATTATTGTAGACGAAAACGTTTTTCTTTTCTAGCCGGTCTGATGAAGTTGCCTTATATTAACTATTAGGTAATTATCGTAGGAGCCAAAGAATTTTACGTTTTGATACGAAGGACCTTTCCAAATACAGTAATAATTTTGACATTACTGAAATAATTTTCTCTTTCATAATTTGTTACAGTTCGATTGCTGTCCGAATACTGAAATGTTTCTGACATTGTTAAAAAATTGTAATAATCGTTATTGCATACAGAAAATAAGATAACTGAAACTTATTTTAGATCCAATATTTCAACAATTGTATTAATTTAGTTGAACAAACTATAATTTGTTACATTCATAACTTAAGCAAATATAATTTCGTAATTCCAGAAATGGCGCATTTGCCACAACAACAATGGACTAATACAAAAATTATTTCAGTTACGTCAAAAATTATTACGCATAGCTGTTGTAATAATTTGGTTGCATTCAATTTCCTGACAAAATTATTACAATAGAAATAATTATCACAGTATTCGGACAGGTCCGAAGTCACATAAACTATTTGAAATTATTTATTGACTACCACGTCTACCAAAACTATAAGTGGACCACTTTAAATGTTTTTCATTCGATTCGATTCGACATTAAAGTTTGTGGTGCACTATTAAAATATGTGTAATTTACATTAATATTAACTTAAAACTAGTTCTATCTTTTACAAGTATTTTTATACTAAAAATTTTGAGATCTGAAAATAGGTTAGAGTTACAAATACATATATAAATTTATTTGTGCATTTTGCACAAATAACTTATTTACCGCGGTGGTATAGATTTCAATCAACCAGCATATTTAAGGAAGGAATCCATCACCATCTCCGTATTTAAGGGGAAGGAAAATATCAGCTGCCATCTAAACAATTTGACGATTTTTTTGACATTAAACTACGCTGCTTAATTAATTTATGTGCGAAATAAATACTTTAAATTCAGTAAACAAAGTATTCACAGTTAAATCCTACTTCATATTGTGTTTAGTTTGGCGAAATGTCAGTAGATGTCAACAAACTATATATGATTGTTTAAAATTTTTATATATAGATGGCACTAGGAATTCTTAAATATGGTTTTCAAACGATTTTTTTGTGAGCTTGACACCGGATGTTTCGACAAAATTGCCGAATTTTTTAAATTGTTGGTTAATGAACATTTGTCATTAATAGATGGTAATAGTAACAATAACAGAAAGTGTGCCTGACTATTTGTGATTCTAAATTGGAATCTTTTCAAACGTCAAAGTTTATTAACAAAAAAACATTTTCTTCATACCAAATCGAAGTAATCAAAAAAAGTATTTAAAGATGATAAGGATGGTATATTGTTATGAAAAAGTGCAACAGTTAAATTTGGGATACTCAATTAAAATAAGAAATGTGCGGATTTTGTATTGGTTCTCTTTTTGCTAATTTACCTGCTTCCTTTTGTTCGATTTATAATTCATATATGGAAAATCTCATGAAATTTGAGGTAAATTCAACCAAATTAACAATTCAAGACTAACTCCAAAATATCCGCGGTCGTCTGTCAAGTCAAATTTTTGCAACCTCCAAACATAAGCTACAATGATGAACACATCATTATCATTCGTTTAAGTTTTGTTGCACAAAAGAAAAAATAATCAAAAATAAATTGACAACTAAATTAGAGGGGATACTTTTCGTTAGCCACCTGGTGACTATTAGCATAACCCTTTTTCTACAACAACAAAAAAATATGGTCCTATTTAAGTCCAAACCACACAAATGTGTGAGTAAAAAACATAGTATGTAATGACGTTTTTGATAAAAAATTTCGCTTCAATTGAAGTACAAGCAACACAATTGGGTGTATAGTTAGAGTGTTTTTTTTCGGACGAAAATAAGTTTGAAAGGAATACACAAATATGTAAGTTGTGTTTTGACATGCAAAAATAAATGTTTGTCATGATTCTTTTACCTTAACCACACAACTGTGTGGGCAGGCAGGAATAGGGACAACATAGTTTGTATATGAAATGTCATTAATTTAGCCAAAACTATCGGTATCAGACACACAGCCAAGTTTTAGGGTGTTAAGGCTGTGTGCCTGATACCGATTTGCACGCTAAAATACTAACTTACCTAATTTAATGTTAGTCCTCACCAGTTATTAATAGATAGCATAAAAGACAATACACTAAAATTTTATGAAGTTTATCAATTATCGAAATATTTAATTTATCCACCATTAAATATTTAATGGTGGATAAATAACAATTTAAATATTAGACACATAGTACAGCGACAACTATCAATCACTAGTTCAAACTAATGGCAATTTAGTTTAGTCACTAATTTTCCCAAAAAATCGGCGTGAGCCACATGCTTACTGGGAAATATATTTTATAATACAGGGAATCCTCCAAGAACGCGGTATTCGAAGAACACAGATACCTTTCCTCGAATTACACGGTTTCAAACTACACGATTTTCGTTGATTCTCTTTTATTTTATACTATAACAACGAAAAAAAATTAAACAACGTTTTTTTTTTTGTTTTCACACTACCGTTTTTTGTAGTCTCTAACAACATGGTTTCAAACAACATGGAACCAATTAATCGTGTTCTTGGAGAGTTTTTTCTATATAATAATTTGCATTAACTAAATTCTCCAGAATTTAATCACTATTGGCGTTAATTACAAGTAATTTTCGACGTTTTTACGAGTAATCGACGATACTTCGAGGAACAACTACAATATTAAAAAGGAAACTTTGAAGTTAGACCATTTGTCTCAACGTATATTTTACTATTTACTAATTAATGCTCTCCCGGAAATCTGTTACTTAAATAACAATTTTAAAGTATCTGCATAAGTATAGTATTCTCATAGAAGATAAAATATAATTCAGTTTTATCATCCGTGGAATTATCAAGAATGACCTAATCCCTATTTATAAAGATATCGATTCCACATAGTCATACTGCTTTTGCTTATTTGAAATCATTTTAAGTCTCTCTAAAACTGTTAAGCTGCAATTTCAATATAACAATTGACAAATTAATAAAAGCTAAAGAAATCTGCAATATCAGATTTACCGTAGCTTATTTTCGTAAAGACAAGAAAACGTGAGAAATCATCAGAAGGCTATAATAGAAAAGAGTTGAATGTGTGCTAAACAAAGAGAATATCGGAATCGAAAACATTGTTCATACAAAATTATTTTGGCCTAACCAACCTAATAGCACAGTGGTTAAAGCATTGGCGTTTGGATCGGGAGGTACCGGGTTCAAATCCCGTTAGGGGCAGGATGCAAAGAGAATTTTCATCTACAGGTTACGATCTGTGATGAAATGGAACACAACTATGACCCCCTGTCGGAGTCATGGGCCAACCCATCTTCCATGCCAGTATAGGCTGGCATGGGGCTATGCAATGTGAAGGTGGTCATAAAAAGCGGACCTATAGCCGTACATCCTCGAATTGGCTGGCAAAGGCGTAAAAGTGAGAACGGAAAATGCAAACCGCGAAAGAGTTGGAAGAGCCTTGGCCCAATTACAGATTGAGGGGATATAATAAAAGAAAAAAAAATGTTACGTACCCTTAGACAAAAGAAACTAATATACAATATGTTTAATAATTGAGAATAAGGTAACAATTTAATAAGATTCTCTTTTGTATAATAAATTTTGATTTTTAATTACAGTTTAAAATTCAATAAAGTTAATTTGTATAATTTACCATTAAGGATGACCAGTACAAGTGGTGATCACAGAGCGGATCATCGAGTCAGAGTGAATATCTTACCGCGTGAATGTTGCGGTATGGCTAAGAT
The DNA here is from genome assembly GCA_932526605.1 of Nephrotoma flavescens. Lineage (NCBI taxonomy): Eukaryota > Metazoa > Arthropoda > Insecta > Diptera > Tipulidae > Nephrotoma > Nephrotoma flavescens. The sequence goes on along the minus strand of OW052221.1, from coordinate 184,182,337 downwards.
CTAAGGGTTCCAGTTCTAAGGGGATACCACCCCAGCCTACATACCTTCTACCAGTTAGGATTCCCCATGTTGTTTTTAACTAAACTTGCTCAAAAACACTTTCCATGGAGTTAAAGCAAATGAAGATTAAACCGGTATATCTATAATCTTCTATAAAATAAATCTTTGCAACTATGTTTAATTCATTTATAATGTGATTTAATGACATAATTCACATATGTATATATGTATTATAAATATCCGTACTCGTATAAGAGATAAACTAAGACTAAAACGTATAATAAATAATTCGTTAACGAATTTTATTATAACGAAGATCCAACTTTTTTGTTCTGAAAGTCAAAAAAATTAGAAAATATTTTCTATTTTAAACCAAATTGATTTATCTTTATTTAAAATAATTACCATTTTGTCTTTGCTTTTTAAATTGTTAGTTGCTTGCGACACAGATAGTAAAACCAAACAAAAATCGATCAATAGAATGTTATAGCGTATGTTGGCGAACATGTGCGATATTTGAATGTTTCGTTGTGCAATATTCCGTTCTACAAAGCATTAATTGTTTTAATGTCACTCTAAAATATAAAAACCTACACCGCTATGATCATATTAAGAATTATTGCGGTATGCTGCTGATATCAGTCGCGCATCAAACAACATCACCACACATCATCGATCAATAACATTTTCCCTCAATACATTATAAGCGTGTATATATTTATAATACATTGTCGTGTGTCGTACACAACAGCATAGAAATCATTGAACTCGAGTAACACAAATATTGACAATTAAAATAAATTTAATTATGATTTATTTATATGATCAGCATAAAATATGACATAACATTAGTTTGTTGTTATATAGAACTTTTTTTAAGTTCAACGAATTTGTTTTTTTTTTATTAAGTAATAAGTGCCATCTGATCAATTAAGTTAGTTGGTTGATGTGTGTTTGTGATATACAGTGAACGCTTTATGGGTATTTAACCTCATATGACGATAATGCATTAAACGCGGTGAAATATTATTTTAACGTAACACCCAACCAAAACAAGGAAACAAAAAATCGTATAATCTCTGATGTAGGCCCTTAGGGCGATTTTTGTAATATGTATACATAAATATTGAGATCAAAAACAATTTCTTTTCTTACAATTTATACCACATGAAAAGGAAAAATGCTAACTAATTCCGCAATTAGCTGAGTTTGGTTTTTTTAAAGTACAAACTAAGAAAATATTTTCACTTTGATAAGAAAAACTGCCTGTGAATAAAACTTTCTGTAATTTATCGTTTAATGTAGTCAAATACACGTATGCATATACAACAGGAACGTAATAGACAAATGGTTAAAGTTTGCTAAATGCGCATGTAAACGTAATTTAAATTCATCTCTGATTTAAACTATATTAAAAAGTGCAATTATTATAATATAAAATTGTAATCCCCTTTCTCCAAACTTTTCTTTTTTAATTTTCTTAATACTCTTGTGTTGTATTATTTTGTGAACATTTCCTAACATTTCCTACACAAAAAAAACTTATCTATCATCAATCCATACAGAAGAGAGTGGTATGCGCTCGCGGAACACAATGGAATAACATAATAATTTACGATTGTACACAGAAATCTATCGCCTCCGCACACCAACCATATAATACAAAACCATAATAATAATAATAATAACTTGGAATAATTTCTTCGTTCTATTTAATGAAAATATACAATTTAAAAAGTAATATATACGACACAAAATCCGTTATTTATTTATTTTATTTTAATTTTTTGCGATCTTACACACATATTTTAATTTTTTGATCAGTTTTTTTTTGCGATTCGCGCATATTGTCTCCAATACATATATGAAATATGCATATCATGGGGGATTATAATATGTAAGTGGATTGCTAAAATTAAACGATTTATGACTTCAGTTCATGTGATCTTATCAACTGGTAATTTTAGTAGAAGTGCAACTGATTCACAATTTGAACGATTATCACTGTGCTAGTTGAGAAATGTGACAAGCTATGGGCACCCGGGGGGTAAACCTAATTCGAGTACGCTGAATTCAATGGTGCTAGTCCCATTTCAAAGTTAGTCCCCATTTTTGAGATATCGCTATCGACATGTTTTGGCTCTGAGTCAAAACATACCCTCATTTTCACGTTGATAGCTCCTGAACCATTAAGATTTTCGTTATGCGTTCTTCAGGAAAGTTGTTGCGCACGTCAAGACCAACAACTTTGCTGAACATATCAAGACCGAAAAACGACATCTACATTCACATTTTTGTGTTATTTTTCCATATATGTGTGTTTTACTTAGGCCAAGGTTAGCTTAAAGTGGCACTTCCACACACTTAGACCAGGAGTGCCCCGTTGTGATACCAGAGGAACATATTTCCCCTTTACCCCTGTTCAAAACCATTCGGAGCTACGTACGTACCGCAAAATATCTCGCACTCCACATTCAGCGAGATCTGAAAGGCTGGTCACACTGGACACGCCCAAATACCTATGCCTTCTGTATGATAGTGCCGGACACGAGCATAGGAAGTTATCTAAAGTCTCTTCTTCCTTTTCGTCCATGCAACTTCTACAAAGTTATTCGTCTGTAGACCCAGCCTTCTCGCATGTTCCTCAAAAAGGAAGGGTCTTGTCAGTTTTGGCAAAAGCTTCTCACAGAAGACTCCGGCTCCTACCTTGCCCTTTCGAGAGACATAAGTTCACAGGTAAGGCTAAATACAACTGGAATTCGGCATACTTAGGCCAAACAAGACGCTCATCTCAGATAAGATACAAAGAACACATCACAAGTACATAAAATCAAGTTTCGTACAACACATAAAAACTGAAAACCATACACTAAATTCAGTAAAAATGTAACCATTTTGCACAGAATCTAAAAAAGACTGAAATTAAACAGGTGTACCAATTTGACTCATGAGTCGTGAGTCAAATTACGCCCAAAATTCACAGCCTGAAAACATACAAAAACAAAAACACCCACAATTTACTTCGCGACAAAATCAACACAAAACCCCAATAAAATTTACGACCTCCATAACTTAAAAATAAAGGAGGTAACAAACAGCAGCGCCTAGCTACAGTATATAAAGAGCTTTAACATAAATTATGTAACAGTAGCAAAAAGTAAACCAAAGAAGAGATCATTCTCGAAATCGATATTTCTAAAAAAGTTAAAAAATTGGCACAATAAGTGAGAACTAAAAACTGTAATATAAAATTAAAAATAAAAAGTTTTTCATCTAATAATATAAAGTGACAAAAGAATACAAAAAATAAAGTGAAAATCGTCTTGTGAAATCTGGTGAAATAAATAATATGGATAGGTGTTTTAAACTCAAGTGCTTTTGTTATGAGTGTGGGAATTTACAATTATGAGCAATCGTTGCAAAATAAGTGATTAAACCGCTGATTTAAATCGACTATGCTTTTCACAAAATGTTATTAATTGGACGCCGTCTTTTGTTTGGACAACATGCATTTTCGTTCGGCATAGATGGCAAAACACTGGAGCCGCAATGCCATTTGGTGTCCCGATGATATGGGCCGATCCACAAGGACATGATGCAGTTCAATGGTATGGGTGCATGAATTATATTCTCAGTACAAACAGCAACAAAATTAGTTCTTTGACATACACTGCAACGAGAAATACTCATCTACCGCTGCCGCATTCAGGTAAAATACCTGTTCCGGAAAGATGAAACCCAACTGAGGATTATTACCAACAATATTTGAATCAGGTGAAACCGGAGAAACATCTGCATCAATATATCAACTATCAAATGTCACTCATCACATTGAAATCTCGCAAAGTCGTTTGGATATTATGGTACGACGCCTGAAACTATCGCAGCGGCAAGCCATTCTTTTGTCAAAGGATTTAAAACAAGTGAACATTTTGGCTCCAAATGTACGGATATATGGAGCAATAAATCGTCATCGTCATTTTACGAATTTTTTCAAATTAATTGAGAATAATTCACTCGCTTTTTGCACTGATATCCGAGGTTTGGTATCCACAATGCACAATGCATATAATCCTGAAGATTAGCGATTGTTCATCGATTCCTCTAAAAGCAGCTTGAAGGCAGTTCTCCTTCACGTTACCAACTCAAAGAATTCCATTCCAATTGCACGCAGCACAAACACAAAGGAAACCTATGCATCAATGAAAAAAATCATCGATTTGATTAAATACAATGACCATCAATGGAAAGTTTGAGCAGATTTGAAAAGTGATAGCTCTTTTTAGTGGCATGCAATTTGGTTACACTAAAAACATGTGTTTTATGTGCTTATGGGATACTTGTTTTAAAGACGACCAATACAACGAACGGAACTGGGTGACATTTGTTGGAACTTGTAAGAGGAAGAAGAACCCGAAGACGACATGAGCAAATCAGAAAATTAAAATTGATAGTTAAAAAAAATGTTAATTTTTTAGGAAAAAATTGAGAAAAATCACAATAAAATCAACTGAATCAATTTAGTTTTCTTTTAAATAGCTTTTATTGTATCTATATTTGCCGATGAGATGTTTATTCGATCGATTTAAATTCAATAAATGGACAAAAAATTATAAAAAACGTGTTTTTCGTCGAAATGAAAAGCAAAAAATAAAATAACACAAAAATGTGATTGTAGATGTCGTTTTTCGGCCTTGATATGTTCAGCAAAGTTGTATGCCTTGGCTTGCGCAACAAACTTTGATGAAGAACGCATAACGAAAATCTTAATGGTTCAGGAGCTATCAACGTGAATATGAGTGTATATTTTGACAAATTTTTGACTCAGAGGCAAAATATGTCGAAAGCGATATCTCAAAAATGGGGACTAACTTTTAAATGGGACTAGCACCATTGAATTCAGCATACTCGAATTAGGTTTACCCCCCGGGTGCCCAGCTTGTCACGCAAAAAAAGTTTAAAATTCGAGCACAGTGATTAGTGAAACGGTTCTGGTTTAATGACTAGCGATAATTAGTAATCAGTTTGATTTTTTCTGACCAAATTTACTTCAAATATTTCCATTTCCTGTAACTCATTTTCAATAATCTGATTCCATAACTACAAGTAAAAAAGTAAACTTATTTCGCAGGAAAGGTCAAGGAGATTACAAAATATAATTCATGGTCATTTATCATTGAACCATCGGGTTTCCGCCCTGTGGAACTACCGTTGTAGCATACCCCGGAAATAGGGGCGGACACGCTTTTTATCCGAATAGTGTTTCTCAGAAAAAAAGTTTGTTGTAAATGATTATAAATTGAGAATAATTTTTCCATATCAAAAGTGAAAATTGATCCCAATTTAATTTTGTTTTAAGAAAATACCTTGTTATTCAAGGGAAACTTGTAATTCAGGAATAAATTAGATGTTCTGCCATCGGCTTATTAAAATGTATATTAAAATTGCCCAGCAGACCAATTTGTAGACCAAAATCAGTCATATTGTAATAAATGGTATAGGAATACCACTTTATTAAAATTGAAAAAAATTTGGACTACTTGATTTGGTAAAATATATATGGGTCTACAATAACTGACTACTGTAAAGTATTATTTTCGAATTTATATCCATGCCACACCTTGCCACACCATTTGCTAAAACCACTTTAAGACTGCGTTCTTTAACATGCAAAACTTTGACGTGAGAAGGGGAAAAAAGATTGAGTATTATCGTGTATGTTCTTTAATTTTTTATTTACACAAATAATATTTTTTGGTTTCTTTCCAATAAAATATTTCTTTTAGCTTCCCTAAAGCATTATTCACAAATTTCACCTTATTTATTTTAGAAGAGCCAATTGCATGCTACAAATCGTAACTTTTATGGTTTGTTTTCACGCCTTTGAATTTGACGCAATTATACACGGAATATGTCGCTATAGCCGTTTTATAGTTCTTTGATAATTGTATATCAAATACATTTCCGGCACTTGAAAGTTTGAAACATTATAACTCCAAAACACGACCACCTTTCAACCTGATATTTACTATCACATATTTTAAGATATTGCAAGTATATAGAGCACCTAATTCCAAAGATAACCACAATACTTTTTTTAAATCCATTGTACAATAATCAAGTTCATCCCTAATTGCGTACTAAAATAAATATGAATATTTTTGCTAAGAATTTCAATGCAATTCGCAATTTCTAACAAAGTAGCTGGCATCTGGTGGACAAAACGTGAATCACAGATTTTTATGAAGCAAGAGAGATGAAAACTGTCATAGCAATGGATTTGAGAATTCTCGTCCAATACGGGCTTTTGTTATGACGTCATTTCTCTCTACACATATCCGTTGCATTCATAAATTTACCCCTTATATTTTTAAAAGGCGCACGATAAAATGTTTACGCATCGATTCCCATTCCCATGAAACTACCATAATCAGCACTGGGTGCTTACAATAGAAAGTTCAAAGTTGTGGCGGACCATGTTCAAACTTTCAAAGCCGTGGCTGATAACTGTGAAAAGCGCAGAGTTACACTAAAAATGTATTTCTAGTTTTTTATACCTTAGAATTTCACCTAAGAATCACATTGGCGCTTCTTTAAATGTTTACTGTTCAATCACAAAGTAAAGAATTATAATCGTGCGACAAACCAGCCTGATTGAACAATTTGACCCGTTTTTATGGTAAGTAGTAACTATCAGTCCAGTTTTAACATTAAGTCATTTAGTTCATAATTATTACAGCTAAATCAATAAAAAAAATTAGGTTACGTATTAGGAAACTATGGGAAACGTAGAAGTGAAAATTTCAAAAATTCGCATTTCACACTATCTCGAGAACGGAAGATGGCTCTGACTTTTAGATGAAAGTTTATATTTGGTATCTTGTGTTGTAGTAACACCATTTCCTTAAAGAGGAAGTGAAATTCGTTGGATTTATTGCAAAATTGTTGAATATTTACCCGCTGGTTAGTTGGTTTTACTCAAATTACTCGAATTCGCATTAACGTGTTAATTGCTCCTATATTAGGTGTGCAAGGAGAAACTCGACTCTGAAGTTGGTTGCATTAAAATTTACTTGACTCATCCAAATTACTCGCCTTTTTGAATATATTTAGCTTAGTCATTGGTGTTTTCAAATGAAAAAAACGCTGCTCAAGCTATGGAATTGCTTAATTCGACTTTGAGTCATTCAACAGTAAAAAGTGGTTTGCAAGATTTCGTGATGGCAATTTTAGCCTTGAGGACGATCCACGTCCAGTTGCAGTAAACAATTTGCAGACAAAGAACTTAAAGTTTTACTGGTTAGCGTTCGTGTCAAACTCAAAAGGAGCTTGCAGAACAGTTAGGAGTTACTCACCAAATACTATCACTTCGATTGCACGCAATGAGAAAAATACTGAAAATTGACCGAAGAAAACAACTGAAAGGTTGACAAGAAAGTGTTACTGTTTGTCTGGTGGGATTGGAAAGTAGTAATTTACTACGAGCTTCTGGAACCTGGGCAAACTGTTATAGCTGAACGTTACCAGGTCCAATTACTCATAAAAAGTAATGTTCTGGAGGAAAAAAGTCGATTTACGGGGCAAGGAAGGCGGAAAGTGATACTAATGCTGGCTGCATGACAACGCTCGCTCACCTACAGCAAAATCAAACCAGGAACTCATATTCACCTTAGACTGGAAATTTTAACAGCATTTGGCGTATTTTGCAGACTTTGCTTCCTCTGATTAATACTTATTCAGATCGATGTCATCATATTTTAAAGACCAGCGGTTCACGAAAGTTGAAGATGTACAAAAATGGCTCGATCGCTGTATTGCTTCGAAACCACCAAGTTCCTATCCCGAACGCATTCATCATATACCTGATATATGGCAAAAGACGAATTTTTCGATAATTAATCTTTATAACAATTAAATTTTCAATAAAATTGAATTTGACCAAAAAAGCAGTGTTTCTACTAGCACACCTAATACACCTAATACATATTCAAAAATTTTATTAAAATCAAAAAAGTGATGAAGGAGTTATTATGATGTTGAAACATCTTTGTGTTTGTCACGACGAGTTATTGGCACAAAAACACCAATCAGCGTCTGTGGAGCGGCTGAAGCGGCCCTCTGTCTTACAGCAAGCGGCTCGCTATATATTGGGTATACAAATAAGTCTGTACTGCTTCTATCAAAAATTGGGCATTTATTGTGATGGAACGGTGCTGGTATGTTTTATTCAAAGTATTTTCTATCGCTAGCCACTACTTTTCCTATCTTTCTGGCAGCATACGAATACCACGTCGGAAGAATCCGATTTTTGGGGCTATCTATGAATCAACCCAATGTTTGTTACCTTCATATGATGGCTCATATGAAGTACTGCGTGCATGCATCATAGAAACAAGTGATAATCAAACGGTGAAATCTCTGGTGAATACGGCGGCTGGGGTAAAATTTCCCAATTTAGTGTTTCGAAGTAGGTATTGGCCGCCGAACCATTATCTCCACCATTATGATTTTTTTTGTAACTTTGTAACTGTTGCCAAAGGCTTTATTCTTGGATGTTTTCTTTATACGAAATTAACAAGAAGTGTGAAATTCTTAAAAACTATAATTTTTTTTTAACTTAACCTATGTTGATACTTAATAGCATTATGCATTATTATTATTAAATTATTATTAATTACTTAATTTTAGTGTGTTAGCTCAACATGCGCGTAATTATTAGACTATATTTTTCAGTTAATTAAATCCAGAGGATCTGCTCTGCGAAGCCGTCCGTAATTCAGTTGGTATTTTAGACTGCATGATTTAATTGTCTCTAACAGTTTTGATTTCTAGGCCTCTATGGATGTTGCTGTTTCGAATATACCATGGGGCATCGCATTTGTAATGCTACGAAGTATTTTTGCTTGCGTTCTTTATACGATATCTATATTTGATGCACTAGTTGAGCCCCATAGTTGGATACCATATGTCCATATGGGGATTAGGATCGCTTTGTATAGTAGAACCTTGCAGTCTAGAGAGAGTTACGATTTTTTCCGATCATCCGGTGCATTTTAGAAAATTTTATTTTTAATTGATTGCGTTTTGTTTCAATGTGCTTTTTCCATGTCAATCTTCTATCAAGATGAAGACCGAGATATTTGACGTTTGTTTGTTGAGGAATTGTAATATTGTTTAATTTTACTGTGGACATGTACGTTTATTCAGTGTGAATGTTACATGTGTTGATTTACATTCATTCGTCCTTATCCGCTAAGTTTTTAACCCATCTTCTATTTTGTGGAGAAGTTCTTGAAATTCTTTCGCTGCTATGTTTGAGTAGTTTTGTGTAAAAATAATATAGCTGTGTCATCAGCAAAAGTTGAAGTGACTATTTTTTCAGTTATTGGTAAGTCAGCTGTGAATACCACAGGTCCCAATACACTACCTTGCGGTACTCCTGCCTTTATCTCGGCTAAATCAGTAGTGGCCGTATTTTGTTTCACCAGGAACATCCTTTGGGCTAAGTAGTTTCAAAGAATTGCATGAAATTGTCTAGGCAGAAGAGATTTAAATTTGTAATTTAATCCTTAATGCCATACTTTGCCGAAAGCTTGCGCAATATTCAAGAAAACTGCCGAGAAATATTTCTTTTCTTCTAAGGAAACCTTAATTGTATTTACAATTCTGTGCACCTGTTCTATTGTGCCGTGTTGCTCTCTAAATCCAAATTGGTGATCTGGTATAACGCGACCTTCTGATAATACAGGTATTAGTTCTTGTAGTACCATCTTTTTAAAAAGCTTTGAAATTATCGGAAGTAGACTTATTGGCATTTGCGATAAGGCTTGGGTTTCTTCTTTACCTGGCTTCGGAATTATGATATTTTGAGATATTTTCCATTTTTGAGGAAAGTATCCACATTTCATAATCGCGTTAAAAATATATGTTATATATTTTATGCATGTATCTGGTAATTCTTTGCTCATTTCTCAGTTATTAGATCATGGCCTGGCGCTTTCTTAGGATTTACACTGTTTTTGATAACCGTTTTGACGCTTTTCCATTTAAATTTTACTGGATTTGGGTTCGGCTCGTCCCTCGTAAACTGTGGTAGTACCTAATAAGTCATTATTTTGTTCCTTTGGGGTGAACACTTTTTGTAGATGGTTAGAGAAAGTGATAGCCTTTTCTAAGTCACTTCTGGCCCAGTGACCATCTGGTTTCCTTATCGGTGAGTTCGATAGCTCTGGCCTTTTTAAATTTCTTGCTGCCTTCCACAGTGAGTATTCTTTTATTTTCTGTTGCTGTGAACTCACTTATGTAATTCTGTATTCGCAAATTTTGTTCTTCCCGTATTACTTCTCTCAGAGCTTTAATAGCCCTATTTAATTTCTATTTATACAAAGATGATTGGTGATTCTGCCATAGCCGCCGAAATGCCCGCTTCTCTGCCAATAACTTTTGAATGTTACTTGAAAACCTTATATTTTTTCTGAATTTTAGTTCTCCGGAGTAGCTTTTTTTGCAGCCATTTCCATTATTTGTCTTAAGTTTTCTATCGCGGCATCAATATATTCTGGTGTGCGAAGTGGAACATCAAGATGACATCAAGACAATTTACATCTACCATGTTTCTATAGAGAACCCATTTCGTTATAGTTTGTTTGTTAAACGTTGGGGCGTTTCAGTTTTTAATGCTTGGGTTTTTAGTGTTACCATTATTGGTGAGTGATCTGATGACAAATCATAACAATCATCGACTTGAGCATTGTTGCGTGCTATTTCTCGTATTACACGGAAATCTATTAAATCAGGAATTTTCTTTCTATCTGTAGGCCAATATGTAGGCCTGTACGTCCAGATAATAAATAATCAAATTTTTTCTCGTTTATTGCTTCGTAGAGTTGCTTGCTTTTGGGTGACGTCAACCTCGAACCCCATTGCACATGTTTAGCATTGTAATCACCCCTGCTGGAAATTTGATTCCCAACTGATTAAAGTAATCGAAAAATTGCTGTTTTTTAATTACGTGTTTCGGTGGACAGTAGACAGCCGATATTAAAAATTTCCCAGACCATTCTTCCAAACTGATAGTTGTACCTTGGATGTGATTTTTAGCATATTTCTGGAGCTCGTATAATGCTTTAATCTTCGTTTTATTAAGACTGCAGTGCCGCCGTGTGCTTTTCCATCCGGATGTTTGGTGTCATAAACGAAATAGCCGGTAATATTAAAAAAAAAATTGCTTTCTGAAGTGTGTTTCAAATATTAACATGATGTCTATATTTTGTTCGATAAGAAAGGTTTGTACCTGAGCTTTATGTTGCGAGAGTCATCTTTGATTTTTGACTACAATTTGCATAAGCGTATTCATATTTTGCATCATCATGCTCATTTGTCTTTCCATCATCATGACACTTTGGATGGTCTCGGTTAATTTATTTACCATTGTATGAATATTTAGGTCCTTCTTATTAGAATGAGCTTTGGATTTCGGTTTGTTACCGTTTAGGATATTTGCGTAAGAAACAAGTGGCTGTGCAAAACTGCTGGCAAATGTCTCCAAGTTATGATTTTGTGTCTTTGTGACTATTGTATTTTTTTGGTAACATAGCCCTCTGATTAAATTACATATTGAGCATTCGTTGCTCAGCTCTCATTTTAGGGTTTATTTTTCGTTTTAAGTCCAGATACACTGCGTAAATCCTGTAGTTTGCCGTATGATTTTCACCGCAGTTATTACAACATCTCACAGATGGATCATTGCGAGACTTGTCACACTGTTTGGAGTCGTGGAGTTCACTACAAATAACACGAACTTCATTTAATGTGCAGTATGCTTTCGTGTGTCCGTATTCTTGGCACTTTATGCATTAAAATGATCCAGACCTCTTCTTAGGTTCTTCAATTACTATTTTGCGATGTAACAAATATTTTAAGTTGTAAATCTTGTGAACTCCATTTGACATTTCTTCCTCTGGCTCTAGTTCCAAACGGAACATTGGTTGGGGTACCTTCTCACGGTTTACTATATTACCAATAGATTTGGCATGGAAACCTTCCGCAACAAGTGCAGCTTGTATGTCGCTAACATCTATACGCACCTTTCAATTCCTTTTAGCTCGTATGTGTAATATTTTTTACTAACTTCCTCAAAATGTATAACTAGGTCTCTGAAGCCATCGATCTCGAAGGTTTGAATCTTTGTTTGTTTATATTACCTCTTTTGAGCGGGGCAATATAAAATTTACAATCTGTTAATGTTGCGATGTTATTAACCAGCATTATGATGAAGGAGGATATTTATGTCGTGTCTGGAGTAATAATGGGTGCGTTTTTCTTTGAGTGGTTCCGCCCAATCTCATCAATTGTGTTCGATAGACACCCCAGTAATTGTTTCTTTCGTATTTAGCAACTCATAATACACGACTCCAAGATGATCACACCAAATACCCAACATGAGTTTTTTTTCCATGAATACTCGGCTAGGTTGTCGATGTTGAAGTATGGCCAAGTGGTCTCCATGATCTCTTCTTTTTTGGGTTATCGTAGTGGATCCAATTTTATCACCGGTATGCTATGCAAAAAAACCTTTCGTTTATGCCTAGCAAGCAGCATTTCGAATCGGCCTTTCATATGGAACCCATTTCCTTGTTTTTCAATCATTCCCAATGATTTTAAACGATGTGAAATTGCTTGTTGAGTCACTCCTAATGTAAGTGCAAATTGGCACGAATATTCATCCATCAATGCTTCCAATTCCGCGTCTTCTTACACTTTCGGCCTTCCGCTAGGTTATTTGTTTTCGAGATCAAGTTCACCGTTCTTAAACTTTTGAAACCAGTCTGTTCAACTTAGAATATGACGTTTTACATCGGGCAATTTTAACCACAACGTACTGGTGACACCATCTTTTGTTGAACGACGGAGACTTATTTGTCTATACAGTAAACGTGTTGTCGGTAGAACTGGATATCTTAAAATATATGACCAGTAGCCCATAGCCCATACACGTAATAAATGAGTGAGGGGTGGGCTAAACGTTAAAAACTAAGTATCAACCCCATAATGACTAAAAACGTAGCAGGATGGAATTTAAGCTATGATAACATACAAAATACAAGTGAGTAGTCTTTGCCGGTTTAAGGGCAGTTTCACACCAAAAAAACTATAAATTGTAATACCAACGTACGTATGTGGCGAGTAATCCAAATCCAGATAAATGTTACCAAAATCGAATGAACAGGATGAGGTCCAGGATGCCTGCTAGATTCCGGGAAAATTATAAGACATTTTTTTTACTTATTAATTCTTAATAAGAGAGTTCTTAATAATAAGATTATTCTTCAATTAATTCGTATGTGCGAAGAAACATTTTCTCTTAAAAGTAACAAAGTTATAACGAAGTGTCTTCTAAAGCAATTCACAACGCATCAGCGCACTAGAAAAGCCACATTAATGTTGTAATACGTAACATATATGTAAGAATTATAATATGTAGCCATGTCATTGTGGTTTAGTATGTCGCTTTGTTTGATTTAGCATTAGAACATTATTCTATTAATATTAAAAAATGACAATACATAATTAGTGTTTGTTTTGCATTTTATTTTAGTGAGCAAAATAAATTTAACAAAATTAGATTTTTATCAGTATTCATAAAAAGTTGCGTAAAACGACGAGATTACTTATCTGCTATGTCATATAATCCTAACCATAATTGCTTTAAAAAATAGATATATAGACAACATCGTTACCTTACAAAAATAATAAAACAATTATGCATGCTCTAATGAACTCTCTCTCTCTCTCTGGCACTATATCCCATCAAGGTTTTATAATCATATTTTCATTTAGGATAATGAGTGATTAATCCATTGATCCTAAACCAGCCGTGAAATTTTTTCCTTGTCACCACCGGGAATCGAACCCAGGACCTCCGGTCGCTAGAGCAAGCATTCTGACCACTTTGCCACTGGGGCGGCTCTAATGAACACCTGTAAAAATCTATCTAATTAACAATTTCAGTCTATATAAGTTAAGCGCTTGAATTGCAAAACATTTAAATATGCTCAGCAGTCACACTAAAACTTATTTAAATAGTAGTGAAAGTAGTGAAATAATAATACAATTACTACTAAAACTGAATTAAAGCATCATCGTAGTTCACTGCTTCTAGAATTATTACTTGGGCTGTTACATACGTGATGGTTAACTTGTAGGCTGAGTCCTAGTTGCTATCCAAAAAAAATGTTAGAATCGATTTACCCGACTTTTGGTATGCAATCAAAATAGGATCAAACTCGGCGCCACGATTTGTGAATACATAGTATACAAAAGAAATATCAAAAAAATGGTCTGATTAACTTGATATTTGGCTGATGGCGTTTTAAAAAAATGTATTTGCTTAATTTCATTTTAAAAAAAATGTAAACTTTAGTTTGAATTAGTATTTAGGCCGTGTGCCAAACTTAAGGTAAAAGTCAATTTTAAGTAAATTTTTTGGTAAATTCAATTATTTGTCAAAAACTCTATGGCAAAATGATCGAAAAATCGGTCCTAAAAGCAGTTTTTACAATAGTAAACGATTTACCTTAAGTTTGGCACACAGCCTAAGTTTGAAGACGATTTATATATTACGGTGCTTCCAACGAAATATAATTTTCTTAGGTCGACTACCACTATTCTATGGAATAAATGGTAAAAGAACAAAAAATATTTTAACTTAACGTTTGTTTGAATTAATGTTATTTCCAAGCCTGTTTTATAGCAGTTTAATAAATCAAATGTTCGCAGCAATATACTTTTACACGTGCCGCAAGAAATGGGATTTATATAGAAGCAGATAAATACCCAAACGATACGCATAAATTTGCTACGCATGACATATTCGCACAGTACGTATGCAAATAACATATATTATTAAAGTTAAACAATAAACTTATTAAAAATTTCGTGCGCCAATTATCTTAATGAAAATTAAACGATCATATAAATTATTTTCCATGATCGCAAATGTTTCTCAATGCCAAAACAACAAAACATAAATAAACAGTTCAAATTTTTAATTAACGCCAATTTAGTGAATGAATAGTATGTGCTATAACATCTAAGAATACATCCATCTAATTCGCATTAAAACGTTTCCTTGAAATTCGATCGAGAATTGCGCGTAACCATCGTCCATTATTATTAGAATTTTTGCTTAGCATTGACCTAAATTGAAGTAACCTAATTTCTATAAATATTTAGACATAAACGAATAAACATACGTTTAGATAAGATTTGAAAAAGAAATATATTTAGCACAGGCAAATTAAAATTCGCGCAAAAAAAAATTATACTAAATTCGAGATCGAAATTCAATTAAAAAATTTAATATTAATTCGTACCACGCCATATTGCAGGAAAACGCGTACACATTTTTATCGCTTAAATTATATATTTCAATTAAAAACTTGACATTGAAATCTAATCTTAGGCCTATCGCATAATTTCTTTTTATTTATTTAGTATTTTATGTATTTTTGTTTATTCAAAAAAAAAACAAATATTTGATAAAATTCGCTATATATTTTCACGATCACACACTTGATCGTTACGTAAAATAAAAAAATGCTGATTATAAAAAAAAAAATCTAAATTTGTGCGTGTTAGCAAAAAAAAAAAATAAATTTGCTTGTCGGTCGCACACAAAAAATGCGTTTTTTAATATGATAAACATAAAAAAATGTATTTTTATCACCTAACCCTTTCGGTCACCATGGCGTGCGTTAAATTTCGGTTATCGATTGCATTTATAATTTCATACTTTATTATCGGTCCAAATGCGATAAAAATAACAAACAACAAAAATAACAAACATGTGTAAGGATTTTTTTATCGCGATTACAACAAAAAAGTAGTTTAGCTGATAACGCGTTTGTTCTTATATGGTTCTAGTGCGATAATGACGGTTATGACCGTGAAAATTGACTATGATTATTTAATTTGTCCATATTAAACGATCTTATTTTGCGTTTTGTGTGTTATCAGCTATCACAAAACAAGTGTTGTTTTTTTAATGGGTTGAATTTGAACTTTAGTAGTACAGAGGTTAAATTCTTTTATGCGTATGCTTTTGCGTGCATGTTACAATTTACTTATAGATTGCGATAATTTATAAAAAAAAACATTTATTCGAAACTCTAATTTTATATTTCTAATGAAATTGTAGTGGCGGAAATTGTCATTATTAAATAACTGACGATTTAAACCGTTTTATGCATGAAATTATACGGTAAAAAAATTTGGCGGTGAGAGGTCTGGTAAAAGTGGTGGGTCTATAACTGGCGGAGCCTGGACAACTAGGTTAGTTAGCAAGATTTGTCTCATAATGACTAAATACATGTATTTTTGATTGTGCTTTCAAGGTTCACATCTAACATAAGTTGATAGTTTCAACGAATTAAAATAACAACTGCAACGGATCTATAAACTAACTATCGCAATTGCTTTGCTTTTATTGTCCGTGTATGTGTACTTACTTTCTTAATTTTCATTATTTCTGCTATTAAACATTGCATATATAGACTGCGGGCCAATAGTCGGGTAAATTATTTACTGTGGTAAAAATCGGATTTAGAACAGATTTTTCGATCAGTTTGCCATAGAGTTTTTGAAAAATAAATGAATTTACCGAAAAATTTACTTAAAATTGACTTTTACCCGACTATTGGCCCGCAGCCATAGTAATAAATTAACGATCACTAATTTTGGACGCATTAAATTTGGTTTTGCCATCAATGGACAGTAACAATATCTCAAATTAAGGCTGTGGACCAATAGTCGAGTAAATCGTTTACTACGGTAAAAAATCGGATTTAGAACAGATTTTTAGATCAGTTTGCCATAGAGTTTTTGAAAAATTTACCGAAAAATTTACTTTTACCCGACTATGGATGGCTTTCCAAAGTATTTGATTTCTCAGGAATGAATGAGTTGCTTGAAGCCTAAATCACAGAGTAGATTCGCTTTTGAACGTTCGACTTTGATTTAAAATTACCGGTTATTGATTTCAAAAGGGGTCCTAGTTTATTAATGACCAGAAATTATAACGACGATGATGTGAACACGTTTAGTCTTTATAATTTACAAAAAAAAGCGAACGGCCCGGCATTAGTGTGGAAATACCTGACCTCTCATAATTTATGCTAGTTTGGAAAATATGTATATAAGAACATAATAAAGCAACGTCCATTGAAACTAATTCTTTATGATTGAGTTCGCTTCAAAAATTCAACTCTTCTATTGATCAAATCATATACACTTTCTCATCACCCCGTTATAAGAGTATACATGATGTTAACATGAACACGCACATTTTACGCAACCAGAATCAATAAAAATAAATCCAAAAATGTATATTTAAAAAAAATCCAACGAACGATCACGATTGAATTTTTCAAACCCAGTCAAATTTAATTTTTTATTTTCTTCTAATGCTTAATTTTATTTGTGAGACGATCTTTTCGTTCTTCTTTAAAATTTTAGTTTTGTGTGTGTGTGTGTGCGTGCGTATGTTTCTTTAGTTTTTTGACTCCGTCGTCGATGTCGTTGTCTAGAGGAAGAGATTGGAATATTTTAAAATTTTCTTTACAATAAAAACCGTTGTAACGGTAACATAATAAATCTTTTATACATGTAGTATAATTTGATGACTATTTTTTATTGTTGTTGCCATTTGAAATTGATCGTTACTTTACTGTCAAACTATTTATTTTGTCTTGTTAATAAATTTAGAAAAAAAGAAGGCAAAACGATCACGATGATCGCGTCGTCGCGTTTCTTTTGTACAAACACACATAGCATTATAAGCTAGAGTGAAGAATAGACACGATAGAATAACTTAAAAAGAAATGCGAGAAGAAAATCAAAGTTTTGTTGTTATTTATTTTAAAAAAAACTCAAAAGATCAATGTTGATCATGATATATGATAGTTTTTATTTTCTATAAGAAACACAACAAAAAACTATTAATTTATCATAAAATAGTATATATTGTAAAATAGAAAATACCGCCCGCGGCCGATAATCATTCTATCGATCATCAAAAACAAAAAAAAAACTACAAACAATAGTTGGGCAAATATTACTATAAAACACACACAACAATATTATAAATATTATTAAGGTCACTTGGTTGGTTGGTTAGTTTGAAGTAAACCAAAAAATTTACGGTTGGTTAGTCTCACCCAATTTCTTTTTGTGTATAGAGTTTTAAAAAGTTGTAATTTTTTAAATATTTTTTGACAGATCAAAATCAACATGATCCTCTTCTATGTATATTAGAATTTTTTCTTTTATCATCATTATCATATCTTTCACTTCTTCTTAATTCATCATCATCGTAATATATATAATATGTATGGATGTATGTGTAAATGTAATATCAGAGTTTTTTTTCATTTTATTTTATATTTTGAACAATAGCCGGTTTTATTAAACTACTGACCTATTTCTTATTCCGTATGTTATTTCTTCTTAAGGAATTAAATAAGAAAGAATTAAAAAATTGTAGAATAAGAAAAATTTCTTTATTTATTATTAAAGAACTTATATAATAAAAAATTAAGAAGACAACACTTAAGAATCTGTTTGTGTATGTTATAAGAGAGAAGGTTTGTTTTTCATATCTTGCGTTATAAGCGCGTGTATGCGATTGTTTTTTGTGTGTGAATAGAATTTTTGATATTTCTTAATTTTTTTGATATTACAATATGACTCAAGCTATTTGAATCATTTATTCAGTGCCTATGTATGTGTATACGGCCGTCTTTCAACAAATTGCCTTTGAATGTATGCAGGCCCAAAAAACGTAAACACGAAAAATCACTTTCATACGAATGCTATGAAAATTTTCTGTTCAATTTTTTTTTTTTGGCTTTATTTATCTATATCTCGTAATTTCGGCAGAAAATTAAATTTTCATTCCCCTGAGCATGAACTTTGTTTATTTATGAATAATTTCGGTAAATTGTTTTTCATTTTTAAGGTAGTTTTCATTTAGAATTTTACCATTTTGCTGTATGCTACCTTTTATTTGTTGAACGTTGGTTGAACGACGTATACACGAAGCAAAATTTGTGTGTATGCAAGAAGAGTAATCAACAATCAACATTTATTATAGAAAAAAAAATTGAATGTCAGTCAGGTAGTGTATTGAAATTTAATAACAAGTGTAATTAATCGTCGTGTTTTGGAAAAATGTATTTAATTGTAATTACATAGTTGTAATTATTATTAATACATAATTATATTTTCGTTTATACGTCGCAAGGTAAGAAATCATATCGTAATTAATATTAAAATAAACCATTTGTTGGATGTGCATGTGGTACATTATATTTTATATTTTTTGCTCATGTTATTTTTTTTTTGTTTTTTTAGGCAAATTCCATGAATTGTTATGTGGTATTATATACCCTCCTGTAAGATGGTGATGTATAATAAGTGATAGAATATTTATAATTTGTGATGCACGATTTTAGTGTAAATATTGTTTTAATTGTTTTTCTTATTTCCAGTTGCAATCTAGCCGTAGTGTTTTAGTGATCTAACAACTTTCATCCAAATTAAGTAACAAAAATATTGATTTAGCGGACAAAAGAGTTAACTAAAGAGGTATGTAACTAAACCACTGCCAACATTCATGTTTTGCATTAAATACAAGTTTTATTATTATTGATGAACCAATCAAGGACGGAAAACTCCAAAGTAATTAACTTATTGTGGTTGCATTTTGGCACCGTTAAATATGCGTTGGATAAAGGTGGAAAATCAATTATACGTGTCTAATAACATTGTGTTTCATTAAAAAAATTCATTGTTTAATTAATTTTGTGTATTTCAGGTTGTGATGCCTCATTTAGGTCAGCGCGATGGCCATAAAAAAACTTAAATACACTATGGAACCAGTGACACATGAATTAAAACATTTATTCGACTGTGATGTGGAATTTTTGCACGATTGCCTTATTTTTTTGGAAAATATTCTTTTCTATTTCTAAGAAGAAGGCCAATTGGTTGATGAGCAAGGTAAAAAAATAAAAGCGGATCATACCAAAGCTAAATCATTTAGGGCAAGCTTATGTGTATGTGAATGATGCATTTGGTGCTGCACATCGGGATCACACTTCAATGAATACGTTGCATTTAGACTCGTTAAATACGCGTTGGATAAAGTTGAAAAATCAATTGTACTTGTCCAATAACATTATACCACGGTGTTTACGAAAAGGAATTCAATGTTTAATTAATTTTGTGTATTTCAGGTTTTGATTCATTCAAAAGGTATCGTGTATTTCAGTTTTACGTGAATAATGCATTTCGTATGGCACACCGGCTCACAGTTCAATGATGAGGGAACGAGTTGAAACACGTGCTGCCGGCCCTTTGCTGAGCAAAGAATTGAAATATTTCTCATCCGCTTTGGAAAATCCTCTGCGCCTTTTTTGGCTATTTTAAGTGGTGCTAAAGTTGCCGACAAAATTCAGCTCATCGATAATCTTGTGAATAAGGGCAACGAGACGATTTTTGAGGGAGGAATGACATTCACATTCTTTAAAGTTTTAAATAACATAGAAATTGGTGATTCACTATTTGATGCTGAAGGTTCAAAAATTGTGCAACAACTCGTTGATAAGGCAAACAAAATTTATGTTCAGTTACAGTTGCATGCCGATTTCGTCACTGGCAATAAATTTGCCTCAGACACGGAAGCAAGAACTGCTACCGTCGAAGGTGGTATTCCAGGTTTTGATATTGGACCAAAATCAAAAGGAGATTTCGCTGTACCAATTGCACGCGCTAAAATTATTATTTGAAATAGATCCCACAGGCGTTTTCGAGTTTTTAAATTTCTTAAAAGGTACAAAATCATTTGTGGATTCCCATTATTAGAGGCGGGGGCATTGCTTCATGTTGGCACTGAAGCGAAAGTATAATGTAATGTTTAAGAACGTACATCACCACAGAATATATTCTGTGACATCACCATCAAATTATTTTGAATTCCTTAGTTCCAGCATGGAACCTTAATTTATTGTACTCAAAAATAAATGTTAAACCAAAAAACTTGAAATTTTAAGTAGTATTTATTTAAAGTAAAAATATATTACCCATGTTATTTTGTTTCGATGTTTCTTGTTTCCATGTCGATCTACTATCTAGATTCTAAATTGATGATATGTAGCTTAACCGAAAGACAGGGGGTTTGATACGGAGGATGACATGAAATATTTACTGATTTCTGCTCATTTGCCTTAATTTTCCATTGGGAAAACTGTTTCGCTATTTCTACTTGACGTTTTTACGGATTTTCAAGGGTAGGTAATAATGGTGTATCAACATAATTTTCAAGGGTAGGTAATAATGATGTATCAACATAATTTTCAATGGTAGGTAAGATATCTGTAAATTTAATACAAAGTTGAAAATTTAAAGTAGTAGTTAAATATTTGAAATTTAACTCTAACTGTATAACCGGGGAATAGGCCTGAATTTAGTCGGGGAACCTCGTTAAAGAAATGCATTGTAGCCTACCTCCTGGGTAATGTTGAAAACGGCTTATGATAGGTAAGGGTTTTCGTCCATATCACTCATCAGAACTCTAAAGTTCATCAGTCAGAGTTTTTGAATCTATTAAAATTCTTTTATAAATCATTGAACTGTTTAGTGTTCAACATCACTGCTACAATAAATTAAATGTACTATTATTATAGTTAACTGGAACTCAAGGAGGGCCTACTCAGTGGCACTATATTGCCATGGTACAAATCGGGGAGATATCCCAATTCGCAATTCCACCCTGCTGCTCTGGCAAATTGCATGAGCTTGAACCAGACAGGAAGAACAACTGACAAACATTCAAAGATCTATATTTTAGACAAACTGGATCCGACCTCGGTGGCAAAGTAATCAGCATGCTTCCTCCAGCGACCGGAGGTCCCAGTTATTCGATTTCCGGTGGTGACAAGTAAAAATTTCACTTCTGGTTTACGATCAATGAATTCATCACTCATTATCCGAAATGAAAATATGATTATTAAACCTCATTTGAGACGGCCAAATCTTCTGATGGGATATCTTCTGATGGGATATAGTGCCAGAGAGAGAGGATCCGACCTGCTTCGAAAGCTGGAGAACTTGAAGCAAGGTGAATGCAGTCATCTGCACTCTTTAAAGCAGTCGTCGCACAAATTTTTTTAAAGGTCTATTCGTAAAAAAATTTTAAAACGCATCGACACTATTGTTGAGAAGTCTAAAGAATCACGTATAGTCCTTCTTAAACAGTTTGGAGTGATGATGAAGATGATAAATCACGGATGTCATTTCTGCTATGGAGAGTTCATTTGTGAAGTTCAATTTCGCAAATTCCGGTTCAATCATAAATGTCAATGAGTAATAATTTCAAATTTTCTTAGAATTTTCTGCTTTCGTTTCTAAATAATTTCCGGTTTTGCTAAAAAGGATTGGAATTTGCACTGGATCCATTGTTATATTTAATTTATACAGTAGACCTTCGTAGCATTTGCAGATGATACAACATTATTACCTCCCCTTATCCAAAAACCGTCAAGTAGAAATGAAAAGGCGGAGCAGTTTTCTCAATGGAAAATTAAGGCAAATAGGCCGAAATCAGTAAATTTTCCATGTCATCCTCCGTAACAAATCTCTGTCTTCCAGTTAAGCTAAATAACATCAATTTAGAATCTAGATGGTAGATCGACATGGAAATAAGAAACATATCTAAACCAAATAACATGGGTAATATATTTTTGATTTAAATAAATACTTAAAATTTCAAGTTTTTTGGTTTAACATTTATTTATCGAGTACAATAAATTAAGGTTCCATGCTGGAACTAAGGAATCCAAAATAATTTAAAATGTGTGACAAAACATGAAGCTGTGTGCCTCTAATAATGGGAATAACCCTCGCAGCAGTTGCTGCAACCACGCCGTCCATCGAAAACGCCTGAGGGCTTCATCCTAAACAACAATTTTAGAGCGTGCAGTTGGTGAGGCGAAAGCTTCTTTTGGTTTTGGTCCAATATCAAAACCTAATGAGCCTGCTGGAATACCACCTTCGACGGTAGCGGTAAATTTATTGCCAGTGACAAAATCGGCAGGCAACTGTAACTGAATATAATTTTTGTTTGCCTTATCTACGAGTTGTTACGCAATTTTTAAACCTTCAGCATCAAATCGTGAATCACCAAGTTCCATGTTATTTATAACTTGAAGGAATGTGAATGTCATTCCTCCCTCAAAAATGATCTCATAATTTTGCGAAATAAAAATCGCTCATAATTTTGCGAAATAAAAAACAAGTGTTCAATAAAATGTGTTTATTAAGAATTATCGATGAGCTGAATTAAGTCGGCAACTTTTGCACCACTTAAAACTACCCAAAAATAGACGCGGACGATCGCCAAAGGGCGTGAGAAATAATTCTTAGCTCAAAAAAAGACTGGCAATGCATGTTTCAAATCGTTCCCCCATGATTAAACTGTGAGCCGGTGTGTCATACGAAATGCATTATTCACGTAAAACTGAAATACACGATACCTTTTGAATGAATCAAAACCTGAAATACACAAAATTAATTAAACATTGAATTACTTTTCGGAAACACCCGAATATAATACCTGGTATAATGTTATTGGACAAGTACAATTGATTTTTCAACTTTATCCAACGCGTATTTGACGGTTCTCAATGCAACGTATTCATTGAAGTGTGAGCCCGATGTGCATTACCAAATTCATCATTCACATACACATAAACTTGCCCTAAATGATTTAGCTTTGGTAGGATTCGCTTTTATTTTTTTTTCCTTGCTCAACCCCTTTTCCTTCTTACATAGATATAGAAACGATTGTTTTCCAAAAAAGTAATGCAATCGTGTAAAAATTCCACATCACAGACGAGTAAATGTTTTAATTCATGGGCTACTGGTTCCATAGTGTATTTAAGTTTTTTATGACTATCGCACCGACCTAAATGAGGCATCAAAACCTGAAATACACAAAACTAATTAAATATTGAATTCTTTTACTGAAACACAATGTTATTGGACACGTACAGTTGGTTTTACACCTGTATCCAACGCATACGCCCCAATGCAGCCACAATACGTTAATTACTTTGAAGTTTTCTGTCCTTGATTGGTCCATTGAAATCAACTGTAATGAAATAAAAATAATTGTATTTAATACAAAACATGAATTATAGCAGGGGTTTAGTTACCTCACAAGAACTCTTTTGTTCGCTAAATCACTATTTTCGATGCTTACTTTGTTTGCAAGAAAGTTGTCGGATCAGCAGAAATAGTTGTTGGATAACCGCAACACTCTACATCTTCGATTGCAACTGGAAATAAGTAAAAAAATAAAAAAATATTTACACTAAAATCGAGCATCACAAATTATAAATAAAATCAATTTATTATAGCTCACCTTATAGAATATTACCACATTCATGGAATGAAATTGTTTCTTCCGCGTTGGGCCTTTTCTAAAAAAAACAAAAAAAATGAAATCAGCAAAAAACATAATGTACCACATCCATATAAAATTTATCAATAAGAACAAAATATTTTAATTAAATTTATATGATTTCTTACCTGTGTAATATGTAATCGAAAGTATAATTTATAAGTATTATATTTGTATATTTATAAATTTATACATTCTTAAAAAATTTCTACAATTGTTTTATGTCACTTCACTAAATAAAATACCCTTTACTGACATTCAAGTTTTTTATTGTCGTCACTTCACAGAACTACTTTGTTCAATTTTTTTTTCCTCTAATATGCTGATTACTCTTCTTGCATACACACAAATTTTGCTTCGTGTATACGTCGTTCAACCAACGTTCAACAAATAAAAGGTAGCATACCGGAAAACGATAAAATTCTAAATGAAAACTACCTTAAAAATGAAAAACAATTTACCGAAATTATTCATAAATAAACATAGTTCATGCTCAGGGGAATGAAAATTCAATTTTCTGCCACAATTACGAGATATAGATAAATAGAGCCAGAAAAAAAAAATTGAACAGAAAATTTTCATAGCATTCGTATGAAAGTAATTTTTCGTGTTTACGTTATTTGGGCCTGCATACATATACACCGAATTTTTTATATTTTTCTTCAACTTGGCCGTATACATACACGCAGTGATTTATTATATTAGGACAGTGATCTTTAAAAAAGGTTGTACAGTTTCGTGTTTTTTTTGTCTATATGGATTTATTGCGAGCATATTCAAAAAGTTCTTAATTACCAATTTCGGGTTGTGAGGATTTTTTGACCGTTTTGTATAGTTGCTTTTACCTACCTGTTTAACTGTTCCTTATTCGTATTATTTGAGCTTTTAGGGAAAAATCATTCTTCGTTATTCTATGCTTGTCGTGTACGGCATTGTCAGTGTTACCAATAGAGGTATACTAAGTTCATCTTACCTAAAAAGAAATAAACATAATTGTTACTGTTAATTTTATTTATTGGAAATTATTTGTTTTATTTATTTAAATTTGAATGGCATTTAAGAAATATAACTACCTAGCCTGTTAAAATAAGTTTTATTTAGGAAACCAAAATTATTAATTAACATTTAACAACCCACAACCAGTATCTAGTTTATATTCCCGCGAGGAAAAATAAAAATTTAGAACGAACGTTAACGTTATTATAGGTTTAATTTTTCCACACGTTTGTGGATTTAGCCAACCATGTACGAGCCACTTCATAATTTATATGACGTTTGTTTTATCTATGGTTATTGAATACTGGCACATTTTAAAATTTAAATAACATGTGAGAATATCTTTTTCTTTAAGTGATAATTATTATTTTTATTTAGAATTTTATTTTTAGCAATCCTACACAGAATGAAAAAGGCGAAAAAATTAATAGAATAGAGGAGTATAAAATTTATCAAGACAGGAACAACCCACAATTATTGAACGATAGTATGCCGTAATGCAAAATTTCCGATTATATAAAGAAACATTTATTAACCAAAAATTAGAACAGAGTAAATAGCTGACGAACTCTCGAAACTACAAAATAAAAAATAAAATTTAGCACTTAAAGAAAAGATATTCTCACGTTTTATTTAAATTTGAAATTAAATCTCGTGATAAAGGTGCACATAAAATGGAAAATTAACAATTATTCATTAAAGACCTGGAGGCAATCATCGTATTATCTCTTCATCCTTTAATGAAATTTATTTTTTATTGATATGGAATTAGTTAATAGCCTTATTTAACGCAGCATTGAAGTTCAAGCAAGGAATAAAATGTTCTCCTGAAAGTCAGTCAAATACAGGGTTTTAGCTGACGTAGACGTTAATATTTTTGGAAGTTATTGGTAATTTGTTGAAGGTATTAGACCAATATTAGAAGTTTAATAAGCAATTCATTTATAAAAGATAATATTTCGACTGCAAAGGTGCCTTCGTTGTCGATTTTATGAAAATAAGAAAATGGTACAGTGTGACAGCCGTGGAATAATTTAGATCTAGAAATATTGTTTGTAAATCAATTAACTAGATTTAAATTGTGGTTCAAATTTTATCATATACCCCCAATTTGAATAATTTTTTTGTTTAATAAACACATTGTGAAAATATGTATTTTTCGAGTGAATTCGTTTGTAATTATGTTGTAAGTGAAATGGAGTTTAACTGGAATTCTGAAAGTTCTGAAGACGAGTAAAACTAAGTGTTATACTTCCATGGTGACAATTTTGATGAGTACCCCAATCGAATTGAAGAGTATTTTTTATTAAATGATATTGCCGATGAAAAGAAAGTAGCATTGTTGTTGACTTACAAAAAGGATAAATTCAGAGGCATACTCAATTTTGAAAAAATTACTATTTTGTAGGTAGTTGGCCCGCCACTAAAGATAAGTCGTACCTTGAACACACATAGCGAACCACTTTCTTTCGTTCATTGACAAAGACTTGCAGTACGGTTTTTTTTTAAATGAAGTTCTTCGAGACCGTTCTAGGTTTTGATTACAAGATACAGTTAAGAGAATGAGTCAAATATAAAAAAATTTACATCAAGTCTATATTGGATTGAGCAAACCTAAAGTAAAATTAAATATAGATAAATGTAAATTTTTCGAATCGTCTATTAAATTTCAACAAACAAATTGACGATTCCGATGCTGTTTCTCGGCTGCCACTACCTCGTAATATTCATATTGACCTGAATGAGTGATTTCGAGTTACATGGTAGCTAAAACATGGAGGTTATGCTACGAACCGCAATGTGTTTATGCCAGTCCATCAGGATCGCCACACCAAAAAAATAATCAGATTTAGGCTACTAAAGAAATTACTTGGCAAAATTTTGTCAAATTAGGAAATTAGAACTTTAATATTGAAATTTTGCCAACAAGCAAGTTAATTTACCTATGAGATTTACCGGTACAGTTAAATTACCGCGAGCGATAATCGTTCAAATCTCAATCTCATTGTTAATATGTTTATTTGAATAGTAAGAAGCTATTTAATCAAAAATTATGAAAAAATCACCAAATCAATAGACAGCTAGGATTTCCCCGTCGATTTTTACCGTTGGTGAAAATCCGGCAAATTTGACTTTTTGTAAATTAACGAAAACCGCAAAAACCGAAAATCATCACCTTAGAACACCTAAAATGGATCAACATCGCTGTGATTTACCTGATACATCCAGAAAAAGTGTTGTTGCTATGGTGATAATCAAAATTACCGGGAACATTGCTCAGATCTATCATTGGGAACAGTATTTAAAGTATTTTTTTAGTATTGCTCATCCAACTTTTTTTTTTTAGTATTGCTCATCCAATTTTATTTAGTAATGCTCAACCAGTTTAAATTTGGTTGGAAAATCAAATTTCTGGATAACTGTGGAACTAATTGAATAATAGATCACTAAAGGCTTGTGTAACTCTCACGACAACGCGGAAGTATATAAGCTCATCCCTCCGAGGGACTATCTATTTAGAACCCCGTATGTATAGGACCAGTGGAGATATAAACATGAAGGGAATATTGGATTCAGCAGCGCCACTGGTAGAAGATGACCGATACTAGAACTTAGTCAAGTGATGATCATGTGCTTTCTGTCAATTCTTTATATAGAAATGTTATACTGGTGTTGAACATTAAATTGAACGGTTCAGAATGAGTAACAAAAAGTAGACATTCAAATCGACAAATGTTGATGTTTGAAATTATACGCCGTACACGTTAGGAGATTGTCTCGGTCTTGATAATTACAAAATACGATTTTTAAGGATAACCGACATTTACCGGGATTTACCGGTGATTCAAAGATTTCAATAACCAAAAACCGGTTTCTGCAAAATCGGTGAAACAAGAAACTCTACAGACAATTTTACATAAGACGTACACCCAGTGCACTAACGAGTAATAGAATATGTTATTTGTACACTAATACAAACTGCACTGAACAAAATGCACAAAAAACAAAGTGCATTCAAATAAAGTGCACTAATGTGAACTACGAGGTTTCAATTACTAAAACAAACTATACTAAATAAATTTCACTGAAAGAAAGTGCACTAAAACCAATTGCACTAAAACAAAGTGCACCAAATAAAGTCACTATACAACAAAGCGCACTAAACAAAGTTGACTAAACATTGAATATATTCTAACAAGCATGTTTTCTTAATTATCCCCCAGTTGAAAATTTGTCAACGCATGTGAATAAATGTTTACGAAAGACTTCTTAGCTTTTCCCCAAATGTTTGAAAAAGGAAAATAATAGATTTTTGTTAGTAAGTTTACAAAATGACTACTTTATGACAAGCCACATTAGTTTCTCAGACGACTTGTCCAATAACTGTCATCGTTAGAGGAAAAGTGTGGGACATGTCACATGCCGTTTTCCTTTCGTTACAATGTCTTAAGCGAAACATATATATATATATATATATATATATATATATATATATATATATATATATATATATATATATATATATATATATATATATATATATATATATATATATATATATATATATATATATATATATATATATATATATATATATATATATATATATATATATATATGTATGGTCTTCGAAGTTTCTCGTTTTGTCAAATACTTTTAAAAATGGCGTAAATCGAGAGAAATAAAAAATTAAAATTCATGTTCCCACCTCGTCATCATAATTATTTTAATAAATAAATTTTATTATTTTTTAATACGGTTATTACATTTTGTTTGTCGAATATTAGGAAAATTTTAAAATAACATTTTTTTATTTAGTTTATATTCGATACAAAAATTAAATTGAGCCCTCAGTAAAGATAATACTAATATTGTTTAAGGCAACTGCCTAATATCACATTAGTCATTTTGATCGGCTGATTATCGCATAGGTTATTTTTATGAACGAAAAAAAAAAAAAAATTCAAAAATTGCCATTGGATCAACCTGAGTTTTATTCTAATCGTTTGAGAAATCGTTTAGGTCTATTCAATTCGCAATTAGATCCACTCAAATTGGTTATATTTAAGATCAACGCTCAGAGCAGAATCTATTGATTAGTTAATAAAAAAAATTTAACATTTTTCAGAAAAACATTTGAAAATCATGTCGAAATCCCACTTTCATTACACCTACTACATTTTATCCAATCTGTTAATACTGATACTTGTTCCATTCCCCATGGTCTCTTTCATTATACAACTCTAGTTGAATCCCATGTGTTATTTACTCTAATATGCATCTGGTCTGGAACTCATATGCAATCCCATTTCTATTATATAAACCAAGTTGCATCCTAATTATGTGAGAAAGCGCCACCCACACAAAACCCGGGGTTCATTCAAATAGGTTAAGAAATTGCTAAGTTCCTTTCTAATTGATATTTTTCAGAACAACGTTCAAAAATCGTTTTGGTCCATCTTTATCATGTAAGAACCTACCTAGTTATATTTGTAATTCTTACCTTTTAGTCAAATTGGTCGACTAATGGCTTATTCAAATTTGACGTTCTACATAGGACCTCCGGGAATTTTATAATAATCACAAGACTCAAAACAAAAGAGAAACTAAAAACAATGCAACAAAAATTAATAACACATAACCAGGTGTACTACGAAATCCCGGTTTTCAAAATTCCGGGTTTTCAAATTTCCGGTTTTCAAAATCCCGGTTTCCAAAATGCCGGATTTCAAAATCCCGGTTTACAAAATCTCGGTTTTCAAAATACCGATTTTCATACATTTTAGTGTAGGAAAAATTTATCAAGCAAATTCATTAATATTTGATTGAAAAAATTACGTAATATCCCTTAAAACAAATTAAAAAAATTATATAACCATTTTCTAGAACTTTATCGCAAACTTATTTTGGAATTTTGTCAAAAAAATCATTTAAGTGTCCCATTTTCCCACATTTCAAATTTTAAAAATTCAAACCGAGCTTTCCTAAAAATCGGGATTTTTTTTATACAAAACCGGGATTTTGACAAACCGGGATTTTGAAACCCGGTATTTCATTACACACTCCACATAACCATACAGTTTTATGGTATTTAAATATAAACATAGAAAAATTAATTTTATATCAAAATTTGGATAGTCCAACTGATCCAGGTCTTCGACTAGCAAGAGCTTAAGAAACCAATTTAAAGACGAAAGGTTTGAAGTCAGTTTTTCTTGGACTAGTAAAGTTTTGTTCGAAAAATATTTTCGTTGTAAGTTCAAGAAGGAGTACGATCGCGTCACGTCTTTATATATATAGTTTGTCTTATCAAGTATACTGGATATACAACAATTACTAACCAGCTGTACAATAAAATGACTCAGATTAAACGGCTTCGCATTAATTAATCTGTATTAAAACCAAAATTTACATATTCATTCAATTATATTTTTTTATTATTTCTCTTTTGTCTGTTGTTGTTGCTCTTTAAAAACAAAGAAATATATAAATATTCTTATCAATAACACAACTAAGTACTTGAAATATACAAAAAACATTATCGCACTAAAAATTATAATATTAAACCAGTCAAATAAAAAAAACGCGTGCGGTAAGCGATTGCTCATCATCATCCACCCTTAAAAATAATTTGATTCTCTCTCATTCGCTCGAAAAGCGCGCTATCACCCGCAAGCTTAAAACATGATAGTTCAACGAACTTTATTACAAATATTTAGAAATTATACATACACAAATTGTTCATGTATATGTACATAAAATAAGTAAATTTTTGTATTGTTCAATATTGTATTATACGAGTATTAATTAGTTTGTGACATTTTTTTATTTTATAAATAATTACCACAAAAAGTTCAATAAACTTTATCTATAAACAAATATTTTCAGAATTATTGTAAAAAAAAAAAAAATATTCATTGTTGATAAAAATGAAAATTTTTGTTGTGCTTTTGGTGTTGTTGTACACATACGACATGCACGGTGTGTATTAAACGATTTATATACAACGTTTTTTATCATTTCCTTAGTCGTACATACATATGTACAAATATACTTCACATATATAGATTTTGTACATACCACACTCGTACATTGGATATTACTATGCACATTTTGTGTGTGCGATGGCGGTGAAAAATCTGGAGCAATAGTTTATATAATTTATAGCACAACAAAAACTATTTACTCGTATTTCGAATTACAGTAATGTAATTGTAGAATTTTGTGTATGCGGACGATTTAAATGAAAGTATTTTTGCTGTTTTGTGAATTACCGGAAATCATTTTGGTTTATTTTGGGTTTAAATTTCATAAGAATTTTCCATGGCAATAATTAATTAAAAAACTTATAATTATTATTATTATTGTTATTTTTTTTTTGCTTCAATAGTGGTTGAGAATGTAGATCAATTTTCCTTTCTGGTTGTAATTCTATATATTGTAAATGACACCAGACACTGGAAAGAAGGTTGATTTTCATTTTGTTTATATGAAAATTACATGTTTATGTTTAATATTCTAGTTACATAAAAACTGAAAGTGTAATACATATAATTATGCACACGAAATTATTATGCGTGATTATTGATGAGTGTTGTTAGTTTCTTGTCTGGAGGTGTGTCAATCTGATATGATTATCCGGGTTAGGTCGTCTAGTAAAAAATAGCATATTATGCGTAAATGTATATTATATGTGTCGGCATGTTCGGAGGCATTTATAACGGGTGTCTGAAACAAATTTGTATTATCCGTCTATAATCGAGAAAAAAATAAATAGGAGGAAGTAATTATTTATTAGAAGACAATATATTTTGAAATAAATATAGAGGCTGAATTTTAAAATTTAAAATAGGACATAACAAATAACAAATCGTCCACGCAAAAAATATGAAAAGAAAATGTGCAAAGGGAAAATACATTTTTCAAAATTGTTTGTAGTGAATTTGTTCACTTTAAATAAAGAAGTCAGGTTTCAAATAACGTTTTGGTTATCTTATTCATGTGGTTACTCAAAATAACAGTTTTATTGAGTATTGACCCTAAATTTCAATTCAAGAACCGACCTTTGAGAAATGCCAGAACAGACAAGGTGGGAGTTAGAAAAATAACTGACCTAGAAGACTCTCTGAAATAGACACAAAATATAATCAAATATAGGGAGAGAAAACTTTAATTTCGGAATAAGCTAATTAAACAAAATATGATGGTATATTGAGTTAAAAACCTTAGACAAGTCATTTCTCTATTACTTATGCTGGGACGGAAATCGTCGCTAATATTCAGTAAAGCCAAGCTAGTTTTTGAATCCGGTTCAAAAGGGCTAAACAAATTAAAGCTCTCAATATAGGATTAAGTTTGGCATTCGATTTGGCTTTCCCATTATAGAAAGGAATTGGAAAAGAACTTAAAATTAAATGGAAAAAATCTGAAGGTAAAATTAAATTAAATTATAAATAATATGTATTATGATAGTCTAAATTTAATTAATAAAAGCACATACGGTAGCGCACATACGTTAGTACGTATATAGAAGTCTCACTCAATGTACGAGTAGGTTGCTCTATAACTATAGAAGAACACTATAAAGTATGCGTTTTACTTTCTTTTACGAGTAAAATAAAGTATAATCATGAAAAATGTTGACCTCGAGAGTATTTTTTCGAAAGAAAGAAGAGATTTTTTCCAAACTTAAGAACAGAATTTGGCAGCGTGAATGTTCAAATCATAAACAATTGTTTAAGAATTAATTTGGCTCTAGCCAAAGCCATAAATAGTAAATTATTTTTGGAGATGTCGCGAATTTCAAGTATACCCAAATAACTGAAAAATCAAGAATTTTTTCAAAATTAACGGTCGGTCCTTTAAAATGGTAGAAAAAATGTTTGTTTTCGGCATAATATACAAATAATTCGCCAAGCATTTAGAAAAATTCATAATTTAAATAAAGACTTCAACGTGCTAATTGTTTAATAAGAACCAAATTTCCTCTTATCATTCTTAAAGGTTTTTTCAAAAACGCATAAATCCGATACAATTGAGTTTTTTTAAAATATAAGGAAACAAATAAGGAAGTTCCTGAATTTATTTAACTAACGGATTTGGAAATTCCGTTGGACATCGTCGAAACCCTAAAATTAGGTAATAAATTTTGTTTACTCTTTAAAAAAGATTTTGTTGCTTATCACAGGATTATGGCAAACACAGAGAGTACCATTTCCGAAAGAGATGCGACGGTACATAACGAAATTAGAATTAGATTAGTGAATATTTTAACAAATTTAAGTTAAGTTTAATTCGAAAGTTGGAGAAAGTAGACCAATTCGAGATAACATAAAAATCAAAAAATGTTTGAATGAACATTTCGAATTGTATGTAATGAAGGCTGATAAGGGTAACGTAACAGTATTTATGTACAAAACTGAATAAATAGAAAAAATGGTGTTACTCTTATCAAACAACAGTACTTTTAGTTCGAGATTCGGAAAAGTTAAGATGTCGTCCATTCAAACCAATTTAAATACAATGATTGATTATGAATGAAGTATTCAGTTCTTCGATAGCTTCTCCGGTAAGTCCAATCGTACCGGATCTATATATATTCCATTACATGATGAAACCGAAGTGTTGAAAGCATCTTCCCATTGTACCTATTTTCTTCTACAGATTTTTTGACGATATTATTACGGCAATACCAATTTCGGAAGTAGACTTTTTTTGGATGCATTTAACAATTTTACTCCGCGAATAAAATTTAAAAGTGAAATTGAAAATGATAATCGTTTGGCTGTTCGAGATGTTGTAGTACAAAGGTATCATACAAAAACGTGGTCAGGCCGATATTTAAATTATGATTCCGTGAATTTTAAGTAACGGATGTTTTTTAATGAAAAATGGTTATCCGGGAAACGTCATCACTATAGGGACATTAGGAAGGCTATGCGTAAACATTTCTTTTTGAAAAAAAAAACAAAGTTATGTCACTAAGTTATGAGTTAAAAGTTTAGACATAATTTCACTTACCAAATTAAAACTCGAGGTTCCAAAATGCAAATTTAGGAAGGGGTTGCTTATAGTGTCTGGATGACGCTGTAATACTTGAGAAGGAACAAAATCTTACAAAGAAATTACAAATTTCATCTTGAAATTTATTAAACGTTCAAGAACTCTCCAAAATTTTGTTGAATTACTGAATTGAATTACGTCAACATTATTTTGTAGATATAAAATTGTGTTTTTAGTCTAGAAATTCTAAAATTTTCTAAAAGTTTCGGCATTACTTTGTTTAATATAAACTATGTTTTTCGATTAAAATTTTCATTTCAAATCAAGTTAATAATTTTTTTTTTTAAATTGTTTGTAAAATTTTCATAAATTGGAGAATGACGAAATATACCATCGAAACGTCGGGATTTTGTTAATAAAATTATTAAAAAACCTCAGTGGGTGTGCCTGTGTGTATGAGTGATGCCACACAGACTAAATGTTGGTTCTTTACAGCCCAGACCGATTGGAGAAACTTCATACTTAAGTTTTTTCCATAAATTTGGATACCCTAGTGATTTTTTTACGACTACAATCGGTCCTCCGAATGTGGTAGCTTCTATAGAGGCTTTTTTGTTTTTTGCAAATATTTTTAAAAGTATATAATTTATGAGAAAAATGGTTATGCACTAACGGTTTAAATTAATTTTGCAATAATATCGGTCCAGATTAGTCTTCCAAAATGTAAGAGGAAATGTCGATTTTTGACAAAAAGATGATTCAACTTAAATTCGGCCTCTGTACATGCCAACTTGATTAATTGATCGGATGTTTGGCCGAAATCGGTTCACCAGAAGTGGTAGGTTCCATATGAGCTTTTCATTTTATATAAATATTTTGAAAATTATATATGTAACATCATTTACAATAAAATTAGTTCAGATCTATTTTTAATTTTACCGAAAATGATGGGTTTTCAAATAAAAATATTTCACAAAAATTCGAAATCTCATACAATCGAGGCGGAATGACTATGACTAGCAAGCAAATTTCATAAATTAACGCTTTCCGTTAATTTGAGATTCTTGCGAAATTTGGTGGGAATTTGTTACCGGGTACATGGGAGCTTTCTCACTTTTTGCAATGATGTTGTAAAGTTTAGCATTTACAAAAATTTAAAGATTTAAATAAATGTAAAGGTTAAATTTTCACCCAACCCTTTTTAATTCCAAGGGCTGACCTTGTTGGTTTTCTGAGATTTAAGCAGGAATACTGATTTTTGATTATAAAAAACAGTTTTATCAAGATTCCGGTAAGTCTAATTTTTCGCTTTAGAAATGAAGTGTGGTGTATTCGGGATCTATGATGATCTACGAATTTGAATAATTTGGCCAACTTATTCAAAATGGAATCAATTACATTAAAAAGTCGGTATTTGGAAAACACCCTAAAAATGTACAAAGTGCGTGCTAACCAAATTACAGGTAGTTAAAAATTCCAAACAAATATTGTCGTTTATATTCACCTTAAAAATTCGGACCGAAAAAAATGTTGAAATTCTCGTAACAGATTTTTTCAAATAGTTAAGGTTTTGCAATATTTAAAGTAATTGTAGAAAACTCTTTCACGTTTTAAGGGCCGGCAAAGAAAATCTGGGTTCCATTGTATCTTTTAAATATTTTTCATGATTCTATACATTAAACAATACTAATTTATTGAAAGAATTAGGCAGAGTTTCATTAATTTAATGAAAATTTTAATAAAAAAGGTAAAAATGTAATGACCAAATATAGAATTAAATAAGATTAAAATTAATTTCTTAACTCGTTTGACACGTGCGCTATAATATTTCTTTTCGGATTTATTTTTATTTACTTGATAATTTTAACCTATAGTAGATCCACAGGTTTTACCTGAACTCACTGCACAATTACAATGTTACACTTAAGTCATTAATTTTTTAACCGTTTGGTAGTAGAGACTCACAATAAAATGTATGCGTTAATTTTATTTTTCAACAATTTACTTCAGAAAATAAATGGAAATGTGCTCAATATTGTGTGTGATATCTACTGACATTTTAATTGAGTGACCTAATCTACTTTGTTTCGTAAATATGTGCACCAAACTAATTCCATCAGTAGGCCAGAAAAATACAATTTAGACAAAAATGCTATGAAAATATTTTTCCCAATTCCCTATCCCCAGGGAAAGCCAGAATCGTTCCAGAGAAGAAACTCATCATATTTTTAAAAAAGTTCTAATTACATATGTTATGAAAACTTGTCGACAAAATATTATCTATAATGACAAATAACTATAAATTAATGTCAAAAATAGTTAATTAATACATTTTTTCGATGCAAATTCCAATTTTCCAAATGATGTCTTTCTTGTTTATATTATTTGAATTGCGTTGTTATTTCTTAAACACTTTTCGAAACAATTAACATTTTAGTGTTAGGTTGTATGTATTTTTAATTTGGTACTTGGATATACATTTTTGTAGTCAATTAAAAAAATATATTTTCAGCGATGCTGTGTAGCTTATCGACAACAGAAAGATTTCCAAACGGTAAATTGTGGTAAATTTGCCACGCCTGACACCATTTTGAAGAATTTACCGAACAAGACGGTAACGGTATAACTATGTATGATTTTCCTATTAAGTCAACCGACACCATTTCAACTTTCGTGCCATTACGTAAAAACAAAACATTGGTAAGAATGTTAACTATACATAACCCGGTAAAATTAGAAACAAACGTTAACCTAAACAAAACTAAATTGAAAAAAATTTAATTTACACTTTTACTTTTGTTATTAATTAGAATAATTATAAATGTGTATTAAAATAAAATGGGCTACATAAAAAATAGAACAATACATATATCGTAAAGTTCAAACCGAAAAATGTCAGCTTTGTCTAGAGCGTATGAAATACATACTAAATTTACAATTTACGCCTTAGATTGTTTTGCAAGCCCATCTCAACTTGTTTCAACGCTAATATATTCTGATAATGCCGGCAAGTCATGACTATTCCACTAATTTTGACCAATCGAATATTCAAGCATCCATTATTGTTGTGGTTTCCAGTTCATATAGAAATAACATTACTATTAAAAATAAGCAAAATTAGTTTAATTTAATATTCAACTGATAGTAATTACTTTATTAATCAACCCCGATATCGACATTATGCACATACTCGTAACATGTAGATACTTAAAAACTACATACCTACATGTACAGAGCCGCAACTTTTGTACAATAATAGTAATAATAATCACAATAATTTACGATCATCATTGATTGCACAATAAAAAGAAAAAATTAAATAAATGACTTTAGAAAAAAAATTAACTGTTGAAGGCTTTTAAAATGGTAATAAAAATAAATAAACGAGAAACGAACTTTTCCGATTCATATGAAATCAAAGCGCAAGCAAAAAGGGTGAGTTCACTGACATTTTAAAAGACATAAAGTATAATAAATAACGGATGCACAGGGTCGAATTATTTAAAATCGCTCCCATTGTTAATGCTACACGTCTTCGTCTCTATAATAAAACTAGTACATCATACGCGCATATTATAAAATGTGTCGACTTATAGTTTGGATTTCAACAAACAACTAATATTAATGATTTTATAACTAAAATCGTAAACTTACATCCTCATTATACGACATATTACAAATATAATATTATTTATTTTTTTCTATTTTAATTTCCTATTTAAGGTTAAGGTCTCGTGTACATATGTACGTTGTACTTTCGAGTATGTACGTACATACAAACTGAAAGATTTTATTTCTACTTTTCTTATACTAATAATTTTCAGTTTTCTTCTTCTCTTGCCATATATTTTGCTCTCTCTCTCTCTCTCTCTCTCTGATACCCTGATATTCGTATACGCGCGAATGTCGGTGACCTAATCATTATAAAGTTGAATCATGTGAAATTCTTATTCGCGTTTTTACTACAATTCGTTTTATTTATGTTTTTTTTTGTGTTGCACAAGTGAAAGGAAAATTTGTTTTCATTTTTTTACTGTTGTACTATTTATTAATAAAATGTATAATATTGGTTTATAATATGTATAAAAAGCAGTTTAACATTTTGTCGTCTTTAAAGCGACGTTCTGTAAAGAACCAATTCTACAATAACGAGTCACCGAGAATATAATGAACACCCCCGCTAAATATAATGCACTGTACATTGTATAGTTGGTTTTGTGATAATTGTTGTTTTACATGCTTGAAAAATTAAAATGTAAATTTTTATTTAGTTTTTTTTTTTTTTTTTTTTTTTTTGGAATGCAACCGAGAAAGGATAATGACATTTTGTTATATGATAATTATACTCGAGTAATTGAAATAAATAAATTTCTTCGTCATATTCACACACAACAATAAACTTGGCTAGACGAAATTGAAAAATAAAAAAAGCAAAACAAAAAAAAATAAGGATTTTTTCTAGAGCAGAGATGGAGTTTCAGATTTAATCGAATTTGTATAAACCAAAATGGGATAGATTATAATGGCAATGAACTTAGAATATTTTATTATTTTAGACTTGTTGTAAATGTGAACTGAAGGTTATTGTGCTGTGTATGCTTTTGCAATGTGAATAAATAGATTTTAGTGTTTTATTGATTTTGTGCGCTTGACTATAATTGTTACGTCGTTTTAACTCATTGAACAACAGTAACATTAATTTATGAACGTCTCTGAAATTTTCGTACAAAATGCATAACACAATCGTCATAGAAATATTGAACACTACTTAGGCAAGTGTTTCTCCGATCTGAAATATCATTATTATCAATAAATAAATCGGGAAATCACCCAAAATTCTAAAATTGGCCGTGGACCAATTCTCAGGTAAATCGATTATACAGTAAATTGACATTTTAGTACAAATTACTTTTCAAACCGTACCAGTTCTCGAGTAAATAAAATTAGGTAAATACGGCTTAAAGGGACAAATGATTCCCAGGAATATACAAAAGTTGGTATGTAGATAGGTACACGAACTAATGTCATACATTTTATTGTTGTTCCAATTATTCGTATTGTTTATACGAATAAATTTAAATTATATATTTATCCAGATTCGTTGCGTAATATAATATACACAATAAAATTATTGAAAAAATAAATATAAATTTTGACAAATAGAACTGTATTCATAAATAATACAAGCGCATTTTGATTTCATGGGAAATGATAGTGAATATAAAAAAATATATTTAGAAACATGGCCGCCATATTTTCATGATGTGTTTAGCAAAAATAAAAACCACTACTATTTATTTTTGTGTCGCTTTACCCTACGCAGTATTTCAGTTTACCGCAAACACTGTTAAAACCGGCATTTACCCTAGATTTACCTTAGAATTGGTCCACAGCCATTGAAACACATTTTGGCAGTACCATATTCGTAATGTGTAGAAATTTTAGGCACATTACGTATGTATATTCTTGTGGCTTCAGTTTTGGAGCCACCAAATTACTTCATTGATCTTTACGTTAGGGCATCAATTATTTATATGTACGCACCAATTAGGGGTTTACAGTTGCCCAGAACTAGTAATTTTGTATATTTACCTATTTATTTAAATAAAATGAAATATTAAAATGGAACGTTAGTTTACATTTGTTTGATTAAAAAAATGTACGCTAAATAAATACGATGATACGCTTCTGATTCTATGAATAAAATTTCAATACAATTTTATCCTTTTTTAACTTATCCGTTCATGCATCAAAACAATAATTTTACCAGTGTAGGGATTCTGATCGCAAACGTGCAACACATAACGTATAACGAATTCGATATTAAATGTACATATTTGATTTTTAATAAACTTGTGTTAGAGCCGTTGTCAAACTTCGGCATTAACTCAGCAATTCTTTTTTTCACAGCAAAATGCAATGTTTCTGTGAAAGAAATTGGCGTGCTGCTCCTGTATAATCAACGTGGACCGATATTTGCGATCAATCACTTATCAGACGT
Source organism: Nephrotoma flavescens (assembly GCA_932526605.1). NCBI lineage: Eukaryota > Metazoa > Arthropoda > Insecta > Diptera > Tipulidae > Nephrotoma > Nephrotoma flavescens. The sequence goes on along the minus strand of OW052221.1, from coordinate 184,141,817 downwards.
TGACCTGAACAAATCTCTACCAGTTTCATTCGTTATTTCATCAAAATCATGGATACTATACCAGAAAAAGCTGCACAAATTGTTGCTTTTTTGCAAGAATGATGCAACGAGAAGCTGCTCGTCAGCTTAACATGAGCCAATCTGGTGTTTCAAGAGTATCCAGAAGATTTCAGGAAATTGGTACCTTCAATTGGAAACCACATATTAGCAGGTATCGGTGTACATCTGAGAATGACGATCGATTTATTGTCCTAACTTCACCGCTATCTCACGAGCGTCGATGTTCAGCAGGAGCTAAGACATGTTCGAGATGGAGCTGTTGAAGACGGCCCGCTAGAGGTCCAAAATTGACAGCACGCCACCGCAAAGAGCGACTCGAATTTGCTCGAAAACAGATCAATTGGATCATCGAGCAATGGAGGCCCGTTCTATTCACTGACGAGTGCAGAATATGTCTCAATGGTAGTGATAGGAGAGGCCGGGTCTACCGGCGTCCAGAAGAGCATTTTTCGCAGTGCTGTTTTGCTGAAACAATCTCGTACGGCCGCGTTGTTTTCGTACCTGGTGGAGGCCGTAGAAGAGGTCTAACCGCTGAAAGATATATCGAGGACTTTCTATCGGATCATGTGTTGCCCTACGCATGATGTATAGGGGAAGACTTTATATTGATACATGACAATGTCTGGTCTAACACAACTAGAACCACTCAGCAGTTCATAGATGACGATGGAATCGAGACGTTGAAGTGGCCAGCCCTCACTTCAGACATAAATCTAATTGAGCATTTATGGGACGAACTAAAACATAGGGTCCAAGCCAGGTACCATCTAACATAAGTGACCTCAAGATTGCATTGGATGAGGAGTGGGGTGCGATCCCCCAAGTCTTTGTCAAAACCTTAATAAGACAAACGGGGAACGGCATGCGATCCATTGAAGACGCAAGACGGACAATACTAAGTATTAACCAATACAATTGTTTTTGTTGTTTGAATTTTTATATCCCCAATATAAAAAAGTACTACTCATGGTAATTGGCATGAATATAGTATCATTTTAAACCAAAAATATCAGACTTTCAAAAAAAATTCTTGTAAAAATCGGTTAAACCGTTTTAGAAAATTCGTATTTCTGCAGTGAGCGCTGAAGGTTGGAGCCGATTTAGTTGCTCGCGAGTGTAGAATAAGACCTGCCGTAATTTCGATATCGCCATGTAATTTTGAAGTGACTTCGGTATATTTGTTCTTCTTTTAAATGGAAAATGTATTTATCACGAAGATATCGGCAGTATCAGCGTATTTTCATTTTTCGATCAAAATTAATTACATTTAATTCATTAACACAAAATATTTTCGTAATTAAATTTGTCAGTTAAAAACCATAAAACAAGAAAAATATTATGTTCTGCCGTTGTTATAATTTCGAGAATGTTTGTTGTTAACGAAAGATTTTACCACTTCAGAGACATTTTAATTAAGCGGTTTTATTGAATTGATATTTCAGTTACACTCCATTCCAAAATTCCATTTTATATCTCGCCTATGGTGAAATTCAAACCTTGGCATCTCAGACTATATAATATGTTATATAATTTATATGTTATCAAATTATAATGTTTTTTTCAAAAATAATTCCAATTTAACTAAGATCCGTTAAAATCCGGAAGACATTACAACCTGTCATTTCTTACACACACATTTGTGTGGGTTGGACTTAAATTAAAACAAAACAAATTTTTGTATGGTAGGTAAAGGGATATGGTATTTCTTTAATAGCATAAATTCCATAAGCAATTTCCATAAGGGAAACTGATTCCTTAACACTAGATGTGCTTATGTGATGTAGCCAATATCCGATTTTCTTTTGCCGAAGAACTGCTGTCGAAATCCAGAATGATCGGGAAACAATTTAAGCATAATTATAATTTTGCTCTCAATCAATTAAGAGTTATCGATTGGTTATCTCATCCAACTTGCAGAAATGATAAAGAAAGCAGAAAAATCGAATTTCAAGCAATTCTCAAAACTTTACGATAAAATTCAAAAAATTACTAAAACATTGACACAACATTGCTGCAAAGTAGAAAATTTTTAAATTAAATTTCGTTATCTTTGTTTGGATTTGTTATTTTGTTTACCTTGAAAAAAAAATTAAGAACGCAAAAATGAATCGAGAAAACACATTTGTTCACCAAGCTATTTATGCTTTATTTTATAATTTAAAAACAACTCCCGTGATGGGCAACTACATATCTCTTTAAGATACACTACAATATACATTCTCATATATTTCTTTACAAATTACTTAGAAATACTTAGAAGAAGTGTAAGGTTCGTTTGGTCCGTTATAACAGGTACCTAACGAATTTAAGTTACTCAAAGTAAATAAAGTTATCATTAAAATTTATAACCTAGACATTTTTGAAGATTTGCCATTAGCTATATATCGTCAAAGTCCGAACAAGTGGTTTTCGAGGTTAAGTCTTTCGGTCTGTGACCTCTCAACAGCTCACACCGATTGACAGGTTTCGCTGAATGCTCATACTTAAACTTTCTTCAAAAATCCAGTGAAATTAAGCGGAAATCGTATAGAATAATTTTAAGTTAATTTAAAAAATTTTGTTTTCATTAAAATTATTTTGTATTAATAACTTCGGCAAATTGTATTATAAATAATTAGAACTGTAGTGCTTTGTAATACAAATTTAAAATATTAAAGTTTATTATTTTAAGTTACACTTTTAGTTTCGAAATTCTCAATTAATTTGAAAACACGAACCTGAACTAATTCATTAAAATGTCCATAGTAAATATTTAAATTATTATAACTATTGTTTATCTGGTTACAACCGAGAACCGAACCCGAGATGGGGATGCGAAGTAGTTTCCAAAAATTACATTATTAATAATTACTAAATAATTTTTCCACATTGTGTGATACCATGCTGCTTGGTAATGATAGAAGACCATAGGCTGAAGAAACCTGAAAAAAATGTGCTTGAGGAAAATAAGACAATTATCTTTAATTTTACTTTTGGGCAAGTGCAGCTAAATGCAATTAATTATCAAAATAATCTTTTGAACCGTAGGAACGAAGAAATCGTTAACCTTTTAACACTTAACAACGTGGTGCAATATTGCCTCTGGATAAACTATATGGTAGTTTAACTAATAAACTAGTTAACAAAAGTTCTTGAGAGGAAGCCTAATTTGGAATTTCACACCTCAGATCAAACAACAAGAAAAGTATCGGTTTGGTTTAGAAGAACATTCAATATAGTTTTTTTCAGAATGTGTATTTAGAAAATTAAATTAATTTAGGTTAGCCGGGAATTTGTCTAAAAATTTGTTTGATCTCATATTTCCAAATTACAAACGGAAGTGACGCTCAATTGGTTTTTGACTATTTTTCAAAGTTCTCAACTGTAACTGTAAACCGAAGTGCAAACCTCATCTCAACCGCATGAAACATTCATGTTTAAACTTTTTATACATGATGTTAGAAATTGAGGAAGTAAATACATGAAATTTAAATGCATTTTAATAAATTAGGAGGCAAAATAAATTATATGATGTTTGTTTGATTTTGGAAGGGGACTAATTATTTAAGAACGTTTTACCTTAAATTACTCTATAAAAACAAAGATGAAGAGGTCCACAGAAATTTTCCGGAGAAATAAAACACCTAAAAATTTAGGAAATTTCGGAATTTGAGGTTTTTTTAAAATTAAATTGCAATTAAAATACAAAAAATTAGAGAAATAATAGGCTTTTAGAATGCGGCCGTCTTATAGATTGTTGATACAGCTGATTAATGACAAGATTATACTACGATTGCAAGATCTAAAAATACCAGAACTTTTTTAAGATTGATACCGACTTAATTGTACTTACCTGTAGATTAGGTACATTATTTATACAATATTTATGTTGAAATTGTCAAATTATCATATATGCATTACGATTGTCAAATTATCATACATTAAAAACCTTAAACACGTGAAATACTTATAGTTCTTATGCATATTTATATAGTACAGAAATTTCATTGTCAACATTCAGAGGGATATTAATTATTATCACACTCTATATTCCTTAGTAGTTCGTAGTGGAAAATAGTATCATTATAAGATGGTAGCTTAGTTTTTCGAATAGTACATTTTTTATTTTATTGTATAACAAAAATTATGTATTCAGTCATTTATTCAAAAATTCTTGAAGAGGACAATAAACCTTATGATAGATAGTTCATAAATATTAATAAAACACTATTAAATATAACAAAATGAGTTCAATACTTTAACTAAAATCTTGAAAGGATTGTTGTACCAGCATTCTATAGAATCAGTGAATTGTTGGAGTTGATCAGATTGTTGTACCAGCAGTCTGTAGAAACATGGATGGACTTAATTATAGTTTCAAAGTTTGAATTTGCTGTTCATTAAAAAAACGTTGTTTTATATTATTCCTTTATTTGATGAAGTGAAATTCGTGAAAGGATATTTTGGAGTGAGGAAGTTTAAGATCAGAGTAACTACATGAACACTTACAACATTATACGAATTCATTTCGAAACTTACGTCAGCATGTAATAACAAAAAAATCACATTTTCAGCGGGCAATTCAAATTGGTGATACTGGAGGAAAAATAATAAAACTATCCTAGATACCGATGAAAGTCAAGCGTGCCTTCTACAATAGTACATTTACTTTTGCTGTAAATGAATTGTTGTAAAATAATTGATCTTTAAAAAATATTGTTTAATTTTTCTCACTTCGGCTTCTTCAAATTAAATGCGAATTACCGTTATCGCACCGTTTAAATTTTGAAAAGATACTTCTTCTACTTATCATCCGTCTTATTGATTTAAGTGTTCTATCAGATGAACATATTCATTCATACAATCGAACAACATAGGTATCGAACCATAGATACCAATCCACAATATAGTGTAACTTTATAATGTTATTGTAATGTTCAGTCGCTTTAAATTTGAAATTGAATTAATTAATTCATGATTTAGATTTTAAATTAAATTTATCGTTGCTAAAAAACCGCGAAACCTCTAACGATAAATATCTATATCTATCGTTCCATCATTAATTTTTTTTTAAATAAAATAATAAAATAACACAACCATGCCCACAGCCATTTAGCACATAAACTAATAAACTAGCAAAAAATAAAATCAATACTTATTGCCTTTATAGTAAATATATTTCATCGAATCACGAATAACCCCTTTCCACAAAAACTAACGCAAACATTGAATTTCGTACATCTTTTAAAGTAAGATGATCCTAAAAAACCAATAAAAAATATTTTCATTTCACGATCAGCACGATTATTTAAAATTATTTCCATTATGTGCTGCGCTTCTACCGGTCTCCATAGGCCATAAAAATGTCAGCACACACAAAATGTAAAACAACCGAAAAAAATAAAACAGAATTTTTGGTTGTGTTCTTGAATAAATATTCGATCGTAAATTTTTATCTTCCTTTAAAAATAAAATTTTTTTATATTGCGAATAATTTGTAATACATGTATTTTTAACCGTTATAACCCAAAGAACATAATATAATATGTATATACAACAGGCCTAATAAGATATTCATATTTTTTGGATTTTTTTTTGTAAAAACTCAAAAATTGCTAAAAGGCACACACGCGCACATTCTACCACAAAAACGAGAAAGAAAGCTCTTTTTATTTGCGCTATCAACAGTTATTTTAAAATACTATACGAAAAAAAGGGCCGGCAGATTAACATGATGACGCTTTGCTTGGGGCTAAATTTTTAAAAACAAACATTTAACTACGCTACTGAATTACTAAAATTCCTCCATACTAATTTATATAAAAATATGAATGGAATTTTTAATACATAAATATAATTTCCGCGAAAGATCGCGGTTGATCATTTTTTACTATTTATGTTATTTGTATTATTTAGTGTATTGCCATTAAATTAAAAAAAAAATTTAATTGCACAACTTTTTGCTGTTGTTGTCGTGGTTTGTTGCCACAATCAATTGGTAAAATACCATACGATACAATAATATCCATATTATAACACTTTATTTCCAACCGGATTTTTTTTTGTTGCATTTTATGCATGTTCGACGACATGCATTGTAAATATACAAATAATAATGCAAGTCTTGGAGCAAGGATTATTTGACTTTCGAAGATCATATGATCTCAGAATTCTTATAATTTATAGCACAAATTTAAAATACGATATATTCTTTATAGACATAAACCGTTAATTATTTCGTGGTGTGCTGTTTTTATATTTGAATTAATAAAATATAACTTTTTTTTATTGTGCATCTTATACCATACGATTAATAATATAGATAACTGGTTTTGGTATTAACTTTTTATATTCCGTGTGTTAGTATTGACAGTTGACTAATCGTTTTTGATACGATCAAGTATGGTGTAATGATTAAGTGATCAATTTAGCAACAAAGTCTGCATTTGAGATTTTCGATAAGTTTTTAAACATGATAAGAAAATTGCTTAACGGTCAGTTATTATCTTATCTAACATATAAAAAAATATCTCATATTATTTGAAAATACGATCGAGGTTATGACTGTTTAACCTATCGAGGTTTTAACCTATCGATGAGCCATCTACTCACAATTTCTTAATTTTGCAACCTTGCAAACAATTGAGTCATAATTCAGTATAGTTAAGTTCAGTAACATTTGATTGGAATTAAAAAAGGTTATTTTTATAAAAACAGAATAAAAATGCAATAAATGCTAGAGATAATAATAAATAAGAATTATTCAGGGTTGCACCTGAATTTTTATCCAATTGAATTTTAAAATTAATCGCAGCACTTTTACTCAATTGGAATTATTAGACATTTTTATAAAATGTGCAACACGTGACCGTTTATAATCATCGTCGTCTTTTCTACATGTCGCTATAAAAATATATTCATTCCATTATAGTTTGTTACACTCTACAATTACCGTATTTAATCCATCATTTGATCTTAATTTATTTTGTTTCTTCTACTGAACAATTTATCTAGTTTCTATTATTCTATTATGTTTTCACTTTCATTATTTTGTCTCTATTTCTAATTCATTGTAAACTTATTGATTTTTTCTATACCTACATACTCGTACCATACAATTACTGTCCAGCTCCTCTAAACATGAATTTCTTTGAATTGTTTTTTTAAGTTTGTTGTATTTTAACGATCAAAAGCGCGATGAAGTATAGTTAATAGTTGGCAGTTTATGTTTTCACTATTGGTGTAGTTTTTTATGGTTCGTTTTATGGTTAAATGTCTCTTAAAATTGTTTGTTGTGTGCTATTTTAAATTTTATATTTCTCGTTTTTGCGCATTTTTTTTTTTAATATGATGGTTTAGGTAGGTGGCAATTTATACAGTGCAATTGTACTTAGCGTACGCGTCCTTGAATATACACGTATATTATAGATGATGTGCACCATATACAAAACAGTTTTGATTAATTTATATAACTTTGATCATAAGAATGGCCGTCGTAATAATAGTAAAAATAATGATAATTGATGATGATGAATGAAATGACAAAAAACCAATAAAATGTTCATACGTACATTTTATGTACATATTCGTTTTATATATATTTATATTCGTTACAAAGCAGCTCACAAAATTACTATATTCCTTATTTAATTCTGATATGTGTGTTTTGAATTAGCATTTAAAGTTTAATGAACTTTTAATTTAATTTAATAAACAACAACAAAAATAATTGTTTAAGGTAGCAAAAAACAATATTTCGTAATGTTTATTTTAACACTACGATTGGTAGATAATTTTGAAAGATTTTTTGTCTTAGGTACAGTATTTAGTAATCTAAAGATTATCGATGATGATTTATGAATTTCGTATATGCTACCTCATTTGAGAATGATTATAATATTCATAAATACATTAGAATTACTTTTGTATAATTTTGCTATACAGTCATATACAAAATTAATTCTGGATCGATGTTCAGAAAACAAACGTTATAATTGAATTTTGAACGCAAATTTGCCGACAAATCAAATGCACATTTTAAGAAATTTTTTGACTATCTAGTTTTAAACATTTACGTTTTCTCGTTTCAATACTTTTGCACGTGGCTGTAAAATTAGCAAATATTTTGATTCCAAGATTTTATTTTTATTTTTGTGGTTGACTGACTGAATATCTATAAATAATATTTTTTATGTTTATTACAATTTATTGTTTGTTAAGAATGTTATTCGCATGTGAAATTAAATTTTATTTGTAAGACAGAGGTTCCGCCTATCTATATCACATGCCTTCTTCTCTGGAAAATAAAAGTAAGCTCTATAAAAGAAATCTGTAGAGCGGGTTCTGATTTGCTTTGCTGATATAGAGATATATGTATCTGCGAAATTAGTGTTTGTTGGACTTGCGGTTTAGGTTATTTTTATAATTACTTATACTTATATGGAACGTGTTTGAGTTGAAGCTTTCTTTATGCTTCTTATATTTAATAACCGGTAAGTTTAAAACAAACCTAGAAAATAGTAAAATTTCAATGTTTGGTTGACCAAAGATGAATCGGACAAATCGAGGAGACTTGCAATTTTCAAAAGAAGATTATTAAAATACATAGAATTTAAAGCTGAGTCTACCAATCCTATTGAGAGTAATTTTATTTAAAAATATTGATGTTTAAATGAAACGCATTTTTGAAATACATGGAATGAGCAAAAAATGCTAATTTAAAGACAGTAATTGTTGGTTACAAAAATGGTAGCTTCTCTGAAGCGATTTAATGTTAATTTTAAGAGCGAAATTTATCTCCTATTTTGTTTTCACATTTGATTCACTCGACCACTTCAATTCACCATTTTCGTTATTTGGTATTTCAAGGTGAGTGAACTAAACGCCAAAATTATTCGCTATATGGTGGCTGATGATTTTATACAAAATAAAACACTACATTTAGTCAAAATTCTCTAATACAGAATTATTTATATCCATCAATTTTCATTATACTTATTAAAACATCGCCAATTTCAATTTTTAAAATGACTATCCTAATGACATACGGACTTTGAGTGAGTTTTGTAATCGGGTTTCCATAAAGGTAACGAATTAATCATAAACTGTAACATCTGATAAAAAGGTAAGATTAATTTTCTCTCTCTCTCTCTCTGGCACTATATCCCATCAAGGGATTTGGCCGCCTCAAATGAGGTTTCATAATCATATTTTCATTTCGGATAATGAGTGATTAATTCATTGATCCTAAACCAGTCGTGAAATTTTTTCCTTGTGACCACCGGGAATCGAGAACGGGACATCCGGTCGCTGGAGCAAGCAAGCATGCTGACCACTTTGCCACATCTTTGCTGACCACTTTGCCACACTTTGGCAAATTTATTTTCACAAAATTTAATTTTTTGATTTTACAATCAAAATTTTGACAAAACTAAGGTCAAAAATTTTAACGGGCAACTCCTTTTCTATGACAACAAATAACAAGTTTATAGAAAATATCCGAAAACACTGCGCTGCCACTAACAACGCTTCACCGAAATAAAATCGCAAATAAAAATACTAATTGAAACATCGGGTTTGTAGAGGCGGTTATCCGGGAACTTGTTTTGGGACATTTTGACGGACAATTTACCTATATTTCGCACATAAGTTATATTTTGTAACCCTCGATCTATCTAAATATCAAGCAAAGGGCAATGAATTTATATAAAACAATTGGCTCAAAATTGGATGCACAGTTTTCCAAATGTTCGCATATATGTATAAAGCAAAGCTATGAATGTAAATAAAAAAAATAAAGCAATTAATCTCTACTGTTTCTGACTAACCTGACAAAAAATGAAATTGAGTATTTATATTGAGATGGTTATTATTTATTAGCATTGCATATTTCAACACTTCCCCTCCTCATATTCATAAGTTCGTTTCTCTGTTGAATTGATACTGCGCCTGCAATGTGCTTCAGCTTTTTGTGCAATCATAGATTCTTAATCAATCGAATCGCGCTTTGATTATCCATGTAGAGATCCATGTAGCCTATACATAGACAGTTCAGTGACAGGTACTCTTAACCAGGTAAGTTCCTTGATTGCATGACACGCAGCTATGTACTCAGACTCTATGCAAGATATATTGACACCGTTCATCGATGCCCAACTAATAATACTAGGCGCAATGTGAAAGACATATCCGAATCTTCTTATTTCCTCCCTCAGTCGGCATCACCTTATCCAATCATATTTGTTGCCGTTTTTATACAGAATACTTGTCGCACTATGAGAGAACGTTTATGTAATATTCATAATGCGATAGCATTAGCATGTGCCGTGCTCGGTCGCTCTAAATAAGGATTAACGACTCCAACAGCATAACTGATATCCGGTCTCGTTCGAACTGACAAATACATCAAACTCTCAACAGACTCACGATATGGGAATGTTTGTTGGAGGATTGGAGGCGATAAGATTCTAAGCGATAAGCCTCTTGATCTATTCTAATCAAATCCTTGAATAACTGTTCTATTTTGATAAAATGGTGATAATTATCATTTAAGTTTTTGGTTCGTGAATTTTTGATTTCAGCGCCGCGAAACTTGTTTTAATTCGCATGAAATCTTTACTAGTTTATAGCCATTTTGTTTGTTCATGTACACATTTTAATTACGTTCACCACAATGAAAGGCTGGTATCATGCCAAACTGGTTTAACTGTCTTTAATTGATTGCGGCTAACGATCAAATTAAAAGAATCGACGTAAATTTCACAACAGACTGAAAGTTTCTTCATAGTCCACGTCGTACTGTAAACCCACGAAACACTAAATGCGCTTTACATCATCCTATTTTTCCATCTGAGTTGTGCTTTACTTTAAACATTCAGCGATCATTGGTTACTTTTTGTTTTTCCGGTTCGGGCAAGAATGATTTTTTAACTTTCGCTTTACTTAGTCTTCGACCAATTCTTCATGTGGTTTAATATTTGAAACTACACTCAGAAAAAAAAATTACTACCAAATATTTAGTTAAATTAATTTGGTTGTTTTAACATAAAATGCTGAGCTAGATAAACCAAATCTCTTGTTTAATTTAGAAATTTGGTATTTTCTTACTTGGTTAATATAAAAAGTGAGTGAAATTTGAGTTACTAGGATGTTGGTACGTTTGTTTAAAGATTTTGTTAGGTGAACAATATCCTTGTGATAACTAACCAAGTATTTTGGTTTATCTTAATTAGTTATTTTGACCTATAAGTTTTGTCATATAAATTAAGACTTGTTAAAAACTATTATCGGGTTGACAATTGCGTAGCGAATCAATAAAATTCGCTAAGGCATTTTGATTATACTTTGAATGTAAGCTCAAAGTATTTTCAATATTTTTGTAGTTTGGTCACTGGCTCACTGCAGTCTGATGAGACGACCGAATTTTTTAATATGAAGAATTCAATGTTTCATAGTTAGTTCGAAATGAAACTTCCAGCGTGTTGGTTTGGTAACCCCACCTTGATGTAATGTGTTCAACCGAAAACGTTTGTAACATTTACCGCCAATTTGGTTACATTTACTAAAAAAAATTTGGTAGAATTAACAAGTCATTAGTAAAATAAATTTTTCCCTTGGTTAATTTAACCAAGGGAAAAATTTATTGTACTAATGACTTGTTAATTTTTTGGTGATATTAACTAAGTTAAAAATTAAATAACCACGATTTGGTTATTTAAAATTAAAATTTTTGTCAACTAAGACCTTGTTCGATTTTTTTTTGGTCTGTCTCTGAGAAATCTGAGTCTATTTTGCCAAAATCTTTGGTGATTTTCGATCCAACAGACCCTGTCACTGTTTGATCGAAAATCACCAAAGATTTTGGCAAAATAGACTCAGATTTTTGTTTCTTGTTCAAAATAGACCCAAATTTTTCTCTCAATATACACTGCTCGTCAAAAACTCCTGAGACAAATATTTACTGAAAAAGGTAGTATTTTCAGTAAATATTTGTGTTTACGGTAACTATTCGCATTATTCGAGTTATGGTTGTACGAAATAATTTAATATGTAGGATTAAAACAAATGAAATAACAAAATTACCGAAAAACAAATGTTAATATATCTTCATGTTTATTTAAATAAAAATCAACAATCAATATAAGCGGTCGGTACTCTAATATCGAGTATTTCCTCCACAAACTGCAATGTATTCCTGAGGTATCATCTTCCATTCTTCCTGCGAAGCTGATTGAAGATGATCTAAGGTTTCTAAAATGACTACCCTTTATCTTAGACGACGCCCTGGCATATTCCACACGTGCTCCACATTATTAAGGTCAGGGCTGCGAGCGGGACCAATTCCCTCCTCATCCAAATAATTATTAACCACGTTTACAACGTGAGGCATGGCGTTGTCATGCATTAATCAAGTGACCGGAATTTTTTCACGAGCAGTGTATTTCGTTACATATGTGGTCCGATTCGGTGAATCACTTCTTGATCGCTAGATTTGTTTATATACTTTGTTGAGTGACGCGCGTCAAGAAAATTTGTGATTGTCGGGTCCAATCCAACTAGATAAACAATTCTGAAACATTCTGATCCAAAACATTGATTGTGAGTCGAGGACGAAAGGCCGCTATAAGTCCGATTTACGTAGAACCATTTACACATTGCAAAGCTCCATGCCAGCTTATAGTACTGACATGGAAGATGGGTCGGATCGGCCTCTGAGTTTTGCACTCCGACAGGGGGGTCATAGTTGTGTTCATTTTCATCGCCGATCATAATCAGATGATGAAAAATCCCTTTTCCAATCCCGCCCCAATCGGGATTCGAAACCGGTGCCGCCAGATCCAAACACCAAAGCTTTAACCACTATGCAGTTTGACGTTGTTATTCCCTTGTTTGCATTTTCGTAGCTCAGAAAACCACTCGTGATAAAATGCCATATGTGTTTGGATGCCACGGAAACGGCAAACCGAGCATGAAAAACGCTATTTCCTTTTGCGTTGTCAGTTTTTCTTCACTTTAGTTTGATGAACTTTTATTAGGACACTTTTTATCATTTGTTCAATAGCCAACTTCACCATTCGCATTGCGCATTCTTTTCTTTTTAAGATCATCGATCTTCGATTTTGTCTTCAAATCATTTGGCTTTAATTTCTCTGCGAACGCCGTATGTGCTTGTGCTGCTGTAGACGTTTCGATACGTTTTCTACCAGCGAAAAATCTTAAAATCCGCAAAATCGATTTCTCAAAATTTTTCTTTTTTCTTTGGTATTAATTGATATATTTGTTTTATGTTGATATTGAAGGAAAAATGTTATACTGAGGGTAAAAATGGTACTCCAAATGCTTTAAAAATTTTTGATTGAAAACAAAATATACCACAAGGATAATATTTTGTTACACCCAGGGTAATTTTCTCTACTCCATGTTTTTTGATCGAGTAAACCATTTTTTGTTGTTGTCATACGCCATTTAAACATACGTGATTAATAATCGGGATAATAACTTTAATTCGAGTATTACGTTATGGAGGAAATTTTAAATGGCATTTACTTCACATCATCATCATCAGATTCATCTGATGAGGAATTCACATCAGATTCATCTGATGAGGAATTTTTGGAACAAACTATTCTCAATCATCGACATGACATGACAGCAAAGATGAAACAAATATATTGTTTTGACATTTAAAAGCAGTGTAGCTTATTTCTGTTCCATTGATACAAAATAAGGGTATAAAATGAGGGTACTATTTTCAGAGTAGGAAAATATCAATTGAAATCAACATTAGATAGTACTAAAAACCCAATCACATTTGCCTTTTTTGTCAGTCGTTTTTATTTCAAGTTCTAAAATAATATAAAAGTGGGTAATACAAAATCCTTAATTTAATCATTAAAATGAAAATAATCTAATATGTCTCAACTATTTTTAGCGATTAGGATATCATCTCTTATCCGGCATAGTATCGCCTGATGTTGAAAGGTCCACTTTGTTTTTTTAATTTTTAAAATCCTTGGTTTTTAAAATGTCTTGAATCGAAATTGTACATATACATATATGCATTAGCTTATATATGATTTAGTTATTTACTAATTTAACGTTATTTAAAAGTCCAAAAATCCTTTCATTACATATTTACACAGGGAAATACGGTAATAACAAATTGACAGCCGATGGCTACTCTAGCCAATACTCAATCTTGGGATGATATAAGAACGTAGGATTAATTTTTATTTTCTCTCGTCGTTTTGTTAGTATGTTATGTGTGTTATTGCACCTAAACGAAAAAATAATTTGCAATTGTTGTTTGCGGATAAATATGTAATAGATCCGCAACGTGGAAATAATCCGCAAATTACGGATGAGATTTCTAACTTCGCATCCGATGCAGAAATTTAGGCACTCGCCTTCATATATACGCTATGATTTGAAATCTACATAACCGATAATTCGATCCATTTAAAATGCGAGCACTGAAAATATTTTCATTTTTTTCTCGCCAAATGAATTCATGTTGAATCACTTTTAAATACACAATTTTAACAGAAAATAACAAATGCAACGAAAACTACTGAATATATAATTTTCAAAATACTACGATGAGACGGCTAATTATTTTTCATTTGTCGGAAACCTTTAAATGTTTCTAAATCAAATCAAATGGCTTATTCTCAGAATAGTTTGACTTTATTAATTACTAATCTCAAAAGGATTTTTTGATTGCGATGCAAAGAACATAGCAACATAAAACGACCATTTTTAATTAATTCAAATATTTTCGAGATTTGTTTCCAAATTACAAAATTTATGCAAATAGAACATGCCAATCTAGTACATGGTTTGGTACGACGGTATAATTATAATCTCATATTCAAACAACTGGAAGTCTTAAACATTATTATTGATAATCTTAAGCGGTATTTTAGCAACCTAAACAGCATATTAGTTTCAGATTTAGAAACAATTTAGTAAGCCTAATACTATTATACTAAACTTACATTCTTATTTATAAATAACGATTAATTTAAGTGATTTACTCTACAGCAAAACCTTGATTTAACGGACCACAATTCGGTAAAATTGAAACGTCTGTTAAATGATTACATCCACATATTGCTTGGGGGTGGGTGTAAGTAGTTAATAGACGCTTCAATTTAAAAACATATGGGGGTGTAATCATTTAATATACTTCAATTTTTACCTGTACTTCCACAAAACATGTTTCAGTGTGCTGAATACTAAGTATACTTAGGGTCACGCTCTTGCAATTAAATAACACATTAAACCACAAAAATTCGCCTAACGTTCCAAAAATAAATTGCGTGTCTATACCACACATAATTCGAAATTTGACATCCATGTACCATAAAAACAAAAAAAACTTCAAGACAATATAACTGGCCTTGACCTTGTCAAACAACACATTTGTATTTTTTTTCGTAACTATTTGCGATTTTTAT